>JACEFZ010001769.1:0-52500 GCA_014155875.1 Cepaea nemoralis
AATTAAACAATCCGAGACCAGGTAAGAAATGATGTTATCAGACAGACAGTAGGATCGTCACCGTGTGCTATATATATATATATATATATATATATATATATATATATATATATATATATATATATATATATATATATATATATATATATCGGCGCTTACCAAACCTGACACCGCACATTGTGCCAACGACTTCGGGCGGAAGAGCGCAATTGGGAGGGTACAAGCCTTATCCTGGTGTGAGGAAAAGCAACCTAAAGACTAAATGTCATGGCAAGGCAGATCAGACCCTAAGCCTTGGTTGGTAACTGGTATAGGATCGAAGCTCTGACAGGTGGACAATTAGAGCATTGCTTTTCCAATCCGGCAGCTTCTGCAGCTTGTCTCGTTCCAGACGTATCGGTGTCACCTTTCCTCTGGAATAAATTAGACAGGTCTAGAGAGGTATCATGCTGCATGGGCAACACACGGTCTCTATATTCAGCCCAGGCTTTGTGTTATGGAGAGATAACCCCAACTACCAGCTACATCAAAGAAGAATACCTGATACGAGAGCAAGAGGGCGCCAGAGAAGAAAATGGATCAACGACATCACAGACATTGTACAAACACATCGAATAACATATCCAGTGCTATACACAGGGCGTCGGAGCGTCAAATATTCCTCCCCACGACGCTTGACGACAAAAGTGGAAGATGACGTCGATGATGCTGTAAAAATACACGAAAGTCTTCATTCATTCATTCATTCATTCATTCATTCATTCATTCATTATGTGCCATGCCAGTAAACGTGGATGGCTGCATTTCAGAAAATGAAAAGAATCTTATGCAATAAGCCACTATCATTGAATGTAAGAAAGAGAGTGCTGAAGTTCTATATAGAACCTGTTTTGCTGTATGGTAGTGAATCTTAGAATATGAATGAACAAATTAGAAAGAACATTAAAGCAACAGAGATGTGGTTCCTAAGACGAATGTTGCTAATTCCTTGGACTGCCAGAGTAACTAACGACAATTTCCTGAAAGAGGCTAATGAAACTAGAACATATATGCAACAATAAGAAAGAGACAAACAGCTTTCTTTGGTCATATTATGAGAAGAGAGGCATCGGAGAACATCGTGACGACTGGAAAGCTCAAGGGAAAGAGAGCAGACCAAGAGAAATGGTGCTGGATGGATTGAGACGGTGGCATGGAGGAATATCATCAGCAGAGTTGATCCAGAACACCAAAGACCGAGATATGTGGAGGGACATGAACGCCTACGCCAGCTGGCGTGGCACTTGATGATGATGATGATGCGTAATAGAGTCAGATGTGATAGATAATTTACAAGTGACAGTAACAGAGTCAAGATAAGCGGCTGGGGGTAGAGAGACAATTCCAATGTCTGTTATGGGTGAGATGTTCTGCAAGCGGACGGGCCACAGTTTGGACGAAATCAGGAGTAATTACCTCGTCTTTCGGCCACTCAAGAGAGAAGAACGACTTTCAGGACAGGCGAAGGGCTGCAGCAGATGGTGCCTGAGTGGACCAGGAGAATTAGTGACCAGGAAGATCAATATTTCCTGTAGTCGCTGGGTCATCGAACGCGATAGTGACTGCGTGGACATAGGTACGGTTGTGTGTCTCATCTTTTCTTAATTGAGGGCAGTGTGGAGTGGGGCGGTGGGAGTGATCAAGTCGCCTGCCTCACGCGGTTCGTTTCGAATTCCATCATTCGGTTCACTTGCTTCCCCCGCCCCCCCCCCCCCCCCCCCAATTTTTCGTAGCAAAACTGGAGCTACGGAGTTCGTGAGCTGTGCAACACTTTGACAGGCTCGGACTGTGGATTTATTAATTGGGAGAACCCTTTGAGACCACAAAAGACAGTTTATAAATAAACATACGTGTATTGTTTGACACTCATAGACATGTTTCATGTTGTATAGTGCGCCCTCTCTCGCCATGGACAGACAGAAAAACTAATGAACAAGTCCTTCAAGAAACAAATGAAGATCGTAAACTGATTAGAGTCATTTAACGTAGACAGTCAACATTTTTGGGCATGTTATGAGAAGAAATGAATTGGAGAACTTGGTGACAATTGGCAAAATCGAAGGAAAGAGACCAAGGGGAAGACCGAGAAGTAAATACCTGGATGGCTTGGCCATGTGGTATGGTCGAAATAGGAACACGCAGCTGATCCACGACTCTGGTGATCGAGTGAGATGACAAAACATGATTACCGGCATGGCACATGATGGATGGATGGAGTGCGCCCTCTTGTCCCTACTTCTTTCTTCTACTTCTATGAAAAAATATGAGGTTTGAACCGTGGAAGCGTAGAAGGGTCCTTGAGTTGATTACTTTGTACTGAAAGAGTTCAGCCCCACGCCCAGTTGTGCGGCCTGCAGCTTGAAATGTTTCAGATTGTGCCTGGGTATTCGATGAGTGACGTGTCAATATCACGATGTTCACCTTTCCATTGTAGGATGGATCGGACTGGGAGGAGGGGTGGGGTTGAGGGGGGCATTGCCAATTATAAATTTCCCGCTTTGATAAGGATTCAACCACGTATCATCCTCTCCGGCCGGCGAGCGTGCTATTCACTGTTCTACCAAAGCCCCCTATAGGCTACAAGAAACCAGTTTAAATGGTTTGAAAAGTAAAACCCACTTGAGCAACTTGTACCAACAAGAAACAAACTGGTTTTTCAAAGGGTCTCAAATTGGGCATGCAAGCCCGTCTTATATTCGGCCCTTTCAATCACTCAACTTTCGCAAATCAATTTATCTAGTGTGCATGTTACATGAGATAGGCAGGCAGCCAGACACACACGCAGAGAGAGAGAGAGAGAGAGAGAGAGAGAGAGAGAGAGAGAGAGAGAGAGAGAGAGAGAGAGAGAGAGAGAGAGAGAGAGAGAGAGTGAGAGAGAGAGGTCTCCTTGGCAAAGTGGCCAATTCGCTTGCCTCTCGCTACGAATTCCGAGGGTTCTTTTCCCAACTCTGTCACTCGGTTCACGAGATCAACTTATTCAGGGACCCTCTCTGGGACGTCCACAGAGCTCATACTGTGTGCGACGTTTTCGCTAAAAGATTCGGTGCCAAACTAAACGTTGGCTTGGACTAAACAAAAATGGATGGCAGAAAATGGGAAGTAGGAGTATGTCACAGTTAATGACTTAAAAGTTGTTAAAATGGCAGCAGATATGTTGTATTATATATTAAATTAAAGAGGGTATAACGTACGTTTTGTCTTGTACAACGTACGTTTTGTTTGGTATACGTTCGTTTTGTCTTGTATACTGTTCGTTTAGCAGATGTGTTGTCTTGTTCAAAGTACGTTTTGCATACGTTTTGTCATATATAACGTACGTTTTTTGTTGTATAACCTACGTTTTGTCTTGTATAAAGTACGGCTTGTCTTATATAATATACGTTTTGTCTTGTGTAATGTACGTTTTGTCTTGTATAATGCACGGCTTGTCTTGTATAATGTCCGGTTTATCTTGTATAATGTACGTTTTGTCTTGTATAATGTACGTTTTGTCTTGTATAATGTACGTTTTGTCTTGTATAATGTACGGTTTATCTTGTATAATGTACGTTTTGCGAACGTTCTGTCTTGTATAACTTACGTTTTTCATACTACTGTCTTATAACTTACGTTTTTCATACTACTGTCTTATAACTTACGTTTTCATACTACTGTCTTATAACGTAAGTATTGCATACTACTGTCTTATAACTTACGTTTTCATACTACTGTCTTATAACTTTCGTTTTGCATATTACTGTCTTATAACTTAAGTATTGCATACTACTGTCTTATAACTTACGTTTTCATACTACTGTCCTTATAACTTACGTTTTTCATACTACTGTCTTATAATTTACGTTTTTCATACTACTGTCTTATAACTTAAGTATTGCATACTACTGTCTTATAACTTAAGTATTGCATACTACTGTCTTATAACTTACGTTTTTCATACCACTGTCTTATAACTTTCGTTTTGCATATTACTGTCTTATAACTTAAGTATTGCATACTACTGTCTTATAACTTACGTTTTTCATACTACTGTCTTATAACTTACGTTTTTCATACTACAGTCTTATAATTTAAGTATTGTATACTACTGTCTTATAACTTACGTTTTTCATACTACTGTCTTATAACTTACGTCTTGCAAACTGCTGTCTTATAACTTACGTTTTTCATACTACTGTCTTATAACTTTCGTTTTGCATATTACTGTCTTATAATTTAAGTATTGCATACTACTGTCTTATAACTTACGTCTTGCAAACTGCTGTCTTATAACTTACGTTTTTCATACTACTGTCTTATAACTTTCGTTTTGCATATTACTGTCTTATAATTTAAGTATTGCATACTACTGTCTTATAACTTACGTTTTTCATACTACTGTCTTATAACTTACGTTTTTCATACTACTGTCTTATAACTTTCGTTTTGCATATTACTGTCTTATAATTTAAGTATTGCATACTACTGTCTTATAACTTACGTTTTTCATACTACTGTCTTATAACTTACGTTTGTCATATTACTGTCTTATAATTTAAGTATTGCATACTACTGTCTTATAACTTACGTTTTTCATACTACTGTCTTATAACTTACGTTTGTCATATTACTGTCTTATAATTTAAGTATTGTATACTACTGTCTTATAACTTACGTTTTTCATACTACTGTCTTATAACTTACGTCTTGCAAACTGCTGTCTTATAACTTACGTTTTTCATACTACTGTCTTATAACTTTCGTTTTGCATATTACTGTCTTATAATTTAAGTATTGCATACTACTGTCTTATAACTTACGTTTTTCATACTACTGTCTTATAACTTACGTTTTTCATACTACAGTCTTATAATTTAAGTATTGCAAACTGCTGTCTTATAACTTACGTTTTTCATACTACTGTCTTATAACTTTCGTTTTGCATATTACTGTCTTATAATTTAAGTATTGCATACTACTGTCTTATAACTTACGTTTTTCATACTACTGTCTTATAACTTACGTTTTTCATACTACTGTCTTATAACTTTCGTTTTGCATATTACTGTCTTATAATTTAAGTATTGCATACTACTGTCTTATAACTTACGTTTTTCATACTACTGTCTTATAACTTACGTTTGTCATATTACTGTCTTATAATTTAAGTATTGCATACTACTGTCTTATAACTTACGTTTTTCATACTACTGTCTTATAACTTACGTTTGTCATATTACTGTCTTATAATTTAAGTATTGTATACTACTGTCTTATAACTTACGTTTTTCATACTACTGTCTTATAACTTACGTCTTGCAAACTGCTGTCTTATAACTTACGTTTTTCATACTACTGTCTTATAACTTTCGTTTTGCATATTACTGTCTTATAATTTAAGTATTGCATACTACTGTCTTATAACTTACGTTTTTCATACTACTGTCTTATAACTTACGTTTTTCATACTACAGTCTTATAATTTAAGTATTGCAATACTGCTGTCTTATAACTTACGTTTTTCATACTACTGTCTTATAACTTTCGTTTTGCATATTACTGTCTTATAATTTAAGTATTGCATACTACTGTCTTATAACTTACGTTTTTCATACTACTGTCTTATAACTTACGTTTTTCATACTACTGTCTTATAACTTTCGTTTTGCATATTACTGTCTTATAATTTAAGTATTGCATACTACTGTCTTATAACTTACGTTTTTCATACTACTGTCTTATAACTTACGTTTGTCATATTACTGTCTTATAACTTAAATATTACATACTACTGTCTTATAACTTACTTTTTTCATACTACTGTCTTATAACTTACTTTTTTCATACTACTGTCTTATAACTTACGTGTTGCATTCTGCTGTCTTGTATAACTAACGTTTTGCATACGTTCCGTCCTGTGTGCGTATGATGCATTGCCTTCTTTCAAAATGTTATGAGGTCGCGAAGATAATCCAAGTATTGACTTTTACAAATCTTCAGGTCACCGAACGAGGCTCGAAACTTGAAGGGGGAAACTGCTCGAAGAACAAAGCAGACAACAAAGCAACAATCGACAACAACTAAATGCCAAGAAGACCATATTAACTGTTGAGAGTATCAGCAACAAATTCTGACTTCACCAGAACTGTAGTTGAAAGACAAATCGCGTCATTTCAAGTATAAAATTGCAAAGAAATCAGACTCGTGACGCAAGCAATACATATTAATAAGGGGAGGTGAACATTTCGTGACAAAGATATCTTTTCAAGTAGCATTTGGCTTTCCATCATTCGAAGTTCGTCATTCTGGTCCTCTGTTTTTCAAGAACCTACGCGTGTTTACTTCCATTGGCGTCCTGTCCCACCTTGGCACAGAAATTCCAGGTATGTAGGTATTTGTTCCGTTTCCTAGTTGTCATTTTCTTCCAGGACAAATATAACAAAACGTGATCCAGTTTTTTAAAAATTAACTCTGATTATTTCCTGTTACTGTATGTAGCTTGTCTGGTCTAGGGGTTACACGACTTTCTCCGTAATCCCGTATACTCTCACCAGTAACGTGATGAGTGTGAGAATTGGGAGCGGTTCTCTCCGCGTCGGTAACTTACGGGGTATGTGAGCCGGTCGCTCAGAAAGCAATGACAAACTACTGAGCGTGATTTTGCCAAGAAATCAACAATCAGCTGAATGATGCTGATGTTGACAGCGATGTCCTGTAAAGGATATGCGGAAAAAAAATATGTAGATTGAGGTCATTCTGGTAGTGAGGTTTGACATTCGCGCTTAAACTTCACGTGCCCTGACGTGTATTAATTCCATTCACGTTAAATTCTCGTTCAGAGAGCAATGGCACACTACTGAACACTGGGTTAATTGTAACGCCCTGCAAAGGGCATATATAAATGCGCTTCAGTTAACCGTCACCCATGTAACCGTCATTTTCTGTTATTCGTCATCGTCTTTTAAAAAGTGCGTGAGTATCAATAAACAAACAAACATCTTTAAAAGTGTGAACGATGATGAAATTGTTTCTAGTGTGACTACCATTGAAGAAGAAGAAATTGATAACAATGAAGGATCAGTTCTTAACCAAAAAACTTACAACTAGCCACTCGGAAGAAGAAACAATGTTATCAAAGTGTTATCTGGTTTGAAATGCAAAAGGAGGAAAATACAACACAGATCCTACTTCTGCGCAAGATACGGAACATGGCCACTCAGAAAGCTCGAGCCTGAAAGACACAGAAGGAGACAACAGATTATTTTAAAGTAACGTAGGTTTATAGTATTACTATAAATTTCTGTACATTACTACTCTTATATTGAAGTTTATATTAATCTTTCTGTAAAATTAAATACAATATGTATGTATTATTGACTTTTAAAGGATTTTATTTTCATTTTCGTCCCAAGCCCACAGTGAAATCACTTTACTGTACATATGTATGAATATATTTCTGTTATCTGTCTGTTCGGTTATCCGTCACAACCCTGGGCCGGACAGTCACGATTAATCGAAGTTTTAATACACACAAACACACACACACACATACACACACGCACGCACGCACGCACCACACACACACGAGTGAGAGAGAGAGAGAGAGAGAGAGAGAGAGAGAGAGAGAGAGAAGGCGTGTGCTGTAACGGTTATGACATCACACTGATAATAGCATGAGCATGCTGGAACAATGGTATGATACCATCTCTCGTTGTTCGGTACGGGAGGTAAAGACTGACAACTCATATTTACTTGCACTCCGGCCTACACAATATGATGTTCCTAACAGTTCACATACCCACAAAAGGTTCCTGCTACGGGGGCGTGTTGGTTTGTTTGTTTTCTGTGCTTGTGCAGTGTGCTTCATCTTGTGTCGTGTGCTTCACCTGGTTCTGTGTGCTCATCTTGTGTCGTGTGCTTCACCTGGTTCTGTGTGCTTCATCTTGTGTCGTGTGCTTCATCTTGTGTCCGTGTGCTTCATCTTGTGTCGTGTGCTTCACCTGGTCTGTGCTTCATCTTGTGTCGTGTGCTTCACCTGGTTCTGTGTGCTTCATCTTATGTCGTGTGCTTCATCTTGCGTCGTGTGCTTCATCTTGTGCCGTGTGCTTCATCTTGTACTGTGTGTTCATCTTGTACCGTGTGCTTCATCTTGTGCTGTGTGTGTCATCTTGTGCTGTGTGTGTCATCTTGTGCTCTGTGTGTCATCTTGTGCTCTGTGTGTCATCTTGTGCTGTGTGTGTCATCTTGTGCTGTGTGTGTCATCTTGTGCTGTGTGTGTATCTTGTGCTGTGTGTGTCATCTTGTGCTGTGTGTGTCATCTTGTGCAGTGGTGCTTCATCTTGTGTCGTGGTGCTTCATCTTGTGCTGTGTGTATCATCTTGTGCTGTGTGTGTCATCTTGTGCCGTGTGCTTCATCTTGTGCTGTGTGCTTCATCTTGTGCTGTGTGTGTCATCTTGTGCTGTGTGTGTCATCTTGTGCTGTGTGCTTCATCTTGTGCTGTGTGCTTCATCTTGTGCAGTGTGCTCCATCTTGTGTCGTGTGCTCCATCTTGTGTCGTGTGCTTCATCTTGTGTCGTGTGCTTCACCTGGTTCTGTGTGCTTCATCTTGTGTCGTGTGCTTCACCTGGTTCTGTGTGCTTCATCTTGTGTCGTGTGCTTCATCTTGTGTCCTGTGCTTCATCTTGCGTCGTGTGCTTCATCTTGTGCCGTGTGCTTCATCTTGTGTCTTGTGCTTCATCTTGTGCCGTGTGCTTCATCTTGTGCTGTGTGTGTCATCTTGTGCTGTGTGCTTCATCTTGTGCTGTGTGCTTCATCTTGTGCCTTGTGCTTCATCTTGTGCTGTGTGTGTCATCTTGTGCTGTGTGCTTCATCTTGTGCCGTGTGCTTCATCTTGTGCTGTGTGTGTCTTCTTGTGCTGTGTGCTTCATCTTGTGCTGTGTGCTTCATCTGGTGCTGTGTGTGTCATCTTGTGCTGTGTGTGTTATCTTGTGCTGTGTGTGTCATCTTGTGCTGTGTGCTTCATCTTGTGCTGTGTGTGTCATCTTGTGCTGTGTGTGTCATTTTATGCTGTGTGTGTCCTCTTGTGCTGTGTGTGTCATCTTGTGCTGTGTGTGTCATCTTGTGCTGTGTGTATCATCTTGTGCTGTGTGTGTCATCTTGTGCCGTGTGCTTCATCTTGTGCTGTGTGCTTCATCTTGTGCTGTGTGTGTCATCTTGTGCTGTGTGCTGTCATCTTGTGCTGTGTGCTTCATCTTGTGCTGTGTGCTTCATCTTGTGCTGTGTGCTTCATCTTGTGCCGTGTGCTTCATCTTGTGCTGTGTGTGTCATCTTGTGCTGTGTGCTTCATCTTGTGCTGTGTGCTTCATCTTGTGCATTGTGCTTCATCTTGTGCTGTGTGTGTCATCTTGTGCTGTGTGCTTCATTTTGTGCCGTGTGCTTCATCTTGTGCCGTGTGCTTCATCTTGTGCTGTGTGCTTCATCTTGTGCTGTGTGTGTCATCTTGTGCCGTGTGCTTCATCTTGTGCTGTGTGTGTCATCTTGTGGTGTGTGCTTCATCTTGTGCCGTGTGCTTCATCTTGTGCTGTGTGCTTCATATTATTTTGCGGGCGATTCGGCATCAGACGGTCTTGCGCTGGTTTTAATAAAATTGTACAAGTGCCGGTCGTTCAGAAAGCAATGACAAACTACAAAATCACAAACAAATACTTATCATTTGATTGTGCACCATGTTTGATGCACACCTACATCTGTCTTTGGCACTGAATCAGTTAGCATAATTATTGTCTGCACTGAAAGAGTAAACATATAGTTTCGTGTACTGCTGTGTTTACCATGCTGTCAGGAGTTAAGGCTAAGGGTTCCAACCCCAAAGTCCGCAACCTGTGACTGTCAAAATGCAGTCTACTATACTGTTTCCTCCAGCATCTGTTTCTATTCCCTTGTCTCATTTTCTGTCCTTTTTTGTGGCGATACATATTTATTTGAGAGCGCTCGCTCATAAACTTAAGGTGTGCTAATGCCAAGGTAGCGGGTTAAACCCCTACACTGGTCAGTTGGACTAAAATGTTGATTTCTCGCTCTTTTCTTAGGGATGTAAATTACAAGTACCTCAGAAGTCGGAATCGGTTCGCCTGATGGCGAGGGACACTGGTATTAGGGAAAGCTAATCCACATGCAAATATTAGCCCAATGTACTAGAAGTAGTTGACTTGAAAGCTAGCAGACGCACTAAAATAATGCTGATTGTGATAAGAATACCTCCTATAAAATGAATAAGTTTGTATGCCACAGTTTGGTTACAGAGAACCAGCAATAAAGACACAATTTTTCCACCACGAACAACAATTCTGGTACGAAATCTAAACTTGTTCAAGCTCGGGGGAAAAAAACACACACCTAGGAGAACTCCTTAAATATTTAAGTCACTTATAGTCACCAGTTCTTCTCGCCAAATTGATTGATTGATTGATTTAAGAATCGACATAATAGTACACGGGACAATCCATAGATGTTCATCCAAATGAACAAGCGTTAAACAAACAGGAACCGCGTGATCGCGCATGGGCAGAAGTCATTGAGTCGTTAGCAACCTAACTTCCTTGTTAAATTCATTACTGAAGATGAGTGAGGAAAAGTCCGCGAAACGTTTGTTGGGTGATAGAGAAACTTGGACGGGGGATTTCCGCACGGTGTGTGAGCGACGCAGAAGAAAGAGGGACCAATAGTTTATGGGCACTAATGAACTGTGAAGATCGGGTTAGCCGTGTCTATTATGTTGTCGCTGCTGGTTGTAAAATCAACGTAGAGAATTTAAACCTTTTCACACAATTTTAGCACGCGCGTTCGGAATGAAGAATTGATAGCGCCATCCTGGGTTTGTGTTGGGTCGTCGTCGTCGTCGTCGTCGTCGTCGTCGTCGTCGTCGTCATCGTCGTTGTTGGCGTCGTCATCATCATCATCATCATCATCATCATCATCTTTATTATGATCACCACCGCAACAACTATACTCATCATTATCATTACTTCATCATCATCACTATGCTCATCATTATCGTGACTACAACTTTAATACTTATCTTTATTATCACCGTACTCTTCATTATCATTACATCATCACCATACTCATCATCAACACTAAATCATCATCATCATCACATCGTCATCATTATCGTTGTAGTCGTCATGGTGATATACCTGATCATATGGCTAAACTATTTAACGTTCTGTTTTCTATGAAGGTTGTTTGTCATTTTCTGGCTGAGTCGTTAAAATCAGCATTGCAGTTTTTCTTGAAACCCCCGGCGGTCATAGCTTGAGCTACGAAGTTAGTGCTTTTTGGATGCTCTCTGAAAGCGGTTTGCCGCTCTGTGGAGAGAGATTGAACCAGATTGGGTCAAACCCAGTGCAAATGAAGTCGGTTCTGTCGACTTTTAACTTTTAAAATAACCATGGAAAATACACATGGAATTTATGGGAATACCTACAGAAGAGATGGGATAGAAAAATTAAACAAGAAAATACATATGAAATGCATGGGTAATACCCACAAGGGGTGAAATAGTGAAATTAAATAGGAGAATGCACATGAAATTTATGGGGATACCCATACAAGAAGTGGAAAAGAGAAATTAGATAGGAAACTATACATGCAATTTATAGGGACACCCACAAAGAGATGGAATCGAGAAATTAGCCTTAAATAGGAAAATAAATACTCGTATATCCTGAAAGAAGAGAACTGATTACTCTCATATGTAGAAGTACATTCCAGATTCTTTGGTGGTGTCATGAGAAGAGAAAAGCTGAAGTATGTCGTTACAACGGGGAGGCAGGAGAGGAAGAGTGGCAGGAGGAGACCAAGAGAGAAGATGCTGGACAGTTTGACACCATGGCATGGAAGAACGTCGGTATCATATTTCATTCACATCCAGCACATGAGATAGAAGGCTGTGGACAGACATGATCACCAACGCCAAATGCATGGCATGGAGAAACGTTGGTATCAGAAATGATTTACAGTACAAGAGACAGAAGACATTTGACAGACATGATCACCAACGCCTAAATGCACTGACACAGAGAAACGTTGGTATCAGAGGTGATTACAGCACTAAGAGACAGAAGCCATTGGACAGACATGATCACCAACGCCAAATGCACGACACAGAGAAACGTTGGTATCAGAAATGATTTACAGTACAAGAGACAGAAGACATTTGACAGACATGATCACCAACGCCAAATGCACGACACAGAGAAACGTTGGTATCAGAAATGATTTACAGTACAAGAGACAGAAGACATTTGACAGACATGATCACCAACGCCAAATGCACGACACAGAGAAACGTTGGTATCAGAGGTGATTTACAGCACAAGAGACAGAAGCCATTGGACAGACATGATCACCAACGCCAAATGCACGACACAGAGAAACGTTGGTATCAGAAATGATTTACAGTACAAGAGACAGAAGACATTTGACAGACATGATCACCAACGCCAAATGCACGACACAGAGAAACGTTGGTATCAGAGATGATTTACAGCACAAGAGACAGAAGACTGTGGACAGACATGATCACCAATGCTAAAATGCATGACACAGAGAAACGTTGGTATCAGAAATGATTAGCAGCATATGAGATAGACGGCTGTGGATAGACATAATGACCAACGCCAAACGGCGTTGAAGAAGAAGGCCAATAATAAGCAAGAGTGGCACAGCAAAACACAGCAGGATGTATAAGAAAAGCGTAAACAACTAGGCAGCAAATAATAATATACGCAAGCCCAACGTCATCACAATATCAAATGACAGAGAGGCTGGAGAGTCATCATCGCTAATTACTGCTTCAAACTAGGCGCCTGTAGAAGATGACAGAAAAATCGAAACGTGTAAACTATTGCTGACAATTAGGAGCTATTGATGCATCAGTCTGTCAACCACACACATACACATACATAGGCATTCGCACAATCAGACGACAGCAGCTACAAAATGCCATTGAAAGAGATCATCGTATGTAGATGATGTGTGGATATAATTTGACATGAGAGCAACATGAGGATACAGGTCTGATGCTCTTTAATACACCACTTCCTGTTGCTATTGCTAAATTGTTGGTTGCTTGCCTGTCTGAATTTCTGTCTAAGCTTTCAATTTCAGTTTTTTTTTTGTTTTAAATTGGATCTAGGCTACAAGGTTGACCCAGCATTAACTGATCCAGTGCCGACGGATAATATATCGCCAAAATGGGACCTCCTGTTTGGACAAAAAGACGAAATATCTCTATACTAGGGTCAAGTAACACGATGACCCTAGTATAGCGATATTTCGTCTTTTTGTCCAAACAGGAGGTCCCATTTGGTGATATATTATCCGTCGGCACTGGATCAGTTAATGCTGGGTCAACCTTGTAGCCTAGATCCAATTTAAAAAAAACAAAAAAACCACCTGGTTGGAGATTCGAACACATGATGCCCGGGACGGCAGGCCTTCGTTCTAGTTACTGAGCCTTTCACTACCTACGCATTATAAAGTCAATTCGCCATCGTAGCCAATATGAAAAGGAGGCGAGAGACATTTTGAGACAGCTGTCAAGGAAAGATATATGAACAATAACGGTAACTCTAGGCAAGGGACAGCAGTTGTCAGTTGCTCAAGGGAGAGTAACCAAAGTAGAGAATAAGGAGAGAAACAAACTGAAAGAAGAGTGGTTTGCTCTTTCGTTATTGTTGTTGTACAGGCTAGAGCAGTGGTTCTCAACCGGTGGGGAATTCCCCCCCCCCCCCCCAGGGGGGAATTTCATGGTTTCCAGGGGGGGGGGGGAATGAAGACCATTTCAAGATCGTGTTAATACAAGAACCGATTACTTGACATAGTTTTTCCCTTCATACTTTACAGTTATGTATGTCTCGTCCTTCTAAAATTCATTTTATAAAGTAAGTAAACCCACAAATCATGTTTTATGTGGATGTCTAGACTTGTTTTAGTATATGCTATTACATTTGCCTTCCACTTTTACGTATACTGTGTAGGGGTGAGGGGATTTTAGATAGGAAATATGAAAGGGGGGGGGGGGGGGAATGACGTTCTGAAAATACGATGAAGGGGGGAATGGGCCAAATGTTTGATAGGAAGGGGGGGGGGGGGGGAATGGCGTTCTGAAAATATGGTGAAGGGGGGAATGGGCCAAAAAAGGTTGAGAACCACTGGGCTAGAGTATAGATACCATTGTTGGTTTTATTTATGTCCCCAATCTCTCTTTGTTTCTGTCTCTCCGGCCTAAAGTGAATCATCTTCATCATCATGTGCCATGCCGATAAGCGCGGGTGGTCATGTTTCGCCATCCCACACGATCACCAGAGTCGTGGGTCAGCTCAGTGTTCTTGTCTTGACCATGCCGCGTGACCAAGCCATCCAGGTAATAACTTCTCTGCCTTCCCCTTGTTCTCTTCCACTCTATCTTGCCAGTTGTCACCAAGTTCTCCAATGTATTTCTTCATAACGTGACCAAAAATTGTGTCTGTCTACGTCTAATTTCTCTAATCAGTTTACGATGTTCATTTGTTTCTTGTAGGACTTGGTTATTGGTTTTTCTATCTGTCCATGGTATTCTTTGCAGCTTCCTCAGAAACCACATTTCCACAGCCATTACATGTTTTTCAGCCTGTTTGCTCATTGTCCACACTTCACATCCATACAAAAGCACAGGTTCTATGTAGCACCTCAAGAATATATAGGGTGTATTTTTAATGAATGTGCAGTGTTTGAAAATATTGCCGGTCCAAGTTTTGTATTCACCCTTTGTATAGTCATGCAACATAATAGGTAAATACAAAACATGGACCGGCAATATTTTCAAGCACTGCACAGTCATTAAAATTACACTCTGTCTATTACATAGGAAACTATAACTAGAGGTCGGCGTGCCCGGGAGGTTTATCGCATTTAAACTTCCTGTGCGCTGACCTCGGTAAGGGGTGGAGTTTTTTTAATGTCGGGGGCAAAAAAATAATCCTAACCAGCACAGTTCGCGGCGACTGCACTAGCCAGGTGGCCTTAATGCCTCAGGCTCAAGACTCCCCAGCCATACACCGCAAGGTACAATATTGGCAGTAAATGACAGTTTGACAGTTCGCTGGCAGCGGGGTATTGGGGACCATTCAACACACTGGTCAGTTGGATGTTAAAGTTGACTTCTAGTTCAGTGAGTGATGGCAGACTACGGAAAGTAAACTTGCTCATTAAATCATCCGGAAGTTAATTGCAACGCCCTGCAAATACACTGCCATTAATTATTTTAAATGGTAAGAATAAAACATATTTAAAAATAATATTTCTTTAGAAAGACTGTGGATTGAAGAAGTATATGACAATATAACACGAAAATAATAACGTGATCATATGTCAGGTATGTCTGGCGTATTTAGCATGTCTGGTATGTCTGGCGTATTTATATGTCTGACGTACTTAGTATGTCAGGTATGTCTGGCGTATTTAGTATGTCTGGTATGTCTGGCGTATTTAGTATGTCTGGTATGTCTGGCGTGTCTGGTATGTCTGGCGTATTTAGTATGTCTGGTATGTCTGGCGTATTTAGTATGTCTGGTATGTCTGGCGTGTCTGGTATGTCTGGCGTATTTAGTATGTCTGGTATGTCTGGCGTATTTAGTATGTCTGGTATGTCTGGCGTATTTAGTATGTCTGGTATGTCTGGCGTGTGTAATATGTCTGGTATATCTGGTATGTCTGGCGTATTTATATGTCTGACGTACTTAGTATGTCAGGTATGTCTGGCGTATTTAGTATGTCTGGTATGTCTGACGTACTTAGTATGTCTGGTATGTCTGGCGTGTCTGGTATGTCTGGCGTATTTAGTATGTCTGGTATGTCTGGCGTATTTAGTATGTCTGGTATGTCTGGCGTGTCTGGTATGTCTGGCGTATTTAGTATGTCTGGTATGTCTGGCGTATTTAGTATGTCTGGTATGTCTGGCGTATTTAGTATGTCTGGTATGTCTGGCGTGTGTAATATGTCTGGTATATCTGGTATGTCTGGCGTATTTATATGTCTGACGTACTTAGTATGTCAGGTATGTCTGGCGTATTTAGTATGTCTGGTATGTCTGGCGTATTTAGTATGTCTGGTATGTCTGACGTACTTAGTATGTCAGGTATGTCTGGCGTATTTAGTATGTCTGGTATGTCTGGCGTATTTAGTATGTCTGGTATGTCTGGCGTATTTAGTATGTCTGGTATGTCTGGCGTGTGTAATATGTCTGGTATATCTGGTATGTCTGGCGTATTTATATGTCTGACGTACTTAGTATGTCAGGTATGTCTGGCGTATTTAGTATGTCTGGTATGTCTGACGTACTTAGTATGTCAGGTATGTCTGGCATATTTAGTATGTCTGGTATGTCTGGCGTATTTAGTATGTCTGGTATGTCTGACGTACTTAGTATGTCTGGTATGTCTGGCGTATTTAGTATGTCTGGTATGTCTGGCGTGTGTAATATGTCTGGTATATCTGGTATGTCTGGCGTATATAGTATGTCTGGTATGTCTGGCGTATTTATATGTCTGACGTACTTAGAATGTCAGGTATTTCTGGCGTATTTAGTATGTCTGGTATGTCTGGCGTGTGTAATATGTCTGGTATATCTGGTATGTCTGGTATGTCTGGTATTTAGTATGTCTGGCGTATTTAGTATGTCTGGTATGTCTGGCGTATTTCGTATATCTGGTATGTCTGGCGCATTTAGTATGTCTGGTATGTCTAACGTGTGTAATATGTCTGGTATATCTGGTATGTCTGGTATGTCTAACGTGTGTAATATGTCTGGTATATCTGGTATGTCTGGTATGTCTGGCCTATTTAGTATGTCTGGTATATCTGGCGTATTTAGTATGTCTGGTATGTCTGGCGTATTTAGTATGTCTGGTATGTCTGGCGTATTTAGTATGTCTGGCATGTCTGGCGTATTTAGTATGTCTGGTATGCTTCATGTGTCTGGTTTGTCTCCTATGTCTAGTATGCTCTCACTCATAACACACCTGTTCACACAGAAACACACAGACTCACACACTGTCCTAATCTGTCATGTAATTAATTGCCTAGTGAATCACAGACAATATGTGCTGGGGTTGATTGTAACGTCCTGTGAAAAGCATGCAAGTAAAGTACTGTATTGTTACTTTTAAACAAAGATAATGCATTAAGATAAAACTTAAATGGAGAAAGAAATATATTTTAATGTGGAAAATAGTGGTGGTGGAAAATTTGGAATATCTTGGGTCATTAATTACCAACAATGGTGACACAATGAAAGAAATTAAAAGGCGACTATCAGTTGCTCTTCAAAGACTAAAAATAATGAATACATTGTGGAGTGGGACAGATAGCACTACAAAAATTATATTTACTCTTAAGAGCATACATCTTCCCCTTTGCAACATACGCCCGTGAGACCTGGACACTTACTACAGCTGAACAGCGCATATATGCCTTTGAATATAAATGATATAGACGTTTTCTAAGAATGTCTTGCATACAGAAAAAAAATGCATCCATAGGACAAGATATGAATATTGAAGAAGGTTGTCTACTAAAGACGATAAAACACAGAAAATTGAAATGTTTTTGTCACTTGAAACGTCACGAAAGTTTGGAGAGAACAATCATGGCGGGGTATATGCCCGGGAAGAGAGGAAGAGGAAGGCCAAAGAGAAGATGGGTGCAGGATGTGGAGGATGATCTCCAGATGGGTGTATCGGACGCGGGACATCTTGCTTATGACCGAGAAGTTTTCCGGAAGGTTGATATGGGAGCGAGGTTCTGCAAAGGACATGCTACTGAATGAATGAATGAATGAATGAATGCATTGTTACTTTTATGTTAGTATCCCTAGAATCCATAGAAAAACTAAGAAGTATAAACAGACTGACCCAAATGGATATAGACCCGGCAATGTTAATGGACTACGAGATAGATCAGCGATTCAAAAAATAGGCACAATGAACGTCTGCGGTTTTAATAGTAAAGAAGAAGAACTTATAGAAATAATGAAGGAGAGGAAAATTAGACTGATGGGAATAGTGGACACTGGAATAAAAGGGGAAGGATGCAAGGAGATGCACCACAGTTACACGTTTGTCTACTCTGGAGTGGAACAGCAAGAAAGGGCAAGACACGTTGTAGGAAAGGTCATTAAACCACGGCTAGCAAGAGGAATACTAGAAATAAAATATATATAAGAAAGAATCATAACAGTGAGAATAAAAGAACAAACAATTACAACATGTGTACAAATATACGTAAAAAACCATCAGTAGAAGAAAGCAAAGACCAGGAAAATACATGCCATGCGAATCAGTAAACTTAAAAAACCTCAAAGACGAGGCAGTGAAAGCCTGAGGAGAACCATTTGACCCAACTGAAATAATTAAATGCGGAAATGGAGAGCCAATAAGTGAACAAAAACAAATCCTAATAAGATGGAAACAGTACTTCGAACAGCTTCTCAACACCCAATCAGATGTCACAGGAACTAAAGAAACTGACACAGATGCTACCGAAGAACTAGAACCCGACATACTGAAAGAAGAAATTATAGAAGCCATCAGATTAGCCCCATTGATCAAATCACCAGGACAAGATAAAACACCAAATGAATCAATTAAAGCAGCAAGAGAAGTAGGAACAGCATGGCTACATAGACTATTCAACCATGTTTGGGTAGAACAACAGACACCACGAGACTGGGGAAACGCCATAATTATCCCTATTTCGAAAAACAAAGGCAGCAAAAGAGACTGCACACAATACAGAGGCATTTCACTCTTGAGTCATACTGGGAAAATATTTTGCAAAATTCTTGAGAAAAGATTACGAACTACTATAGAACCCCAGCTAAGCGAAACACAACTTGGATTTAGGAAAACAAAGGATACACAGATGCCATTTTTGCTCTTAGACAACGTATAGAAAAATCAATCGAATTCAATGAAACACTCTACTTAGCCTTTGTCGACCAAGAAAAGGCATTTGATAGAGAAGATAGAAACAAGTAGTGGGAAATCCGTAGACGATATGGAGTGAGTACACATCTAACAACCTATGTAGAAGCTTATACAACAACAGTGAATGCATAGTGAGAGCAACTGGAGGACACTCAGAACCCTTCACCATAAGATCCGGAGTACGACAAGGTTGTTTCCTGTCCCCTCTCTTGTTCATAACATATATAGACAACATATGTAAAGAAACCAGCCAAACAGAGACCGCAAGAACACCACATGACGAGAAAACAAAAGAAGAACCATCTGCAAACCTAACCATTAGAGAACTCCTGTTTGCGGACGACCAAGCACTAATAGCAAAATCAGAAGCTGAATTACAAGACCACATGAATAGTCTAAACGAAATGTGTAGGGAACATAACATGAAAATTAGCACAAGTAAAACAGAGGTAATTGACTATAACTAAAGAAGAAAAAGCAACAACGATTCACCTAAACGAACATCCCTTGAAACAAGTAAAGAGTTTCAAGTACCTAGGAAGTATAATATCATCAAATGGCAGATCAGAAGATGAGATAGAAAATAGATGCAATAAGGCAAACCAACTCATTGGACAAATGGCACCAATACTAAAGAACAAACATGTATCAATAACTACTAAGAAAGCACTTTACAACACAATCTTCCTACCAACTCTATGTTACCAATGCCAAACCTGGACAATGACAGAAAAAGAGAAAAGAAAAATCACAACAACAGAAATGAGATTCCTGAGAAGAATACTCAATGTATCAAGAAGAGATAAGATCAGAAATGAAGAAATCAGGACTAAAGTGGGGGTTATAGTTGCACTAGATTTTATTAGAAGGCAGCACGTCAAATGGTTGGCCAAGCAAGTAGTTTACCAACTAACAGTATACCACAACAAGCAATGATGTACAGACCAGAGGAAAGCAGAGGAAGAGGCCGACCACGTAAACGATGGACGCAGGGAATAACCGAGTCCATGGGAATATCGATACATGAATCCCATGAGCGGGCAATCTCCCGCTGTTTATACTTCATCTCGACACCGCAAGATACAGGAGGAACATGATGAGATGAGTCAAGGACGAGAGGTCAACATTTTAGTCCAGCTGACCGGTGTAGGGATTGAACCCGCTACATCGGCATCAGCACACCGGAAGTGTAAGAACGAGCTCTCTTATCCATACTGCCGTGCTCACCTCCAATTCCCCATTTATGATGGCGTCTCGTCCTTGACTTGGGGACGTAGATTACAAGTACCTTAGCAGTCGGAGTGGGTTCGCCTGATGGCAAGGGACACTGGTAGTAGGGTAAAGCTAATCCACACGCAAAAATCATGTCAATGCAGTAGAAGTATAGGGTGTATTTCTAATGACTGCGCAGTGTTTGAAAATATTGCCGGTCCAAGTTTTGTATTTACCTATTATGTTGCATGAACTTTACAGAGGGTGAATACAAAACTTGGACCGGATTTTCAAACAAATATTTTCAAACACTGCATGCACATTCATTAAAAATATACCCTATACTAGCATGAGTATGGACTACGCCTGAGTTTAAAGACAGCCAACGCACACACAAAAATGGCAGGGTGTAATACAACCATCCCCTGTGCCCCAGGCATGTCCTGAGATGACAGACCCCCCAGAAACATCACAGAGACGGGTTACTCAAAGTACCGCCGTAATTAGCAGGGCGCGTCTGCATGGATCGTTTGTGCCATAGAGACGGCCCTGCATTATTGATGAGTGTGTGCAGTGGGCCCTGGAACAATTCGATTCCACTTGAATACGACGATATTAGCTTGCTAGATACCTGGTTTTTAATTGATGGGGTGTGATTACAAATAAACAGGAGTTTCCTGTTTGATCAGTTTGTGAAATTACGATCTTCTGTCTGTCTCTGTTTGCTGTTTTGATCTGTTTCTTGATCTTGTAATTTATCTTGTTCTTGTTGAATATGTGTTTATTCTTATTGTTCTGGGTAGTTTTCTTTGTTTATTTTTCTGGTTTGTTGTTGTTGCTGCTGCTGTTGTTGTTCTTGTTGATCGTTGTCGATGTCTCCTTCTCCTCCATTTTCTGCTTTTGCTGCTGCTTCTGATTCTGCTCCTCCTCCTTCTCTTTCCTTTCCCGCTACTTCTCCTCCTTTTCTACTTCTCTTTCTCCTACTTCTCCTTCTCTTTCGCCTCCTCCTATTTATCATCTTACTCATCTTCTTAATCCTCTTCCATCTCCACCTCCTCCTTTTTCGCCTTTCGCTTCTCCCTCCCCTCCTCCTCTTCCTCTTCCTCCCCCACATCCTCCCCTTCTCCTTCTTTTTCTTCTCCTCCGCTCAGGGGCATGTATGTGTGTGTGGGTATGTGTGTGGTTGGGTGGTGGAGTTGGAGTGAATGGGAGATGTGTGGGTGGGTGGTTGATGTGTCTCATAACATAGTAATATGCATTGTTTATGTTTACAAAATTCATGTGACAATGTTTTTCCTATGCACTGTTGATGAAAGAAAGATGAGTGATTGGAAGGGCCGAATGTAAGACGGGCCTGCGTGCCCAATTTGTTACCCTTTGAAAATAAAGTCTGTTCGTTCGTTCGTTCTTCTCTTCCTTCACTTCTCCCTTTCCCATTCCTTCCCTCCTCCTCCTCCTCTTCTTCTTCTTCTTCTTCTTCTTCTTCTTCTTCTTCTTCTTCTTCTTCTTCTTCTTCTTCTTCTTCTTCTTCTTCTTCTCTTTCTTCTTCTTCTGCTGCTGCTGCTGTTGCTGCTGCTGCTGCTATTATTGCTTCTGCTTCTTCCTCATCTTCTTCTTCTTTGTCGCAGTCGTGGATATCGCCGTTCATGTACTCCTCATCATTTATTGAACGGCACCTGTAGGTATGGCGGGCGTGCTGGAGAAGTTGATAGCGAACTGCGCTGGTAATGTCACGAGCATAGTCGAAAGTGGATTCGACGCCTGGGCTCTCCGCTTGCGAAAGTTAGGAAAATATTGACCGCATATTCCTTCTTGCTCTCAGGCCTACAACTTGTGATGGCCCTATCATATTATAGACTCTTAGCAGGAAACTGCTCTGAAACAATTTATTACGTTTATTTTATTATTTTTTTATCTGTAGCTTAATGGGTTAGTGAACGTAGTTTCACAACGCCCTGACTTACCAGGTAGAGAGGTTCGATATCAGCCGCTGGCGATTTGGTAGCGGATCTGATTACGTTGATTTCGACGATAGGAGCGTCGGTCGTTCAGAAAGTTAATGTGCATGATAACCTACAACATGAAATCATTCAGCTGCAAAGTGGTGATGAGCTGAAAGCTGGGTAGAACAACCTTCCACGGCTTGAGCTCTATAAACGTTACATAAGCAACGATGAATTTCCCACTTTGAATAGTTAATTGCATATCCTTTACATGACGTAGCAGTCCACTCCAACATTTTTAGCTAATTATCGTTCCTGGGCAAGTTTACGTTCAGTAGTTTGCCATTGATTTCCGAACGACCGGCACTCATACTATTGTATGTAAACTATCGCAATGCGGTCTGCTTCCCAATCTCTCGCAGCTGTGTTTCAAACATGTTATGTGGGCTTGCGAACTGCATTGGTAACCTCCTTCGCCACATAGTCGGCTGTGAAGAGGCGTGCACTGAAATACATGTGCATCTCTGTCTGGAACAGCTTGCTGCTTCGAGCAGCTCTTTTCAGAACTAACCATGGCAAAGAGTTACTGCGCTCCAGACTGAACGACACAACCCTGGTCAAGCAGCATGGATAGCAACATCATCACTACCAACATCACACACCTCACCAAAGAGGAGAGTTCCACCATCACATTATGTGAGAGTTAATTAAATGTTTGACCCAATGTAGCAGGCTAAATTTTTCAGTTGTTAATTTTATACTTGATAATTTTATATGGCCCGCGAGGGCTCCTATAAATATCCAAATGGCCCTTGGCAGAACAAGGTTCTCCACCCATGTACAAGGGAACTTCACGCGAAAACCTGAAATGGTTTCTGTTTTTCTTTTTGGGGTGTTTGTGTGAATATATTCTGAACAAGTAAAGAACAAATGTATCATTTTTCGATGTAGTTACCACTGCGTTCAGCGCAAGTCCTCCAGCGCTGATAAAGTGCTTGGATTCCTGTATATACAAATTATCTGGGGTCACTACCCGGTGTGCCTGACCCGGTCGTGAACAGTCTGTCATAGAAGTCACGCCGTTTTGAAACCTCCTACTTCACTCATACACTTGCTGGACTCACAGACATGCATTACCATACTGTACCTTCATTCGCCGATGAATTTCTACATGTTTCACCCCTTCACTGATTAAAAAAAAAACAACGGATACCACAACACTGCTCCTCTTTGGTGCATGTTAAATGTGCTGTGGGCATATTTAAACTGTCCTTTTGACGTCATCGTGTTCGTCTGCAGCGTGATGTCACGTGCTTAACACCATTGACACCCTTAACAACATTATTGCCAGGTTACAAGACAATGGCATGGTCATTGTAGTTTCTAATTAAGGTTTTTATTTAAGGGCCCTCGTATAAACATTCAATGTGACTTTTCATTCCAAGACAGAAGAGAAACGAGAGGTTTCAGTGAGAAATGTTAATTAGGTTGATAATTTGTCTCTTATCATGCACTTCCATGTGTGTTATATGATCGAACTGCAGCTGTTTTTACAATTTAAAACTGACTGGCTGATTAACTCATTGGGTGAATGACTGACTGGCTGATTAAATTAATGGCTGAATGACTGACTAGCTAATTAACTTGCTGGCTAAATGACTGACTAGCTAATTACCTTATTGGCTAAATAACTGACTGGCTGATTAACTTATTAGGAGAATGACTGATTGGCTGATTAACTTATTGAGTGAATGACTGACTGGCTGATTAACTTATTGGGTGAATGACTGACTGGCTGATTAACTTATTGAGTGAATGACTTACTGGCTGATTAACTTATTGGGTGAATGACTGACTGGCTGATTAACTTGATGGGTGAATGACTTACTGGCTGATTAACTTGCTGGGTGAATGACTGACTGGCTAATTAACTTTCTGGCTAAATAAATGACTCATTAATTAACTTATTGGGTGAATAACTGAGTGGCTGATTATCTTGCTGGGTGAATGACTGACTGGCTAATTAACTTATTAGGTGAATTACTTACTGGCTAATTAACTTATTGGGTCAATAACTGATTAGCTAATTAACTTGCTAGTTGACAATTTAACTGGCTAATTAATTTGCTGGCTGAATCATTCACTGGCTTATAAACTTGATGGCTTAATGACTGACTGGCTAATTAACTTACAGGCTGATTAACTTGCTGGCTGACTGGCTGACTGGCTGACTGGCTGATTAACTTGCTGGCTGACCATCTGACTGCTGGCGGACTAACCTGCTGACTGACTGAATGACTGGTTTACTGACTGACTGGCTGATTAACTTGCTGGATGACTGACTGGCTGATTAACTTGCTGGATGACTAACTGACAAATTAACTTGCTGACTGACTGACTGGCTGGCTGATTAATTTGCTGACTGACTGACTGTCTGTCTGATTAACGTGCTGGTTGACTGACTATCTGGCTGATTAACTTGCTGGCTGACTGACTAACTGGCTGATTAACTTTCTGGCTGACAATAGACTGACTGATTAACTTGCTGGCTGACAATAGACTGACTGGCTTATTAACTTGTTAACTGACAACAGTCTGACTGGCTGATTAACGTGCATGCTACCAGGCAGACAAGCTGACTGGCTGGGTCGCTGCTGACTGACTGACCGGCCAGCTGATAGACTGGCTGACTGATTGACTGACTGACTGACTGACTGACTGACTGACTGACTGGCCGGCCAGTTGATAGACTGACTGACTGTCTGACTCGGAATAGATGTCTTGCAGTTTGAGAATATGTGTGCTTGTAGATTGAGAATATATGTGCTTGTAGATTGAGAATAGATGTGTCGTAGATTGAGCACAGATGTGCAGTAAACTGGGAATAGATTTGTCATTGGCTGAATTTAGGTTTTGTTAATGTGTCTACACCGCCTTCCGTCGCGAAGAAGTTACGGACGCGATTCGTAATCCCGTATACCCGGGTTCGAAACACAGCGGTGCTGTTTTTTTCGAAAAAAGGTATAGGTGCCAGTCGTTCAGAAAGCAATGGCAAACTACTGAACGTAAAACTTGCGAAGGAATCACGAACAGCCAAAATGATGGGGTTGACTGCTACGTCATATGAAGGACGTGCTACTAACTTTTTTTTTTTTTTGTATGTGTCCACGGGCATATTTCCTGTTCTAATTTTGATAATTTGCTGGGGCAGCTGTCCTTTTGGTCTAGTTTTTACGACTTCTAATTGTGCATCGATCTTTAACACAGACAACGTGATTAATAATTCTCACGATGTTCTTAATGATAATCGAGTGAGATGGTCGTTGTCTAGGTTACAATGCTCCTTGTGTGTCACTACGGAGTGTAAGTTGAGCTAGCCACCTGTCTCACAATATAACTCACCCCCACAGTACACATCCGCCAGTCAGTGAACAAGATTGAGTTGGCGCACATAATCTTTTAATGCAGAATGAACACGGACACACGTAACATATTTCCATATCCAGAAAACAATATAATCCACAGAATATATATATCCTCCTCACAACTTAACACGTACCCATCACTGCCTTCTCAAGGCCTTCTTAATCTCCAATTTACCAGACAGTTATCCAGCTACTATTCACGGCTGGACCTCACACAATACCACCCACACACTGGGTTTAGGCCTCCACTAACTATCCAACCCACTCTGGGGTTTAGGCCTACATTCAAAACTGGGAGAACAACACAGGACGGAGATCTCTATCTAACTCCGCTCCTCTCCTTAGACTACCGCCCAGTTCGGAGTCCAAACATCAACTGTCCTTCAAGTCCCCTGACTTCACACACAACTAGACTGTCTCTCACCCCATCCACCCTGGGGTCTGCACTCACCCTCACCATTATTTCTCATGGCTGGTTGTTTTTCTCGTAGTCCCGCTACAAAGGTCACTCACCTCAATGTCAATGACCCAGGCATATGTCACTAATCTCATCTCATCTCATCATGTTCCTCTTGTACATTGCGGTGTCGAGGTGAAGTATAAACAGCGGGAGAGTGCCCGCTTATGGGCTTCATGTATCGATATTCCCATGGACTCTGTTATTCCCTGCGTCCATCGTTTACGTGGCTGGCCTCTTCCTCTGCTTCCTGATTACCAATGTCTGTCGTTATTTTATTATATGATATATGATTGGATTAGTCAGTATGAAGATTGGTAATGACGTCATGATATAGTATTGACGAAATCGAATGGCATTTACGTCACCTAATAGTATTGATGTCACCTAATGACATTAACGTCATCGTCATCTGATAACATTGACGTCATCGTATGGTATTGGTCTGATTTTATTAGGATGACATCGTCTACTGGCAATGGCGCCTTCTCATAGTATTAACATCGTCTCTTGATAGTGACGTCGTTTGATCACCTCACTTCGCCGTCTCCTGTTGGCGCCAGTTGTCATCAGTTTTGTATACGTGTTTTTGTATATTTGTTTTTGTATACTTGTTTTTGTATACTTGTTTTTGTATACTTGTTTTTGTATAATTGATTTTGTATACTTAGTTAGTTAGTTAGTCGACAGATCATCCTCATTGCACATCGAACCATTCAGTCCATAAGTACTCGGATCCCCTCCTCAGCAAATCCCGCAGCGTGTAGCGGCTAACGACGCTAGTTCTGTGTTGGTTTATCAATCTTCTTTGGCTTCCTGCGTAGTGTTCTTGTTTGGCCACCCCTCTTTTAATTTGCTGTTCTCGCAGTCTGGCCATGGTTGTAGATTCACAGTCATCACTTGATTTACGCAAGAGTCTTACTTCTCGTAGAGCATTCAGAATGTCAGCCTGGTCCATGGCGCGTCCGCCCTCCACAGTATCCTCACCTGCGAGCTTGTCAGCCCGCTCATTTTCTTGTACTCCCGCATGCCCTGGCACGAAGATGAAACTAATCTTTGTCAGCCGAGACCGCTCCAGAGGCAGCAACCATTCTCTTCGGATCGACCCCTCCTCTATCCTCTTGATCATGTTCATTGAGTCGCTAAGGAAACATGCCCTAGTGAATGTCTGTGTCTCGAGCCATGTTATTGCTTTACTTACTGCCATGACTTCCATAGTCAGGCTACTTGTGGTTTCAGTGAAAGCACCAGAGTCCTCCTTCACAATTCTCCCTCCGGCCCGAGCTGTAAAGGCCCATGAGCTTCTCACATGTCGGACGACCGACCCATCTGTGTAGATGACCGCATCACCGTCTAGCGAATTCTCGAAAATCAACGCTTGTACTTCAGCCTCCACAGCAGCCGGATTTTCTTGTCTGCATTTTCTATCTAGTTGGATGCAAACTGAAAAGGATGTGCAGAAATCTGTTGGCACTTGCACCCACTCCTCGCCAGGTTCTAAGTCCTCAAGTGAACACACCTGTTGAAGAATGTCTTCGGCTTGACCCATCCACGACCGTCCTCTTTTTAACCTGCTGCCCTTCACCTTCATAATTTCACTATGCAGTGGATGTTGTGTGTTTGCGTTAACTCTGAGGTGCCCTGCAAACTTGTATTCTCTCTTCAATGGTTGTAAAATCAAGAAGGTAGCGCATCGCCCTGCATGCTGTATCTCTTGTACATCCAAGAATAATGCGCATAGCTTCATTCTGTATGCTTTCCATCCTTTCTATCTGCTTACGGCTGAGAGTCAGGATTGCCATTGCATACTCCAAAACAGACATGACCAGCCCCTCGTACAGAAGACATAGATGGCGCTGCTCACAGTTTGCTGCCGCCATCACCCGCATCGCAGCCAAACCCCGCTTCGCCTTTGTTATCACCTGGTCTATGTGCTCATTATAAGCAAGGCTTCGATCAAACCGTATCCCCAGGTAATTCATTGCCTGCGTTCTTTCCACCGTCTCTGAACACAGCATTACAGTTGGTGTTGGAGTGTTGACAATATGATTATTCAATGAGAACCAAGTCACTGTTGCCTTTGGTGGGTTGACCCTTGCCCCAGCTTCATCACACCAAGTACTTATGCGTTTGAGTTCGGTTTGAAGTTCCTCAGCAACCTGCTCTCTATCCTTACCCTGACGATACACTAAAACATCATCGGCATATGACAATGTCCTGCCAGGTCCAGTGATCTGCTCGCTGGTGATTCTCACTGTGTAGGCGTTGAACAGTACCGGAGATAATGGTGATCCCTGTGGTAGGCCAGGATATATTGTTGTTGGTTCCGAAGTCCAACTGCCACATCTAAAAACTACTTTCCGTTGGAAGAGGGCTGCAGCGATCCAGCTAAGGGGGAATGGACTTACTTTTAGTTCAAGAAGCTGAAGCATTAAAAAATCAAATGGTACTCTGTTGTATGCGTCCTCAAGATCAATCGCTGCAGCAAAGGTTTAAATGCCTGAGTGGAAACCTTCATAGACATCATGGGCAAAGACTGCTGCATTGGTCCAGGTTTCTCTTTTTGGACGGTACCCTCCCAGGGTAGGTGGGAAAACACCTTGCCTCTCTAGCTGGCTTGATATTTTCCTTGCAATTACCTTCTCCAGCAGCTTGCCTATTGTATTCTGCATGATTATAATTCGATATCCCTGAATTTTTTTGTTGTCTTTGTCAGGCTTCGGCAAGGGAATCAGATAGCTGTGTAACCACTCCTCCTTGATGCTAGCACTCTCTATACTGTTGTTGTACATGTCTGCTAGTTTCTCTAGCTCATTGTCGGTACACCTATTGATGTCGTCGTATCTTATGCCATCAGGCCCTGGAGCGCTGTTTTTTGATCGTCGAAGTACAGCCTTGATTTCTTCTTTCACTGTCACTGTGTCTTCATCCGAAGTGTTCTGGGCCTTGCACCTGTCTGAGGTGACCTCCTTGTCCAGATTTCGGCCTCCCATGTCTGTCTGGTTGCTCTGCTCAAGATAGCGATCAAAGAGGGCTTTGCCCTTGTCCTCGTCAGTCCTCTGCCAGATGAGGTCAGCACCTTGGAAGTCAGAAATGCTCTTATTCTTGACTACACCACTCATGCTTTTATGTAGTCGCCAGAACAATTTCAGTGACTTGTCTGTGCTTACTCTTTGACACACCTCTGCCCATTTTTCGCTTTTAACCACCTTGACCAGTTTTTTTAAATGGCTTACTTTTGTGTGCATCTCTCTTTCTAAGTGCATGCAGGGACTAGGATGACCAGCTCTGTTCTTCTTGGCATTTTGCCATCTCCTTACAGCACTACGTTTATCCACCCAAGCCTTCTCCACCTCGAAATTCCCAGCTTTTTTTCCTGCCCTGAAGCTTTCTGCACTTGTCACGTCTTATTTTACTCACCACATCTTGCCCTGTACTGTCATACTGGAAAGTCTTTTTGGAAAAGATTTTGAAAAGACTGGAAAAGATTTTGTATACTTGTTTTTGTATACTCGTTTTGTGGATAGGCCTTAGGTTCATACCAGAATACGATCAGCGTTGCCAGTAGTGGCTTGTGCTCAATATTTAAATCTCAAATCCCGAAACAACCAAATAAATCAGTTTTGTATACGTCTAATTCATGGGGTCCTCGCAAGCCTCTGTGATGTTATTATTTCTTGGAGGTCCTGTTTTCGCTTACCCGGAATTTTTCTTCCAATATTTTCATTAGTAGAATTCCCTGTCTCAAATTGTGACAAGAAGTCTAATTAATTGTTTTGTATATTTGGTCTTCTCTACCTCTTTGTCTTTAAAAGCGTGTTCGTTGTATCTATTTTCTGTCCAGTCCATACTTTGCACTCTGGGACATCACCACATCTGAAATGTTTCCAAGTTCTTTCAATCTTCTGGGCTTGATGTCTGAGTTTCGCAGCCGGATATTGCTACGGACCAATTACGTAAATAACCAAGTAAAAGGACCCCTTTTCACGTTTTGAGGCGGGCTAAGCATATATGTTGTCATCATCATCAAGTGCCCTGCCAGCTGGCTCTCCACTGATCTCGGTCTTTGGTGTTCTGGATCAACTCTGCTAATGATATTCCTCCATGCCACCGTCTGAATTCATCCAGCATAATTTCTCTTGGTCTGCCTCTCTTCCCCTCGATCTTTCCAGTTGTCAGGATATTCTCCAATGTCTCTCCTCTCACCACATGATCCCCCCCCCCCCCCCAAAAAAAAAGGTTGTTTGTCTCTTTCTTATTGTTGTATATAGTGTTTTAGTTTCATTAGCCTCTCTCGTTGTTAGTAAAGTGGTAGCTTCATATTTTGATAGATCAATCGGCACACGATGAATGGTGTTGTCAATATGACAATGTTCGTATTTACTTCCGAGACAATTTCTTGACTTTCAGTGTAAAGTGGGTCTACCCTAGAACCCAGGTTCGTTTTTTAACAAAGCACAATATGGATGTGTTGTATTATTCTTCTTCGCAGCTTAATATCGACCTTTCTTGGTGTCAGAAATGTTTGGTTTTCTTGGAATTCCTTTTCAGCTACTCTATCTCATCTGGTGTCTCTGATACCTTGCGGTGTCGAGGTGAAGCATAAACAGCGAGAGAGTGTCCTTTTATGGGCGTCATATATGGAGATTTCTATGGACTCTCTTATTCCCTCTGTCCATCATTTACATGGTCGGCCTCTTCTTCTGCTTCTATTTTGTCTGTACATCATTGCTTGTTGTGGTATACTGTTAGTTGGTAGCCTTGTTATATGACCAAACCATTTAACTTGCTGTTTTCTAATGAAATCTAGCGCTGATATAACCCCCACTTTAGTCCTGATTTCTTAATTTCTTATTTTTTTAAAAATCTTATTGATACATTGATTATTTTTCTCAGGAATCTCAGTTCCGTTGTTGCTATGTTTCTTATTTCTTTTTACGTCATTGTCCAAGTTTAGCATTGGTCGCATAGAGAACACCTGTGTTGTAGAGGTCTTTTTAAATACCTAATGATAGTGTTTGTTCTTTAGTATTGGTGCCATTTGTCTAAGGAGTTGGTTTGCCTTATTACATCTGTTTTCGATCTCGTCTTCCGATTTGCTATTTGATTATATTATACCTTCTAGTTACTGTAATGGTAGGTCTTATTTCAGATTCACAACAGGCAGTCGAATCATACCATTAGTTTAGTTAGTCAACATATTATTCTCATTGTATATTGAACTTTAAGCCCATAAGTGCGCAGATCCCCTCCTCAGTATCTTCCTCGGCGCGTAGCTACTAACGGCACAAGTTCTGTGTTGGTTTTTACCCCACCATACAAGTTTGTTAATGATTAAATAAATCTGATCTTAGCGAACCACATGTGCTTAACACGAAAGCTCAATGCAATTACACCTTGGAAATCCGGCAAATAAAGCCAGATTTGGTAAAGAAAACCTCCAGATATTACAATACCAAACATCTTTCTCTCCATCTTACACAATCTGCTCGCCAACCTATTGATTCGCACTGTACATTATTTTAAAGAGGACAAATTAAAGAAAAACTACGATGTCTTGTTTCGTTAAATAAATGAGTTTGATATTTAATGCAACAACCGAACACCAAAAACTGAATTGCATACATAAGAGAACAAAAAAAAAAAAAACAACATAAAATCGACAATTATTTGTAGCCAGCGAAACTTGATATAGGAGTTTTTACGTATTAAAACGAGAAATTTATAAGATCCCTCTTTTTGGCGGGAACTGCTGCAGACGTGAAATTGAAGAAGATGTTCCCATGGAGGTAAAAACACTGGTTGTAAAATGTAGCAGGGAATGCACAGGTTGGGCGAGTTGTTAATTGTGTTTTAAAACGTCCGTATCTATATTCGTGGCATGTGCGTGGTGTTGGCCGGGATGTGAGAATAGACAAAAGGTGGGGGATTAGAGATGTGGAAAGTAGGAAGATGGAGGGGAGGTGGGTGGGACAGGAGAGGGAGGAGGAGGGAGAGGCGAGGGAGATAATTAAACGTTTGTTTAATCACCGAATGGGGGATGTGGTGGCGCAGTAGTTTCCGCGCAAGCGTATCGGCTCGGAGGTCATGTGTTTAAGTGGAAGTATGGTCCAACAGAGAAGAGCGCTGGCTGTTAAACTTCCGGTGTGCTGATGCAGAGATAGCGGATCAGTTGGACTAAAAGAGACGACTACCACCTTATGGACAAGTCATTATTCTGCGCCTCAGAATAGGACAATAGATTACGCAACCACACGTATAAAAAATTCAAGATTTGCGAATCAGCCATGTGTGCACATGTGGAATGGCGTCGCAGACAGCAGATCCAAGACTTCCCAGAATACAACATATCTAGGCAAACCTTCTGGCCGCTAGAGACGACAGTGGAAGATAAATGTCTATGGACCACTGAGTGAACTAAAAAAAAAAATGACAGTTAAATTCATAAAGAGACAACATTGCAGTTATAGACACATTTCAAGCGAACAAAAGAAGAAGAAGAAGAAGAAGAAGAAGAAGAAGAAGAAGAAGAAGAAGAAGAAGAAGAAGAAGAAGAAGAAGAAGAAGAAGAAGAAGAAGAAGAAGAAGAAGAAGAAGAAGAAGAAGAAGAAGAAGAAGAAGAAGAAGAAGAAGAAGAAGAAGAAGAAGAAGAAGAAGAAGAAGAAGAAGAAGAAGAAGAAGAAGAAGAAGAAGAAGAAGAAGAAGAAGAAGAAGAAGAAGTTGGACTAAAATGTTGACTTTTCGTCCTTGTCTTGATGACATAAATTAGAAGTACCTCAGAAGTTGGAGTGGGTTCGCGTGATGGCGAGGGACACTGGTAATAGGGAAATTTAATCCGCACGCAAAAATCCGTCCAGTGCACTAGAAGTATATACACGTGTACACAACGCTTGAGTTCAAACGAGCGAACGGGAAAAAGGGTGTTCTAGTCCCCACTACGCCGGTCTCCCTGGTAGGGGTTACACGACTTTCTCCGTAATCCCGTATACTCTCGTGAGTAACGTGACGTGCGCGAGAATCGGTAGTGGTTCTCTCCGCGTCGGTAACTTACGGGGTATGTGAGCTGGTTCGCTCAGAAAGCAATGGCAAACTACTGAGCGTAATCTTGCCAAGAAATCAACAATCAGCTGAAAGATGCTGATGTTGACAGCGATGTCCTGTAAAGGATATGCGGAAAAAAACTATAGGCGCAGGTAGTTTTTATCCAGTGATTTTGACTATCACGGGTTTGGAAAATAAAATGTTACCAGGACATTTCCAGGGAAAGTAACGCCGACTGATCTGATATGGACTGGGATAGCCGATCAAATGTCAGTTGTGTAAAACTACTTGGACAGCACCTGATACCCAATAACCTTATGGCGGGAGAAATGGGTTCTTAACATCTTTGTTAATCATAGAACACGGGCATTGGTTTATTTGTGATACATCTAGGGAATGTTATGAGATCCGTAACTCGTCTTCACAGCCTGCTCTCTCTCTCTCTCTCTCTCTCTCTCTCTCTCTCTCTCTCTCTCTCTCTCTCTCGTCCTCTCTCTCCTCCTCTCTACTCTCTACTCTCTCTCTCTCTCTCTCTCCTCTCTCTCTCTCTCTCTCTCTCCCTCTCTCTCTCCCTCTCCCTCTCTCTCTCTCTCTCTCTCTCTCTCTCTGTTTCTTCCCTAGCGCTGTGGTAACAGTGAGCCGGGTAGACATTAGACTAATAGCCCTTAGTCGCTTGTAGCCCTTAGATGTGTAGGCCTTATATTGGTAGCGAGTAGACAAGTAATCTTTAGACGTGTAGCCATTAGACAGGTAGCCATTATATTGGTTGCCCTTAGACGGGTCGCCTTTAGACAGGTAGCCATTAGACGGATAGTCATTAGACAGGTAGCCATTTGACGGGTATCCTCTAATCAGGTAGCCATTAGACGGGAAGCCTTTAATCAGGTAGCCATTAGACAGATAACCTTTAATCAGGTATCCATTAGATGGGTAGCCTTTAATCAGGTAGCCATTAGACGGATAACCTTTAATCAGGTATCCATTAGAAGGGTAGCCTTTAATCAGGTAGCCATTAGACAGATAACCTTTAATCAGGTAGCCATTAGATGGGTTGCCTTTAATCAGGTAGCCATTAGACGGATAACCTTTAATCAGGTATCCATTAGATGGGTAGCCTTTAATCAGGTAGCCATTAGATGGGTAGCCTTTAATCAGGTAGTCATTAGACGGATAACCTTTAATCAGGAAGCCATTAGATGGGTAGCCTTTAATCAGGTAGCTATTAGATGATAGCCATTGGGCGAATAGCCATCGAAACCCCATCGAATGGAGATTTAAAAAATGGACCTGGTTTATCCGGACGATCCAGCTTAAGATGTGTACCAGGAAATATTGTAGGAAGTTAAGATGTGTACCAGGAAATATTGTAGGAAGTAAAGATGTGTACCCGGGAATATTGTAGGAAGTTAAGATGTGTACCATGAAATATTGTAGGAAGTTCAGATGTGTACCAGGAAATATTGTAGGAAGCTAAGATGTGTACCAGGAAATACAGTAGGAAATTAAGATGTGTACGAGGAAATATTGTAGGAAGTTAAGATGTGTACCAGGAAATATTATAGGAAGTTAAGATGTGTGCCAGGAATTATTGTAGGAAGTTAAGATGTGTACCAGGAATTATTGTAGGAAATTAAGATGTGTACCAGGAAATATTGTACCAAACATGTAGTCTCCAAACATATAGACACTAAATACGTAGCCACCAAACATGTAGCCACTAAAACATGTAGCCACCGAACATATAGACAATAAATACGTAGCCACGAAACATGTAGCCACCAAAACATGTAGCCACCAAACAAGTAGCCACCAAAACATGTAGCCACCAAACATGTAGCCACCAAAACATGTAGCCACCTAACATATAGACAATAAATACGTAGCCACCAAATATGTAGCCACCAAAACATGTAGCCACCGACCATATAGACAATAAATACGTAGTCACCAAACATGTGGCCACCAAACATGTAGCGACTGAACATGTAGCCACCAAACATGCAGCCACCAAACATGTGGCCACCGAACATGTAGACACTAAACACGTAGCCACCAATTATGTGGCTACCAAACATATAGCCATCGAACAAGTAGACAATAAACACATAGCCACCAAACATGTAGCCACCAAACATGTAGCCACCAAACATGTAGACAATAAATACATAGCCATAAAACATGTAGCCACCGAACATGTAGACAATAAATACATAGCTACCAAACATATAGCCATCGAACAAGTAGACAATAAACACATAGCCACCAAACATGTAGCCACCAAACATGTAGCCACCAAACATGTAGACAATAAATACATAGCCACAAAACATATAGCCATCGAACATGTAGACAATAAACACATAGCCACCAAACATGTAGACAATAAATACATAGCCACAAAAAATATAGCCACCGAACATGTAGACAATAAATACATAGCCACCAAACATGTAGCCATCAAACATTTAGCCACCAAACATGTAGCCACCGAACATGTAGACACTAAATACGTAGCTACCAAACATGTAGCCACCGAACATGTAGACAATAAATACATAGCCACCAAACATGTAGCCACCAACATGTAGCCACCGAATATGTAGACAATAAATACATAGCCACCAAACATGTAGACACCAAACATGTAGCCACCGAACATGTAGCCACCGAGCATGTAGACAATAAATACATAACCACCAAACATGTAGCCACCAAACATGTAGCCACCGAATATGTAGACAATAAATACATAGCCACCAAACATGTAGCCACCGAACATGTAGACAATAAATACATAGCCACCAAACATGTAGCCACCGAACATGTAGACAATAAATACATAGCCACCAAACATGTAGCCATCAAACATGTAGCCACCGAACATGTAGACACTAAATATGTAGCCACCAAACATTAGCCACCGAACATGTAGCCACCAAACATGTAGCCACCAAACATGTAGACACTAACTACGTAGCCACCGAACATGTAGCCAACAAACATGTGGACACTAAATACGTAGCCACCAAACATGTAGCCACCAAATGTAGACACTAAATACGTCGTCACTAAACATGTAGCCATTAAACATGTAGACACTAAATACGTAGCCAACAAACATGTAGCCACCAAACATGTAGACACTAAATATGTAGCCACCAAACATTAGCCACCGAACATTTAGCCACCGAACATTTAGCCACCAAACATGTAGCCACTAAACATGTAGCTATCACACATGTAGCCACCAATCATGTGGCCACCGAACATGTAGTCACCAAACATGTAGACACTAAATACTTAACCACTGAACATGTGGCCACCGACAATGTAGCCACCAAACATGTGGCCACCAAACATGTAGACACTAATACGTAGACACCAAATATGTAGACACCAAAATTGTACACACCAAAGATGTTGCCACCAAACATGTGGCATCCGAACATGTGGCCGCCAAAACATGTAACCACCGAACATGTAAACACTAAATACGTAGCCACCAAACATGTAGCCACTAAACATGTAGCCACCAAACATGTAGCCACCAAACATGTAGCCACCCAACATATGGCCACCAAACATAACCACCAATCATGTAGCAACCCAACATGTGGCCACCAAACATGTAGCCACCAAACATGTAGCCATCAATCATGTAGCCATCGAACATGTAGCCACAAAACATGAGGCCACATAACATGTAGCCACCAAACATGTAGCCACCAAACATGTGACCACCAAACATGTAGCCACCAAACATGTGGCCACCAAACATGTAGCCACCAAACATGTAGCCACCCAACATGTGGCCACTAAACATGTAGCCACCAAAAATGTAGCAACTAAACATGTGGCCACCAAACATGTGGCCACCAAACATGTAGCCACCCATCATGTGGCCACCAAACATGTAGACACTAAATACGTAGCCACCAAACATGTAGCCACCCATCATTAGCCACCAAACATGTAGACACTAAATATACAGCCACCAAACATCTAGCAACCGAACATGTAGCTACTAAATTGCAAGTACCGGACAAGAAGTCAATAAAAAAAAAAAGCTACAACCATCGCAAAATTTAGTCAAGGCGGTTGAGAAAGTTTGAGAAAGAACAAACTTTAGTGTCAGTCATTAGCGAGCGTGTTTGCCAGTGCGGTGCTCGGCACCAATCCACGCTAGCGACAAGATATTTCCATCGCCCTGGGGTCCACTCAGCTTCGTGAAATAGGCACTGAATAATTGTTAGAATGTTCTGGAGATTGTCCTGAAAGAAAAGGCTGCGGTAAAAGAAATTGGTCACATCATTGCGTTACGCCGAGACGTGAAAGTCTACCGGTTCAGGTTATCAGGATTGTATGTGTCGTGCAGTTATCGTTGCCTTTGTGAGGTGTGAACACTGGTTTGACTCATGTGAGAAGAAATATGTCGCGAGATGGAGGTGCAGACAGATGGACAGACAGACAGAACCATCAATCTTTATTTTCAAAGAGTTAAGAATTGGGCACGCAGGCCCGTCTGACATTCAGCCCTTCTTCTCTAATTCCTCTGACAGACAGGTAGCTAGGTAGCTAGGAAGGTAGGTAGATACTTAGGTAGATGGGTGGGTGGTGGATAGATGAATAGATGAAATATGAATAGATGGCGAGCGGACGGACGGGTTCGTGAAAAGAGGGAGGGAGTAAAGGGGGAGGGGGATAGAGAGGCAGAAATAGATAGATAGATAGATAGATAGAGAGAGAGAGAGAGAGAGAGAGAGAGAGAGAGAGAGAGAGAGAGAGAGAGACAGAGACAGAGACAGAGACAGAGACAAACACACAGCGAGTAGGAGACATAGGCAGACTGAGAGATACTAAGAAATGCGTATAGTTTATTTTACTTCTTGTATATGGCGTAGGTTTTCTTGTATTGTATTTTATATTATATCTCTTGTATGTGTGATTTTAAAAAAAAAAAAAAACCAGTTTGCGTCTTGTTTTTGTTTTTAACTCCAGCTTGCGACAATAGGTGTACTCGTAATAATATCATTAGTGGCGAATAAAACAAAAACAAAAACTTGGCAGACGAACAAATAGGAGACATATCAAATAGTTTAGTTACATTGAAAGTCAAGGGACACTTATTCATGTGTACATGGTCATGTAATTATATCGGTGTGTTTGAATAACGAAGACACAAACAATAGATTGCACGATTTATTGCCTGGCATATTTCGCTGCATCTCGTCAGGTACATACTGCAGAACTCACACAACTTACGTGAAATTAACTAGATAAATCCTTCAAGTTGAAATATACACAATTTCGCACAGTAATGTCGATTGTCTACCACGGTAATTTTAAGCTGACTAACATGTCTTTCTGTTTACACAATTCTGGCTTGCGTTGATAGATCATAATTGCTTCTGCAAATTTTAACAAGCGAGTATTCTGTGTTCTAAACAACACGCGAAATGCAGTCTCTCTGGACACAACATGGCGACTGGCAACAATGTGCCTGCCGATTGAAGACGCCGGGAGCTTCCGGTGTGTCGGCTCCTCGTGGCTAGCATCTCCTGTGTGTTGTATCTTGTTGACCCATTGAGGTATGTGTTCTGAACACCCGTTTGTTAAGCTGTCTCTCCGTTCGGCCAATGTAAACGGCCTGGCATCTACATGTGAATTGGTAAATACAATTGTTTGTGGCGTACAGAGGAACAGGCTCTTTGACTGTTGGTGTAGGAATGGGTACGGTTTTACATCTAATGACTGGAGTTGCCGCACAGAATGTTAGACCTACTGCTGTAGTAAGCCGGTCTTGTAGACGTTGCATTACGTCATCCCCTCGAAAGGTTAGCTGGATGAATACCTTGAGTTTAGGGACTGTAGTTACGTCTGCTTTGGGTTTGGGCTGTTGGCAATGGCGCTTTATAAATCCTGTGGAGTACCCATTCAGGTTTAAGACATTCTTCAGAGTTTCAAATTCCTCTGTCAGTGTGTCCTGGGTGCATATCTTTCTAGCACGGTCAAACAAGGTCCGTACTAAGCCCCGTTTGTACTGGACAGGTGTGAAGCTCTGAAAATTTAGGTATTGGCCAGTCCATGTTTCTTTGCGATACACCGATCTTTGAATTGTGCCGTCTGCTCTACGTCTCATTAGAATATCTAGGAACGGTAACGCTTCGTTGTGTTCGTGTTCCATAGATAGAGAGATGTTTTTATGCGTCTTGTTCATTGTGGCCTGAAACGATGTTGCTTGTAGCTCGTCTGTGGTGATGATTAGTATATCGTCCACATAACGCCGGTAAAAGGCCAAGTTGTTGATGTCTGAGGATCTCTTTTCTTCTAAGTGTGCCATGAAGATGTCCGCTAGAATAGGACCAAGAGGACTCCCCATGGCCACTCCGTCAATTTGGCGGTATGACTTAGTTTAGAAAATTGAATTGGATGTTGGCGGTACATAGTAGTAGTAGCCTCTCCAGAATAGGTGTTGGTATGCCTAATTTTAGTTGTTTGTCTTCAATGCGTTCCCTTATTATTTTCACTGTCTCCTCTAATGGAACGTTAGTGAATAGGGAGGCTATATCCATGGATGCCATGTGTTTGTTATTTATGTCCATAGTATCCAATAATTCCACCAGTTGGAATGTATCTCTGAGTATTTTTGGATCGAAGGACTGTCGTACTGGTTTTAACATTTCGGCTAACCATCTCGCCATTCGGTGTTGTGCAGAGTTAACCATGGACAGGATAGGTCTTAGCGGGATGCCGGGCTTGTGAAGTTTGGGTAGACCGTACATCTGAGGAGTGTGCGAGCCGCGTGGTGTGAGCGTTTTTGCAGTGGCCTCACTGATGAGTCCCGCATTCACAAGTGACTGGATCTCTTTCCTCATTATAGCATCCAGGTCCTCCGACTTGTTTACTTTTTGATCTATCCTGAATTTGGATTCGTCTGACAATATTACATCCATTTTTCTCTGGTAATCTGACATGTCCATCAGTACTGTACCGCTCCCTTTGTCAGGTTTCAGTATGACGAGGGTTTTGTTAGCCTTTAACGCTTTTAAGGCAGTAAGGTGTTCGTTGGTCAGCGGACACGTCTGTTTAGAGGGTGTTGTGCGATACTGGTGTTCTAAATCTACCAGTTTGGCCTTCAGCCACCCGACCGAATCAGCAGAGGTAGGTGATAACTTGGAGACTTGATCAAACAACATTTCAAACTGTGCTTGCGACTCAACACGATTGATGTGTTTAGGCTTTATGCATAATTTTAATCCGTATGCAAGGGCCTCTGTTTCAATGTTGTTGAGTACGTATGACGATAAGTTCCTCACATACTTCTCTGGGTTGTCTAGTACTGACGTTGTTACCTTTTCAGTGCTCAGTGATTTGTTGAGGCGAGCATTCTCTGCGATTTTCACCTTGTACACTGCTTCTGTACAGAATTTAGTGAACTTCAAGTAGCCATACAAACTCAATTCTTGGGTGACGTAGTAGGCAGAACTGTGTGTGCGCTTCAAGTTGGCCAGCTTGGACTGGGTTTCTTCTATCTGGTTTTTTGTCAGTCGTCTCAGGTTTTTTCTTGTCGGACATATTCTGTCCGTCCTCAGAGATCTGAAATACCGGTGAGGAAATATCCCCGTCCTTAGGCATTCCTCGAGAAATCTCAATCGACAATCCTGTAGCGATATTTTACACTTCAGCTTGAGTAATCCATCTAATCGCTTCACAGTTGGTAATGGGAGGCGACGTTTGAGAAATTCAAAACAATGTTTTCCCGTAGTGAATTTGAATAACGAAGACACAAACAATAGATTGCACGATTTATTGCCTGGCATATTTCGCTGCATCTCGTCAGGTACATACTGCAGAACTCACACAACTTACGTGAAATTAACTAGATAAATCCTTCAAGTTGAAATATACACAATTTCGCACAGTAATGTCGATTGTCTACCACGGTAATTTTAAGCTGACTAACATGTCTTTCTGTTTACACAATTCTGGCTTGCGTTGATAGATCATAATTGCTTCTGCAAATTTTAACAAGCGAGTATTCTGTGTTCTAAACAACACGCGAAATGCAGTCTCTCTGGACACAACATGGCGACTGGCAACAATGTGCCTGCCGATTGAAGACGCCGGGAGCTTCCGGTGTGTCGGCTCCTCGTGGCTATCATCTCCTGTGTGTTGTATCTTGTTGACCCATTGAGGTATGTGTTCTGACACCCGTTTGTTAAGCTGTCTCTCCGTTCGGCCAATGTAAACGGCCTGGCATCTACATGTGAATTGGTAAATACAATTGTTTGTGGCGTACAGAGGAACAGGCTCTTTGACTGTTGGTGTAGGAATGGGTACGGTTTTACATCTAATGACTGGAGTTGCCGCACAGAATGTTCGACCTACTGCTGTAGTAAGCCGGTCTTGTAGACGTTGCATTACGTCATCCCCTCGAAAGGTTAGCTGGATGAATACCTTGAGTTTAGGGACTGTAGTTACGTCTGCTTTGGGTTTGGGCTGTTGGCAATGGCGCTTTATAAATCCTGTGGAGTACCCATTCAGGTTTAAGACATTCTTCAGAGTTTCAAATTCCTCTGTCAGTGTGTCCTGGGTGCATATCTTTCTAGCACGGTCAAACAAGGTCCGTACTAAGCCCCGTTTGTACTGGACAGGTGTGAAGCTCTGAAAATTTAGGTATTGGCCAGTCCATGTTTCTTTGCGATACACCGATCTTTGAATTGTGCCGTCTGCTCTACGTCTCATTAGAATATCTAGGAACGGTAACGCTTCGTTGTGTTCGTGTTCCATAGATAGAGAGATGTTTTTATGCGTCTTGTTCATTGTGGCCTGAAACGATGTTGCTTGTAGCTCGTCTGTGGTGATGATTAGTATATCGTCCACATAACGCCGGTAAAAGGCCAAGTTGTTGATGTCTGAGGATCTCTTTTCTTCTAAGTGTGCCATGAAGATGTCCGCTAGAATAGGACCAAGAGGACTCCCCATGGCCACTCCGTCAATTTGGCGGTATGACTTAGTTTAGAAAATTGAATTGGATGTTGGCGGTACATAGTAGTAGTAGCCTCTCCAGAATAGGTGTTGGTATGCCTAATTTTAGTTGTACGGACCTTATTATGTTTGACCGTGCTAGAAAGATATGCACCCAGGACACACTGACAGAGGAATTTGAAACTCTGAAGAATGTCTTAAACCTGAATGGGTACTCCACAGGATTTATAAAGCGCCATTGCCAACAGCCCAAACCCAAAGCAGACGTAACTACAGTCCCTAAACTCAAGGTATTCATCCAGCTAACCTTTCGAGGGGATGACGTAATGCAACGTCTACAAGACCGGCTTACTACAGCAGTAGGTCGAACATTCTGTGCGGCAACTCCAGTCATTAGATGTAAAACCGTACCCATTCCTACACCAACAGTCAAAGAGCCTGTTCCTCTGTACGCCACAAACAATTGTATTTACCAATTCACATGTAGATGCCAGGCCGTTTACATTGGTCGAACGGAGAGACAGCTTAACAAACGGGTGTTAGAACACATACCTCAATGGGTCAACAAGATACAACACACAGGAGATGATAGCCACGAGGAGCCGACACACCGGAAGCTCCCGGCGTCTTCAATCGGCAGGCACATTGTTGCCAGTCGCCATGTTGTGTCCAGAGAGACTGCATTTCGCGTGTTGTTTAGAACACAGAATACTCGCTTGTTAAAATTTGCAGAAGCAATTATGATCTATCAACGCAAGCCAGAATTGTGTAAACAGAAAGACATGTTAGTCAGCTTAAAATTACCGTGGTAGACAATCGACATTACTGTGCGAAATTGTGTATATTTCAACTTGAAGGATTTATCTAGTTAATTTCACGTAAGTTGTGTGAGTTCTGCAGTATGTACCTGACGAGATGCAGCGAAATATGCCAGGCAATAAATCGTGCAATCTATTGTTTGTGTCTTCGTTATTCAAATTCACTACGGGAAAACATTGTTTTGAATATCGGTGTGTGTTTGTTGTTTGTGAGCAGACGAAGGACCGCAACGTCCATTTTGTTGCTTATGTTCTAGTTACCGATTATGCTTCTCGTTTTTTTTTTTTTTTGGCGATTCATTCAATGGGACACCTTTTTTCACCATCTTGCAGTAGAGACACTAGACCAGTGGTTCTCAACCTTTTTTTGGCCCATGCACCCCTTCACCATATGTTCAGAAAGTCACCCCCCCCCCCCCACTTTTCGTATTTCCTTCCTATAAATTTCCCCTACCCCTACACAATATACGTAAAAATGGAAGCTAAATTTAATAACACATACTAGAACAAGTCTAGACGTGATTTGCGGGTCTAATTACGTTATAAAACGAATTTCAGAAGGGTGAGAAGTACAGAACCGTAAATTATGGAGGGAAAAAGAAAATCAAGTAATCGGTTCTTGTATTAACGTGATCTTGAAATAATCTTAATTCCCCCCTCCTAGAAACCCTAAACACCCCCCCCCCCCGTGTCTGCACTAGACAATTGTCAGAATCTCCTGGGAATTGTCTGGGAGGGAAAGGTGACGAGGCAGAGAACTAGCCAACCAACCTCATATGTTTTTTTTTTTTGCTCTCGCTCGCTTTGAACTCAAGCGTAATCCATACACACTATTTCTAGTGGTGATGGATTGATTTTTTTGCGTGTGGATTAGCTTTCCTTGTTAACAGTGTCCCTCGCCATCAGGCGAACCCACTCCGACTTCAGAGGTACTTATAATTTACGTCCCCCAGTCAAGGACGATAGGTCAGCAATTTAGTCCAGCTATCCGGTATATGGTTTGAATCCCTTACCTTGGCATCAGCACACCGGATGTTTAAGAACACGCGATCTTACCCATTCGGCCATGCAGACCTGCAATCTCGTATTCGTGACCTACTTGTCGGCATCTCTACTACCACTTACTTGCACTGCCACGGCGTTCTAGTTCTTGTAAATAATCAGCCTGGCCTGAGGCGGGCTTACCATCAAATTTTTTGTGATTCTCTCTCTCCCCCCCCCCCCCCCCCCCCCCCCCCCCCCGCTGCTATGTTGAGTTTCTTAGGATGAATAATATAGTAGTTTCCCTTTGCCACCCACATACATCCACATGATTGGGGACTGTTCTCAGCTTTGAGCAAACCTTTTTCCTCGCTACTATGTTGAGTTTCTTAGGATGAATAATGTGGTAGTTTTCCCTTGCCATCCACATCCATGTACTTCCGGACTATGTACTCAGCTTTGAGCAAACTTAGGGTAAATGGGTATCCTGTCCTGCGGTACTCTCGCTAACAGCGAAGAGCACCCCAGATGTATCCACATGTCCCAGTAGATATTCGATTCCAAGAGCTGCGTTTGCCACAGCGTGTTCCTATCCCCCATCCTCTGCCACGTGAAGCTGAAGTTGGAATTTTCCTTCAGGCGATTTATGAAGCCACAGTGGCATTTCTCCAACCTTCCGATACCCGAAAGAGTTTATTAATTGACGAAATTTCAAGAAAATGTAAACGGAACAATTCTGAGATTTTACAACAGTGTTTCTTAACCTTTTTTTTGTTTGGCCCGTGCATTTTCAGAACGTCACCCCCCCCCACCCCCCCCATTCGTATTTCCTCCCTATAAATCCCCCTACACAGTATACGTACAAATGGAAGCTAAATTTAATAACACATACTAGGACAAGTCTGGACGTCTACATAAAACGTGATTTGCGTTATGAAATGAATTCCAGAAGGGCGAGAAGTACAAAACCGTAAAGTATGGGGAGAAACTTCTTCTTCTTCTTCGTTCATCCGGAGTTTTTTTTCGGACGTGATTGCGTTGTGCCTGTTTACAGCAGAGCTGCGTTCTTGCGCCGTTAGGCCGACACATCCGACTTCTGCGGGCATTTGTTGACCGGGTTAACCTTCCCGGGGGTTTCTTAGGACGTTAGACTCTCACTGTTGTGGTGTTATCTCCCATCCCAGCTGGCCCATATAGAACAGCCAAAGGCATCCTGGTTGGCCCTCAAGGGAAGGCAGGGGCAAACCATGGGCATTCCCCGCCATCCAAGGAGGCTTCCATAATTGCAGAGCCATCACACACCGCTCTGGTACTGGGCTCACCCAAGGAATCGTCACGTCCTGCACATGGCTGCTTAGCCTCACTTCCGTATATTGGGCCTTCCGTTCACCATAGGCTGTTCTTCCAGAAGCCAGAAGAATGCAGTTTGCAGATGACATCCACACAGTGAGCTTTCGATTCGGACTTTCCACGTAATGGATTTGCTATCCAAGCAATATTCCATTTTGTGCCACTAGGACATCTTTTTCCACCTTTTTTGAAGCCCACACAGTGAGCTTTCGATTCAGACTTTCCACATAATGGATTTGCTATCCAAGCAATATTCCATTTCATGCCTCTGGGGAGGCTTGTGTAACCGTCATGCCTGTGGTATGAAGTGTGGCAGTCTAAATACTTCTTCATGTACATTTAAATGTCAACCTGCATACAGTTAAAGTAAGCTGCAGTCGACTTGAGCTTGTTGATATCTCCATAGAGCTTGTCCTCAAATGAAGCAGGTGTGGGCCAAAATATCTTTCTCTGTTCTGCATATATTGGGCACTCTTGCAGCAAATGTTTAGCTGTCATTTTACCAGTTCCACAATTACATTCATCTGTATCTCCTATCTTTAGTTTGTTGAACAAGTGGTATTTCAACCTGTTGTGTCCTGTGCGGAGTCTGAAGATTGCTACTTGTTCTCTTCGGTCGAGTTTGTAATATGCATCATCCTTCTGGTGGCCTGGATGCTCCGATTCCCATTTGGTTCTATAAGTGCTTTTTATCAACCTCTTTGCCTCATTATAGGTTATGTCTATGTCAGGCTGTGGTAGTCGTCCGCCCTCTTTTGCCAGTCTGTCAGCCTCTTCATTTCCAGGTATACTGCAATGTGATGGGATCCACTGTATTACAACTTTTTTGGATTTCTGGCATAGACCATGGAGTGCTGCTCTTAGGTCAGCTATTTCTGTGCTGTTATTGCTCTTCAGTATTGAGACAGCTGACTTTGCATCTGTAAAGATAGCTATTTGCGTCTCTTTATTTTCCTCCATTAAGAGCATTTCTGCTGCAGTTTTCAGAGCCTCTACCTCCGCTTTGAAGTTACTTGAAAACTTTCCAGTTGCCATTGAATGTGTTTTTTTCACTCCATTTTTTAACTTTAGGAGAATCCCTCCTCCTCCATTCTCTACTGAATTTTTGGCTGATCCATCTGTATATGCATGGGTCCAATTGCTGCTTGGGTAATGTTCTTTTATGTAGTTGAGGGTTATTTCTCTTCTTTCGGTTTCATGCTGAGTGTTCTTTTTCTCAATACCAGGAATGTTTTCTATCATCTCAGGCAGTTGCTGCTGTCTCCAAGCTGGTAACTTGTCTGCATTGTAAATGGGTTTGACTGTTGATATGTTAAGTATGGGATCTGCCCTAATCTTTCGTTTTGCAGTTTCTACAAAGTTGCTACGCTTCAGTCTTCCCTTTCCAAAACCACTAAACCTTTTATACATAGGGTGGTCTGTCAATCTTCTAAATTTTTCAGCTTGTTGCTGGGCTCTGCTATCTCTTCTATCCTGCATTGGTTGTAAACAAGTGATCTTTTCTAATTCATTAATAGGCGTTGTCTTCAGGCTTCCAGTTATGATTCGCATTCCTTGATTTTGGACTCTACTTATTTTGTTAAAGTTTGACTTAGCTGCTGTTGCCCAAGCTGCAATGCCATATTCCAGTACTGGCCTCACCCGTCCAGTATATAACTTCTTGAGAACTTTCTCATCTGCTCCCCACGTTGTACCAGCAAGCTTTTTCATGATTGCCATTCTCTGCCTTGCTCTTGTTCGATTTTTCTCAACCTGTGTCTTCCATGTCAGGCGACGATCAAAGGTGACTCCTAGATAGTTTGGATTTTCTTCATGGCGCAATATTTTTCCATTCAATACCAGCTTAGGTTGCTGAGTTTTAGTTGAGAGGGAGAACACTGTGCATGCTGTTTTCTCCTCACTTATCTTCACTAGCCATGATTTTGACCAGTCCTCTAGCGCTAATAGGGCTTGCTGTATTCTGCTGTTAGCTGTACTAATATATTCTTCAGATGTCCATATGGCTAGGTCATCTGCAAAAGATGATGTGTGTACTCTGGCTGGAAAGTTTTCCGTGATGTCGTTTATATATGCTAGGAATAATGTTGGTGAAAGAACTCCTCCTTGGGGGACACCTTGCTCCAACAGCATCATTTTGCTGGTTTGTCCTTGTACTTTTGTCCTGGCAGTTCTGTTCTCAAGGTAGTGGCTGATCCATTTGTACATTTTCCCACAAACATGCATTTTTTGCAGTTTTACTTTCAGTCCTTCCTTCCATACTTTATCAAATGCTTTTTCTAAATCTATCCAGACCGCTAGTGTGTGCTTTTTCTCTTGGAAGGCATCCTCTATTTCCTGAGCTATATAGGTTATTTGATCTTCAGTGGATCTGTACTTTCTGAATCCTGCTTGGTGAGGTGTTAAGAGTTGGTTTTCTTCCAGATGCCATGTTAGCCTGCCATTGATAATGCGTTCCATTAATTTTCCTACACAGCTAAGAAGACTGATAGGTCGATAGCCATTTGGTTCTTCCAGGTCTTTTCCTTTCTTTGGGACTGGTATTAGTATAGCTTCCTTCCATGCCTGTGGGACTATTCCCCTCTTCCAGCTGTAATTTAGGACTGCTAGTAGTTTCTTTTTTGCCTTAGTGCCTAGTCCTATTAGCATTTCATTTGTGATTCCATCCTTTCCTGGAGATGTCTTCTTTTTTAGGGTATTCATTGCCTGTTCCATTTCTTCCATTGTTAGATTTGCCATCATATATTCTGCTGCTGTCTCTGTATATCTATGATGTATCTGTTTATCTTTGATTGCTTTCTTCTGTTCGGCTGTAATATCAATGTGGTTTGCACTGGCATAGTGTTCCATTAGTGCATTTGCAGCCTTTTTTCCTGTAAGCAAGGCATTTCCTTGTTTAATTGTTATTTGTTTGTTTCTAGGTCCTTCATTGTTCATGGCTTTCACTAGTTTCCATAGTTTGTTTCCATCCCTGTCAAAATTCAGGTTTTCTGTTTTTTTCCTCCAACAATCTCTTGTTGTTTGATTTACTGTTCTTTTATATTTTGCTGAGATGGCTTTGAGAGAGATGTTCGCTTCAGTTGTTTGTTCTCTCTCTGCAGTCTTCCTAGCATCTTCAACTTTGTCCTCCAAAATTTGTAGTTCCTCAGTCCAGTATGGTTTGTAATTTTTCCTCGCTCCTCTTGGAATAGACTCAGTGGCCGCCTGTATTATTGCTCTGTTTAGACTTTCCACCATTTGCTTCATGTTGCCATATCGTGTATTTATGTTTTCACAATATTTGTCTGTTAGTATGGCAAATCTGTCCCAATCTGCTCGTTTGTAATTCCAGCGGGGCAAAGGCTTTTGCTCCTGTGGAACATACTCCATATTTATTACAAGCTTGATTGGTCTGTGGTCACTACCTGCTAATTGGTCAAGCACATGGCGATCGATTTTGTGGAGGATGTCTCCTGTGCAGAAAGCTAAGTCTGGAGTAGAAGTGGTAATCCATCTTCTGGAGTAGAAGCTCGATGTGTCATCCGCTTTGTTGAGTAGATGGAGATTTGAGTCTATTTCCCAGTCCTCCACTTCATCTCCTCTTTTGTCAGTATCTGGGTATCCCCATCTTTCTGAACGGCTATTAAAGTCTCCGACAACAATGCAATTTGTGTCAGTTATTTTCATGTTTGAGAGTGTAAGATCCTTATCTGCCGGGCTATACAGATTGTAAATTCTTGTTTTCACATCCTTTATCATTATATCAACACCTATAATTTCCGTTTGGTTGTCAGAGATCACAGATACTTCGCTGCAAGGTATTGTATTTCGTGTAAGTATTAGAACCCCTCCTTTGTGTCCTTCGCGGTCGAAACGTGTGGCCTGATATCCTCTGACTGAGAATTTGTGATTGGCGTTGAGGTGTGTCTCTTGGATGCATGCCACATCTATTCTATCTTTATGAAGACGCTGTGTTAGGGAGTCTTTCTTCTTGTAAACTCCTTCGGCATTCCACTGTAGTATGTTGAGTGTCCGGGGTATTTGGTCAATAGCTCTTAACCTACTCCTCTGTGCCTTGACTCCACAGCACAGGGGAAGGTGACCACCAGTAGTCATGGGTGGACCCCCTCGAGGCAGGGGGCCCGGCACTATCGCCGCCTGATGGGACTTCACGGGATTAGCACCATATCGATTAATTTTGATTTGTGACATCATGAATTAAGTTACGTTGCACTGCTTTGTCAAGCCTGTGGCTCAGTACATCCGATTTCGACAAGCATTTATTTGGGATGCTTTCCCTAGCCTTTGACTGTCCCCAGTCTACCTACAAGGCAGCAGGTTTGTGTGTCTCTTCGTCTGGTCCCTCTCCCTTGACCTGTCCGACATGGGTGGCCCTACCAGTAGCTGTGCTACCGTCGGCATAGCTCTTGGGGTCATTGGGACGCACAAGCCCCTCTACCTCGTCACGGTGGACACACAGCAGAAGGGATGGGGAGAAACAATATCAAGTAATCGGTTCTTGTATGAACGCGATCTTGAAATGATCTTAACACCCCCCCCCCCCTTTCCACCCTAAATTTCCCCCTTGGGGGCTTGGCGGGGGAGGGGGGGGGGTGGCGAATTCTCCACCGGTTGAGAACCACTGTTTTACAACAATTGCCGAATGTGACACGGGGACACGAAATGCGTGAACATGTTCTAAGCGCCGATTGGTTACACTGGTTTACACACATTTTACTGCCTTGAATTTTATAGCTGTTTGTGGGTAATTTTGTGTTGCTGATTCAAAAATGTCATCAGATTTTTTCTCCTATTGACTGTAGTTTTTTTAAATAACTAATACTAACCTTCTCAGTAGGGAAATTGTTATGTACAAGCTTAGAGTTAGGTGTCATCCGTGGCATTTTGACTGTAATCTGCATTAATATTACTGTGCATTTATTACCTTCATATAAAACACCAAAATGTTTTTAAATTTATCACTAGCATTTTTTAATATCAATAGCCAAGAAACAAACAGCTTCTTTTCGCTGACTTCCTGGAGTGTGATATGCCCGGACAGTCATGTTTAAGTGTCCAACAGTAATCTGCCATCATGTGGTCATCACAAAGTCCCTAGTGTCTCTCTTCCATTGGTGTTATATCTTGGTGAAATCTTTCACCTTGCTCCTCACTAAAGTCGCCAAGATTCTGGGGAAAGAAATGTAAATGGTTATAGGGGTAGTGTATTTTTATGCTCTTGTTGTATCCAAGCATACTAAAACTCGACAGCATGTTTTCACTTAATTCAGAATAATGTTCTGCTTTAAAGTTACCCAGAAAGTTTTGCACAACAAAAACAAATGACGACCAGGCTGTAGACTATTGTTTTGTTCATGGAATCAATACAACTTGGATCGTTTATTATCTTTCTTATTTGAGGTCCATCAAAAAAAAATTCCAGCTTTAAATTTGTCTATGCTCAATTCCGAATACTGTCTGCATAAGTAATTAAAACAAGTACCATCTTTGTTCAGTGCCTTAACAAATTGCTTCATCAAACCAAGCTTTATGTTTAATAGTGTCAGTAGAATTATTTTTGATCAAAGAGAGGCTTGTTTGACAATATGTTTTTCTGCAACTTTAAATGAATGCCTCAACGACCACTGTTTCTTTGTCCACTGTGTATCTTTTGCACTGCTATCCCACAAACAAATAATAAATCATGTATATGTGGTGAATTCCCTTTGCTGGCCAAGCAAGAATTTCATCATTTTAAGATCTGCTCAAACCATCCAGTTATGTTCTAAATACTTCATTTTTTTCCCAGAACTATGCTTAATGAAGCATTCTCCTCCTTCATTGTAGTAGAATGAGCAATTGGAATTGAGTCATAATTGTTATCATTGTGAAATAGAACACCTTTAAAACTTCTTTTAGAGCTGTCAATGAAAAGTCGCCACTCATCTGGTGTATAACTTACACCCATTTCGTTTATAAGACCCCTTGCGTTAGTAGAAAAAAAATCGTTGTTTCAGTAATCAATATATTATTTTCTTTCAATCTTGAAGCTAACAGTTCTGAAGATTCCTTGGAAAGCTATAGGTCTCGGATTAGATCATTCAGTTCACATTGGTTGACGTGTTGAGGAGCTGGAAAATTATCTTCGAAATCACTATCACTGTCACTTGCCATTCCACGTGCCACTGCTGTCTCACCTTCTAGCAGAGAATCCGAAATCTGACTGAAAGTTGGAATTGGTATGTCATCTCCGATCTCCGTGTAGAACAGGTCGTCTAGCAGAATAAAAATCTGGATATTTCCTTTTTGTGGGGGGGGGGGGGGGGAATATTTCCCCCCATTAATTCCTTTAATATTGACAACACAGAAATAACAGTCATCATAGTGGTTCTTCGTCATAGAAGAAATTATAGAAGCCATCAGATTAGCCCCATTGAACAAATCACCACGACAGGATGAAATACCAAATGAACTAATTAAAGCAGCAAGAGAAGTAGGAACAGCTTGGCTACATAGACTATTCAATCATGTTTGGGTAGAACAACAGACACCACGAGATTGGGGAAATGCCATAATTATCCCAGTTTGGAAAACCAAGACAGCAAAAGAGACTGTACACAATACAGAGGCATTTCACTGTTGAGTCATACTGGGAAAATATTTTGCAAAATTCTTGAAAAAAGATTACGAACTACTTTAGAATCCCAGCTAAGCGAAGCACAACTTGGATTTAGGAAAAACAAAGGATGCACAGATGCAATTTTTGCTCTTTGAAACACTCTACTTAGCCTTTGTCGACCAAGAAAAGGCATTCGATAGAGTAGATAGAAACAAGTTGTGGCAAATCCTTAAACAATATGGAGTGAGTACACATCTAACAAACCTATGTAGAAGTTTATACAACAACAGTGAATGCATAGTGAGAGCAACTGGAGGACACTCAGAACCCTTCACCATAAGATCTGGAGTATGACAAGGTTGTGTCCTGTCCCCTCTCTTGTTCATAACATATATAGACAACATATGTAAAGAAACCAGCCAAGCAGAGATAGCAAGAATACCGCATGACGAGAACACAAAAGAAGAACCATCTGCAGATCTAACCATTAGAGAACTCCTGTTTGCGGACGACCAAGCACTAATAGCAAAATCAGAAGCTGAATTACAAGACCACATGAATAGTCTAAACGAAATGTGTAGGGAACATAACATGAAAATTAGCACAAGCAAAACAGAGGTAATGACTATAACTAAAGAAGAACAAA
>JACEFZ010001769.1:57500-65000 GCA_014155875.1 Cepaea nemoralis
CCTGGTTGATTAGTTAGTTGGCTTATTAGTATGTTTATTGCTTAGTTGATTAGTTAGTTAGTTGGCTAGTTAGTGGGCTTATTGCCTGGTTGATTAGTTAGGTGGCTAGGTAGTGGGTGTTTTGTCTTGTTGATAAATTAGTTAGTTGGCTAGTTAGTGGGTTTATTGCCTGGTTGATTAGTTAGTTGGCTAGTTAGTGGGTTTATTGCCTGGTTGATTAGTTAGTTGGCTAGTTAGTGAGTTTATAGCCTGGTTGATTAGTTAGTTGGCTAGTTAGTGGGTTTATTGCCTGGTTGATTAGTTAGTTGGCTAGTTAGTGAGTTTATTGCCTGGTTGATTAGTTTGTTGGCTAGTTAGTGGGTTTATTGCCTGGTTGATTTGTTAGTTAGTTGGCTAGTTAGTGGGTTTATTTCCTGTTTGATTAGTTAGTTAGTTGGCTAGTTAGTAGGTTTATTGCCTGGTTGATTAGTTAGTTAGTTGGCTAGTTATTGGGTTTATTGCCTGGTTGATCAGTTAGTTGGCTAGTTAGTGGGTTTATTGCCTGGTTGATTAGTTAGTTAGTTGGCTAGTTATTGTGTTTATTGCCTGGTTGGTTAGTTAGTTGGCTAGTTAGTGAGTTTATTGCCTGATTGATTAGTTAGTTGGCTAGTTAGTGGGTTTATTGCCTGGTTGATTAGTTAGTTGGCTAGTTATTGAGTTTATTGCCTGGTTGATTAGTTAGTTGGCTTATTAGTATGTTTATTGCTTAGTTGATTAGTTAGTTAGTTGGCTAGTTAGTGGGCTTATTGCCTGGTTGATTAGTTAGGTGGCTAGGTAGTGGTTGTTTTGTCTTGTTGATTAATTAGTTAGTTGGCTAGTTAGTGGGTTTATTGCCTGGTTGATTAGTTAGTTGGCTAGTTAGTGGGTTTATTGCCTGGTTGATTAGTTAGTTGGCTAGTTAGTGAGGTTATTGCCTGGTTGATTAGTTAGTTGGCTAGTTAGTGGGTTTATTGCCTTTGTTAGTTAGTTGGCTAGTTAGTGGGTTTATTGCCTGTTTGATTAGTTAGTTAGTTGGCTAGTTAGTAGGTTTATTGCCTGGTTGATTAGTTAGTTAGTTGGCTAGTTATTGGGTTTATTGCCTGGTTGATTAGTTAGTTGGCTAGTTAGTAAGTTTATTGCCTGATTGATTAGTTAGTTGGCTAGTTAGTTGGTTTTTGCCTGGTTGATTAGTTAGTTAGTTGGCTAGTTAGTGGGTTTATTGTCTGGTTGATAAGTTAGTTGGCTAGTTATTGGGTTTATTGCCTGGTTGATTAGTTAGTTAGTTGGCTAGTTAGTGGGTTTATTGCCTGGTTGATTAGTTAGTTGGCTTGTTAGTATGTTTATTGCTTAGTTGATTAGTTAGTTAGTTGGCTAGTTAGTTGGCTTATTGCCTGGTTGATTAGTTGGGTGGCTAGGTAGTGGGTTTTTTGTCTTGTTGATTAATTAGTTAGTTTGCTAGGTATTGGGTTTATTGCCTGGTTGATTAGTTAGTTAGCTAGTTAGTGAGTTTATTGCCTGGTTGATTAGTTAGTTGGTTAGTTAGTGGGTTTATTGCCTGGTTGATTAGTTAGTTAGTTGGCTAGTTAGTTTGTTTATTGCCTGGTTGATTAGTTAGTTAGTTGGCTAGGTAATGGATTTATTGCCTTGTTGATTAGTTAGTTGGTTTATTGCCTTGTTGATTAGTTAGTTAGTTGGTTTATTGCCTGGTTGATAGTTGGCTAGTTAGTGGGTTTATTGCCTGGTTGATTAGTTATTTAGTTCTCTATTTAGTGGGTTTTTTGTCTTGCTGATTAGTTAGTTAGTTAGCTTGTTAGTGGATTTATTGCCTGGTTGATTAATTAGTTAGTTAGTTGGCTAGTTAGTGGGTTTATTGCCTGGTTGATTAGTTAGTTGGCTAGTTAGTGGGTTTATTGTCTGATTGATTAGTTAGTTAGTTGGTTAGTTAGTGGATTTATTGCCTTGTTGATTAGTTAGTTGGTTTATTGCCTAGTTGATAGTTGGCTAGTTAGTGGGTTTATTGCCTGGTTGATTAGTTAGTTAGTTAGCTGGCTAGTTAGTGGGTTTATTGCCTGGTTGATTAGTTAGTTAGTTAGCTAGTTAGTGAGTTTATTGTCTGGTTGATTAGTTAGTTGGCTAGTTAGTGGGTTTCTTGTCTGGTTGATTAGTTAGTTAGTTGGCTAGTTAGTGGGTTTATTGCCTGGTTGATTAGTTAGTTAGTTAGTTAGTTGGCTAGTTAGTGGGTTTATTGCATGGTTGATTTGTTAGTTAGTTGGCTAGTTAGTGGGTTTATTGCCTGGTTGATTAGTTAGTTAGTTAGTTGGCTAGTTAGTGGGTTTATTGCCTAGTTGATTAGTTAGTTGGCTAGTTAGTGGGTTTATTGCCTGGTTGATTAGTTAGTTAGTTAGCTAGTTAGTGGATTTATTGCCTTGTTTATTAGTTAGTTAGTTGGTTTATTGTCTGGTTGATAGTTGGCTAGTTAGTGGGTTTATTGCCTGGTTGATTAGTTAGGTAGTTCTCTAGTTAGTGGGTTTATTGCCTGGTTGATTAGTTAGTTAGTTAGCTAGTTAGTGGATTTATTGCCTGGTTGATTAGTTAGTTAGTTGGCTAGTTAGTGGATTTATTTCCTTGTTGATTAGTAAGTTGATTTATTGCCTTGTTGATTAGTTAGTTGGCTTATTGCCTGGTTGATAGTTGGCTAGTTAGTGGGTTTATTGCCTGGTTGATTAGTTATTTACTTCTCTAATTAATGGGTTTATTGCCTCGTTGATTAGTTAGTTAGTTAGCTAGTTTGTGGATTTATAGGCTGGCTGATTAGTTAGTTAGTTAGTTGGCTAGTTAGTGGGTTTATTGCCTGGTTAATTAGTTAGTTAGTTGGCTAGTTAGTGGGTTTATTGCCTTGTTGATTAGTTAGTTCGCTAGTTAGTGAGTTTATTGCCTGATTGATTAGTTAGTTAGTTGGCTAGTTAGTGGATTTATGGCCTTGTTGATTAGTTATTTGGTTTATTTCCTAGTTGATAGTTGGCTAGTTAGTGGGTTTATTGCCTGGTTGATTAGTTAGTTAGTTAGTTGGCTAGTTAGTGGGTTTATTGCCTGGTTGATTAGTTAGTTAGTTAGCTAGTTAGTGAGTTTATTGCCTGGTTGATTAGTTAGTTGGCTAGTTAGTGGGTTTATTGCCTTGTGATTTGTTAGTTAGTTAGCTAGTTAGTGAGTTTATTGCCTGGTTGATTAGTTAGTTAGTTAGTGAGTTTATTGCCTGGTTGATTAGTTAGTTAGTTGGCTAGTTAGTGAGTTTATTGCCTGGTTGATTAGTTAGTTAGTTGGCTAGTTAGTGGGTTTATTGCCTGGTTGATTAGTTAGTTGGCTAGTTAGTGGGTTTATTGCCTAGTTGATTAGTTAGTTGGCTAGTTAGTGAGTTTATTGCCTGGTTGATTAGTTAGTTGGCTAGTTAGTGAGTTTATTGCCTGGTTGATTAGTTAGTTGGCTAGTTAGTGGGTTTATTGCCTGGTTGATTAGTTAGTTAGTTGGCTAGTTAGTGGGCTTATTGCCTGGTTGATTAGTTAGGTGGCTAGGTAGTGGGTTTTTTGTCTTGTTGATTAATTAGTTAGTTTGCTAGTTATTGGGTTTATTGCCTGGTTGATTAGTTAGTTGGCTAGTTAGTGGGTTTATTGCCTGGTTGATTAGTTAGTTGGTTAGTTAGTGGGTTTATTGCCTGGTTGATTAGTTAGTTAGTTGGCTAGTTAGTTTGTTTATTGCCTGGTTGATTAGTTAGTTAGTTGGCTAGGTAATGGATTTATTGCCTTGTTGATTAGTTAGTTGGTTTATTGCCTTGTTGATTAGTTAGTTAGTTGGTTTATTGCCTGGTTGATAGTTGGCTAGTTAGTGGGTTTATTGCCTGGTTGATTAGTTATTTAGTTCTCTATTTAGTGGGTTTTTTGTCTTGTTGATTAGTTAGTTAGTTAGCTAGTTTGTGGATTTATTGCCTGGTTGATTAGTTAGTTAGTTAGTTGGCTAGTTAGTGGGTTTATTGCCTGGTTGATTAGTTAGTTGGCTAGTTAGTGGGTTTATTGTCTGATTGATTAGTTAGTTAGTTGGCTAGTTAGTGGATTTATTGCCTTGTTGATTAGTTAGTTGGTTTATTGCCTAGTTGATAGTTGGCTAGTTAGTGGGTTTATTGCCTGGTTGATTAGTTAGTTATTTAGTTGGCTAGTTAGTGGGTTTATTGCCTGGTTGATTAGTTAGTTAGCTAGTTAGTGAGTTTATTGTCTGGTTGATTAGTTAGTTGGCTAGTTAGTGGGTTTCTTGTCTGGTTGATTAGTTAGTTAGTTGTCTAGTTAGTGGGTTTATTGCCTGGTTGATTAGTTAGTTAGTTAGTTAGTTGGCTAGTTAGTGGGTTTATCGCATGGTTGATTTGTTAGTTGGCTAGTTAGTGGGTTTATTGCCTGGTTGAGTAGTTAGTTAGTTGGCTAGTTAGTGGGTTTATTGACTGGTTGATTAGTTAGTTAGTTAGTTGGCTAGTTAGTGGGTTTATTGCCTAGTTGATTAGTTAGTTGGCTAGTTAGTGGGTTTATTGCCTGGTTGATTAGTTAGTTAGTTAGCTAGTTAGTGGATTTATTGCCTTGTTTATTAGTTAGTTAGTTGGTTTATTGTCTGGTTGATAGTTGGCTAGTTAGTGGGTTTATTGCCTGGTTTATTAGTTAGGTAGTTCTCTAGTTAGTGGGTTTATTGCCTGGTTGATTAGTTAGTTAGTTAGCTAGTTAGTGGATTTATTGCCTGGTTGATTAGTTAGTTAGTTGGCTAGTTAGTGGATTTATTGCCTTGTTGATTAGTAAGTTGATTTATTGCCTTGTTGATTAGTTAGTTGGTTTATTGCCTGGTTGATAGTTGGCTAGTTAGTGGGTTTATTGCCTGGTTGATTAGTTATTTAGTTCTCTATTTAATGGGTTTATTGCCTCGTTGATTAGTTAGTTAGTTAGCTAGTTTGTGGACTTATAGGCTGGCTGATTAGTTAGTTAGTTAGTTGGCTAGTTAGTGGGTTTATTGCCTGGTTAATTAGTTAGTTAGTTGGCTAGTTAGTGGGTTTATTGCCTTGTTGATTAGTTAGTTCGCTAGTTAGTGAGTTTATTGCCTGATTGATTAGTTAGTTAGTTGGCTAGTTAGTGGATTTATTGCCTTGTTGATTAGTTATTTGGTTTATTGCCTAGTTGATAGTTGGCTAGTTAGTGGGTTTATTGCCTGGTTGATTAGTTAGTTAGTTAGTTAGTGAGTTTATTGCCTGGTTGATTAGTTAGTTAGTTAGCTAGTTAGTGAGTTTATTGCCTGGTTGATTAGTTAGTTAGTTGGCTAGTTAGTGGGTTTATTGCCTGGTTGATTAGTTAGTTAGTTGGCTAGTTAGTGGATTTATTGCCTTGTTGATTAGTTATTTGGTTTATTGCCTAGTTGATAGTTGGCTAGTTAGTGGGTTTATTGCCTGGTTGATTAGTTAGTTAGTTAGTTAGTGAGTTTATTGCCTGGTTGATTAGTTAGTTAGTTAGCTAGTTAGTGAGTTTATTGCCTGGTTGATTAGTTAGTTAGTTGGCTAGTTAGTGGGTTTATTGCCTGGTTGATTAGTTAGTTGGCTAGTTAGTGGGTTTATTGCCTGGTTGATTAGTTAGTTGGCTAGTTAGTGAGTTTATTGCCTGGTTGATTAGTTAGTTAGTTGGCTAGTTAGTGAGTTTATTGCCTGGTTGATTAGTTAGTTGGCTAGTTAGTGGGTTTATTGCCTGGTTGATTAGTTAGTTAGTTAGCTAGTTAGTGAGTTTATTGCCTGGTTGATTAGTTAGTTAGTTAGCTAGTTAGTGAGTTTATTGCCTGGTTGATTAGTTAGTTAGTTAGCTAGTTAGTGAATTTATTGCCTGGTTGATTAGTTAGTTGGCTAGTTAGTGGGTTTCTTGCCTGGTTGATTAGTTAGTTGGCTAGTTAGTGGGTTTATTGCCTGGTTGATTAGTTAGTTAGTTGGCTAGTTAGTGGGTTTATTGTCTGGTTGATTAGTTAGTTAGTTAGTTGGCTAGTTAGTGGGTTTATTGCCTGGTTGATTAGTTAGTTAGTTAGCTAGTTAGTGAGTTTATTGCCTGGTTGATTAGTTAGTTGGCTAGTTAGTGGGTTTCTTGCCTGGTTGATTAGTTAGTTAGTTGGCTAGTTAGTGAGTTTATTGCCTTGTTGATTAGTTAGTTAGTTAGTTAGTTGCTAGTTAGTGGGTTTATTGCATGGTTGATTTGTTAGTTGGCTAGTTAGTGGGTTTATTGCCTAGTTGATTAGTTAGTTAGTTGGCTAGTTAGTGGATTTATTGCCTTGTTGATTAGTTAGTTAGTTGGTTTATTGCCTGGTTGATAATTGGCTAGTTAGTGGGTTTGTTGCCTGGTTGATTAGTTAGTTGGCTAGTTAGTGGGTTTATTGCTTGGTTGATTAGTTAGTTAGTTGGCTAGTTAGTGGGTTTATTGCCTTATTGATTCGTTAGTTAGTTGGCTAGTTAGTTGGTTTATTGCCTGGTAGATTCGTTAATTGTTTGCTTGGTTGTTTAGTACCCTGTTACTCTCCATAAGGTGCATTGAGCAATGTGCTAGACCCATCTCTTACAGACCAACAGGCACACAGGATGTGATGTCATCAGTATTACGTCATCGGCCTTAATCCTCCTAAGATATTTCATAGAACCCAAGTTTACCCTGAGTTGACCTAGATCAGTTTTCAAATTTATTGTCGATGCGACTTTGAACCCTTCACCATCGTTCCGGTATGCACGCATCTAGCATCTACGCCACCGCGGCTCTCTTCTTTAGTTGATGCCTGCGCAAAATCATCATCATCATCATCAGTTGTCTTGTCAGCTGGCGTTGGCGTTCATGTTTCTCCAACAAATAAAAAAATAATAAAAATTATTTGCATATCCTTTACATGGCTTTTGCAGTCAACACCAACATTTTTAGTTGTTGTTGATGTCTTGGAAAGTTTTACGTTCAGTAGTTTGCCATTGCTTTCTGAACGACCGGCACCCATACCTTTTCGTAAAAACCAGCGCAACGTGGTCTGCTGCCAAATCGTGCGCAGCTGTGTTTCGAACTCGGGTATAAGGGATTACGAACCTTGTCCGCAACGCCCACGCCACGGAGCCCGGCTTACCGAAATAGGACTAACATAATATAACAGGTTCCTGTATGGGGAGCTCGTGGAGAGCACGACGAATACTGGTGAAGCAAGAGGCGAATAAAAGGCGATGGATCAGACGTAGATTGAGGACAACATGAGACTGGTATAATTAGAAGATCATTTGTCTGGAACCCGAGGGGCAAAGGAAATAGAGGAGGACTTTAAAAGACACGGAGATGATAATTGGAGACAGAAATAGGGGAGGACATAGATGAAGTTGCACGGGGTAGATAAGGGTGGGATGGCTTTGTGTTATTTAGGGGAGGGATTATGTCAAAGTGCAAAAGGCGGGGGAGAGAG
>JACEFZ010001769.1:67500-87500 GCA_014155875.1 Cepaea nemoralis
ATGTTGGACAACAGGATGTCTTCATCCGACATACAGGACTTCACGCTGGAGTTCACAGCCAGCGAACGCAAGCAAGCAACAAACATATTAAACAGAAAACCAATAATCATAATATTAACCGATTCAGTGTCGAAGGATAATATATGCCCAAATGTCAACTCCTATTTTGACAGAAGGACAATAAATCGCCGTACTAAGGTCGTCGTGTTATTTGTTCTGTTTCGTGGCATCTTCCGCAATTTCAAATAATATTTGTTAATTTGATTGTGTACCATATTTGGTCCTTACCTACTGTTTGTTTGGCGCTGAATCAGATAAAGACTGGAAGAATGGGTGCTGTCGTTTACCGCACGTCAGTCATGAACGTTTGAACACAGCTGTCATTTAGTAGGATTTTCTTTCGTTGACTGCACGCCATGGTCGTTTCAACCGATCTATCATTTAGTAGGATTTTCTTTCGTTGACTGCACGCCATGGTCGTTTCAACCGAGCTATCATTTAGTAGGATTTTCTTTCGTTGACTGCACGCCATGGTCGTTTCAACCGAGCTATCATTTAGTAGGATTTTCTTTCGTTGACTGCACGCCATGGTCGTTTCAACCGAGCTATCATTTAGTAGGATTTTCTTTCGTTGACTGCACGCCATGGTCGTTTCAACCGAGCTATCATTTAGTAGGATTTTCTGTCGTTGACTGCACGCCATGGTCGTTTCAACCGAGCTATCATTTAGTAGGATTTTCTGTCGTTGACTGCACGTCATGGACATTCGAACCGAGCTGTCACTTAGTAGGATTTTCTGTCGTTGACTGCACGTGATGGACATTTGAACCGAGCTGTCATTTAGTAGAATTTTCTGTCGTTGACTCCACGCCATGGAAGTTTAAACCAAACTGTCATTTAGTAGAATTTTCGTTTTGTGGACACCTGAACATGTCATCTAGTAGAAATTGAATTTGACTGACATTAGAACCACGTTGTAAATTTTGTAGGGTTGCACATTCGACTGAAATCGCTTACTCATGATTTAGAAGTGTTCTGTCAATCATGCTTGATACCGTCAACCCTCCATGCCGTATCAGATTGTCCAGCGTGTTCTCACTTGGTTGCTCGCTGCCTCTCCTCCCCTCCATGCTTCCCGTTGTGACGATATACTCCAGCTTTTCTCAATGATTTGGGATTGGGCTGATGATTTGAGTGTCAGAGGCGTTACTGATCACTGCATATTTAGGGACCCAACAACTCCGAGATCCCCTGCCAGTTCGGTTTAGGCCAGTGGTGACCATTTATCCGTGGTGTAAAACCAGCACACCGCACACTGCCGTCTGAGGTGTGCTATCGGGCTGGCTAGTTTGAGACAACCGTTCAACCGTCCAATTTTTGGTCCGTTATAATTGGGGTATTTCGCAATCCCGCGTACCCGCGCTCGAAACGAACGATTTGGCAGCAGACGGCCTTGTGTTGGTTTTTTATAAAATGGTATGGGTGTCGGCCGTTCAGAAAGCAATGGCAAACTAGTTAGTTGCATATCCTTTACAGGACGTTGCAGTCAACACCAGAATTTTTTTTTTTTTTTGCTGTTGTGATGTCATGGCAAGTTTACATTCAGTAGTTTGCCATTGTTTTCTAAACGACCGGCATCCATAACATTTCGTAGAAAACAAACGCAACGCGGTAAGCTGACAATCGCGCGCAGTTGTGTTTCTAACGCGGGTATGCGGGATCTCGAACCGCGGAATGGCAAACTACTGAACGTAAAATTGCCAAGATATCACAACAGCAAACAATACTGATGTTAGCTGTGACGTCCTGTAAAGGATATGTAACAACTAACTTAACTTATAATTGGAGCACTTATGTTGTAATCTTTTTCTTGCGTAGATTGGGTGGCGATTTTGCTTCCTTGAGTCAGTTTTTTAATCTTTTTTTTTCTGTCGTTTTGTGAGTTTCAACCTTGTGGTTGTATACATCTGGTCAGAGTCGCACACTTGTAAGACCTGGTGAAGTTGTGTTCCCACCCCGTTAATTGTGCTTTTTCCTTCAGGGAATGTTTTACCAGTTGTCGTCCCTCCTGTGATTCCATCTATTTCCCCCTCGTTGGTTGGTCTTCATATTTTCTTGATCTTCTCTGTTATTTTGTGTCGTGGATGGCTTGATAGCTTGATCTTGGTGTGGTACAGGGTTTCATTTGTTACATATCACCACGGCCTTAACTGTCCCCCCAAGCCTGTGACCGATGTCCCCACAACACTTCTTTAGGACACTGTGTCCTGTCCTCGTGACGAAGTAGTTAAACCGCCTGCCCCACGCTCCGAAGGTCGTGGGTTCCTTTCCGTTCCACCGTCATTAGGTTTTCAAGTGCAATTTTCTTGGAGACTCTTGGGGGCCGTCGCTGGAGCTATGGAGTTCGTGCTTTGTGTGACGCTGTCGCATGCCTCTCTGGGGAATGAGACCGAGCCATATAGGATAAAACTGGTGTCATGAAGTCTATCCTTTTACCTTTACATCTTTTGAAAAAAAAACCAAAAAAAAAACAAACAAATATGCGTCTCATCATCCAGTGCCGTGCCGGCTGGCGTCAGCGATCATGCCTCTCCACACATTACGACATTATGGATCAATTCGTGTGTTGACTCCCTTCCATGCCATGACACAAGACTGCCAAGAATCTTACTTTATAAATTGTTCGATGACGATTTGGGCATCACCTGTAGCATCATGATGCTCCCTACCGGAGGAAGAAACTGTACTGGAATCCCCATTAACGTCATTAACTTGATCAATATTGTTTCGAAGCATGATTATATTGGGAAAATTATAGGCACTTTTCCGTCTTGACAGACGATAGTTTGGTACATTGTGCTTCAAAAAGGCTAACTACGACCCATGGCGGTGGCAAGTGTGGCTGATAAGACCAATTCGTGCTGTAAATACTTCTTGGGAAAATACAGCGATGGTTTCCCCTTGCATTCCGCCGGAAATAAAGTAAAGGACCCCTCTTCACACTTTCAGGTTTACTGGGTACATGGTGTTAAACCCATATTGTATACACCGGTCAGCTCTCCATAGATGATGTGATCAGTACCAAGCCGGTGGCTTTTACTTCCTAGAACAGTTGTGGTACTCGTTTTGAGGTGGATGGACATGGTAATATTAAACAACAAATTATACTTTGATGAGGATTCGAACACATAGCTACCAGGCTGGCTGGCAACTGGGCAAGCCACTGCGCAACGCGGCTCCCGACTTCTATATGCCTATGCTATTTTATTGTCCGAAATGTCATCATATTTAATCTCTCTCTCTCGTCTCTCTCTCTTTCTCTCTCTCTCTTCTCTCTCTCTCTCTCTCTCTTCTATCTCTCTCTCACTTCTCTCTCACTTCTCTCTCTCTTTTCTCTCTCTCTCTTCTCTCTCTCGTCTCTCTCTCTCTCATCTCTATCTTCTTTCTGTCATTTCTCTTTTCTTTCTCTTATCTCTCTCTTCTCTCTCTCATCTCTCTTCTCTCTTATCTTCTCTCTCTCTATCTTGTCTCTCTCTCTCTCGCTATAACTCATACACATTCTTTCACTATCTTTTTTCTCTCTCTTATCTCTTTCTTCACTCCCTCTCTCTCTTCTCTATCTCTCGCTTTCACTCACACACACTCTCTCTCTCACTTTCTCTCTCATTTTTCTTTCTCGCTTTCACACACACACGCAATCTCTCTCTCTCACACTCTCTCTCTCTCTTCTCCCGCCCTCTCTCTCTCCCTCTCACACGCACACTCTCTCTCGCTCTCTCCCATCTCTTTCTTCTTTCTTTTTCTTCTCTCTCTCACTCTCACTCACACACACTCTCACTCACACACATACTCTCTATCTTTATCTCTCTCACACACACACTTTGTCTGTCTTTCCCACGATCGTACTCTCCCTTTCTCTGTCTCTCTGTCTGTCTATCTCTCTCTCTTTCTCACTCACACACACTCCACTTTTCGATTTCTCTCTCTCTCTCTCTCTCTCTCTCTCTCTCTCTCTCTCTCTCTCTCTCTCATTCTCTTCATTTTAGTTCTTTAATGTGTTTGTCATTTTGTCTATTTATTATAAACATCGTCCACATTGTCATTGGCTCTTGAGAGAAAGAGAGAGAGAGAGAGAAAGAGAGAGAGAGAGAGAGAGAGAGAGAGAGAGAGAGAGAGAGAGAGAGAGAGAGAGAGAGAGAGAGAGAGAGAGAGAAGACCATTTTGCAAGCCTTAAATCATATTTAATACACCCATAGACAACTCGACACTCGACAGGTTATTTGGTTCACAACTCCCTGGTCGCCTTTGCTTCTGATGGCATTCCCTGGCACCGATTTTAGGCTAAGTCCACCGAGCATCCCAGATAGAAACGCAGGGCAAACGTACTACCCACGCACTTCCGCAGCTTTCAGATCCATTATTACTAACCTTGATTGTGGAGACACCACATGATTTGATTGATTTTATGTTAATTTTGCATATTAAGAACTCCTGGCCAAGTCTCTATTTTTATGTCCCCCTCATTATCACTTCATTACTAATTTTGGCTGTCCTTGATATTTTTAACATTCTTCTCTGAAACCACATTTCACCTTCTTTAAGCCAAGTTCTGGCCAGGTTATCGGCAATTTAAGATCCCCATCTGCCAGCTACAAACGACTGTTAGTGGCGATACCGGGTTCTTCTTCTGATTTCGAGTTAGCGTATACATTAGACCCCGAAAGTCCGACCATTAGAGACTTTTGATGCCTCTAAGTCGCGGAGTATTGTGAGAAAATGAAAATATTGCTTCGTTATCTCTAACATTAGATTTGTGATTGAGCCTACACTAAATTTGCATTTACATTTCGTCGCTTTATTGTCTGTTCGTGCCCTAAGCACAAATTATGTGCACTGTGGGCTAAAACTCTATGCACCAAACATGAACAAGTTCTAATCAATACGTTCAAACATGTACTAATTCTAATTAATGTGAGTCAAACCATTCTGAAGTCTAACTAATGAAAACATTGTACAAGAACAGAGTTTGGTTGCATTTTCGAATTACCTGGCAGGACTCATTGTTCGGGATTTCAATTTAACTGATTAAGTGACATGGGATGATTAATCGTCTTAAGTGACTTCCCTGGTCTGCCATGGGATTATACGCGGGGGATTCAAATGTAAACCATATATTTTTTTATAATGTTGTGGTGAATATATTCTAAAAAAGTAAAGAACAAATGTATCATTTTTCGATGTAGCCACCACTGCTTTCAATGCAAGTCCTCCAGCGCCGATAAAGGGATTGGATTCCTATAGAAAAATCTACTCTGGGGTCACTACTCGGTGAGCCTAACCCGGTCTTGAACAGCCTGTCACAGAAGTCACGCCGTTTTGAAACTTCCTCCTACTCCACTCATACACTTGTTGGACTGACAGGCATGCATCGTCATACTGGGCCTTCATGCGACGATGAATTTATATAGGTTTCACCCCTTCACTGATAAGAACAATGAAAACGGATTACAGAACGCTCTTCTTCTATGGTGCACGTATTTCTCCCCACAATTTTCTCCTGGAATGCCTCGTATCATCATACAGTGACGCTTGCACCCCAACCCTGTGATTGTGTGTTCAATTGCCTATCGAGGCGGGAATGTGTTTTCGGTGACCTGGTCGATTCTACCTAAAATGGATACCATGAATTGTCGTGGGAAGTAAAAACTGTCGGCTTGAGGAGAAGAGGATTACAAGAAGCTCTTCTCAAAGAGGTATTACGCGATGCGGGAATAACCGCGTTACTTCCCTCCATCTAGGAAAACTTCCAGAACACACGCTTTCATTGGAACCAGAATAAGAGACGGACCATGTAAGCGATGGACATGGGGAATAACATGGGAATCTCGATATAAGAAACCCATAAACAGGCATTCTCCGGCTGTTTATGCCTCACCTCGATACAGCAAGGTAGAACAACAACAGTGTGAGATGATGATGAATTCTGGAACACTTTATGAATTGGGAAAGACAAAACAGGTGCCAGAGAAGATGAAGTATAAGATTAGCATTTTGAGGTTATGCGAAACGAGATGCAATAGAACAGGCAAAAAGCTTCTAAACACTGATGAAACAGTGCTGTTCACAAAGCGTACAAGAGATAATTATAAAAGCCTGTATCTGAAACCTACAAGTAAGCGAAATAGAGGGATGCCTTACAACACATGAATGATTTGCAGCGAGGCGCTGTCGCCATTTGGAGGTGACAGGTTCGAATCCCGGTCGGTAACTATATAACTTTCAAATATTATATTGTCTAGTGCGTCCTCTAGTCTCTATTTCCTTCTTCTCCTTCTGTGAGCGCCAAATAATGCTATGTGTGTTTATTTATGCAGCACATGAATGAGATCATTAGAGACAAATATGAATACAATTGAGAGGACATGGTTGAGGTTGCCGACGATAGCACAAATAGCAGGGTCGGGCGTCTTTTGAGGAATATGCTCCAGTCTGGCACGAGGAGAAGAAGCAGAAGAAGAAAACACATGCAAATAGCACTGGGATGTCGAGAAATGAGAAGAAGGATGCCCAAAGAAATCATGAACGAAAATGAGAGACATACAGAAAGTATATGTTTATGTATAAATATATTGAAAATAAATTAGTTGCATATCCTTTACAGGACGTTGCAGTTAACACCAGCATCTTTTGGCTTTTTGTGATCTCTTGGCAAGTTTACTTTCAGAAGTTTGCCATTGATTTCTGAACGACAAGCACTCATATCATTGTTTGAAAACCAAAGCAAGCAGTCTGCTTCCAAATTGCCAGCAGCTGTGTGTGCAACGCGGTATGCAAGATTACGAATTGCGTTCGTAACTCCTTCACTATGGAGCCGTCTATATGTATATGCTATTATAAAGAAGTATAATGATACATCGAAGTGCACCACATAAAACTACATGCACAAAGTGTAACCATTCTAGCGTAATAAGACATTTGGCCGTCTCCACAAAGGAGGTTGGCTGCAATGGATCTCCAACACGGCCTGTCCTCGCCTTGATTATACATTCTTTCAGACTGCTGTTCGTCCATCTCTTGATGTTATCTTCCCACTTGTATGGTTGTCTACCTCTTGCTCGCTTGCCTTCAACCTTACCTCCAGTATGGTTTTTATAAGAGTATTGAGTATTGTCACTTGGTCGACATATTTCACTTCCTCCTTTTTATTTCCTTCATCAACTCTCTTTTCATTCCCAGTTTTTCTAGAACCTCTGTATTTAATTGTTTTGTTTCCATGAAATACGACATATTCGTCTACATATCCGCATCTCCCGAACCAGTTGCTTATTCAATGTCCAGGCTTCCGCGCCATACAGTAGTGTCGAATATACATAACATTTGACAATTCTTATTTTTCACTGCGCTGTTAATCTCTCTAGACGTTAATATTGATTTCATGTTGTTAAAGACGTTTTTGGCCACTCCTATTCTCTTTGTGATTTCCATTTCACTTCTGCCATCATCTGTTATTACATGTCCAAGATATCAGAATCTTGTTACTTGTTCTAGTATCTCCCCGTTCATCGATGGCATCTCCTTTTCACTGCTAATTATCATATTTTTCGTTTTTTGGATGTTAATATCTAAGGCGGCGACTCTGTGGCGAAGGAGTTAAAATGCAATTTGTAATCCCGCATACACGTTCGAAGCACAGCTGCGGGAATTTGGAAGCAGACCGACTTGCGCTGGTTCCCATACGAAGGACATGAGTGTCGGTCGTTCAGAAAGCATTAGGAAACTACTGCAGATAAACATGCCAAGAAATTGCAAACCGCTAAGAAATCATAAACAGCCAAAAATGATGGGGTTGACTGCCCCGTTCTTCAAAGGGTATGCAACTTACTTTAAAAAAACTTAAAATATCTAAGCCACATTTTGCAGCATATCTGGTTACTTGTTCCACTATATTTGTAACTTAATCATTTGGTGATTTCCACAGAATGAAGATCACGGACGTTCTCTTACTTGCCACATTGGCTGTTCTAGTACTAGTTTTGGCTTATACTCAAGGAGAACATGCCAGGTAAGGCCTAGCGGCAACTTTCGGAAAATGTCAGGCAGATAATTATGCATATGGCGGTGTTGTTGCTATTGCCTACGCTGCTGCTGCTGTTGCTACTATTGATGTCCTTATTGCTGCTGTTATTGTTGTTGTTACTGTTGTTGTTATTGTTGTTGCTGTTACTGTTGTTTAAACACAGAAGCCAGAAACGAACGATTTATTGCCTGGCACATTTCGCTGCATCTCGTCAGGTGCGTTAATTAGTTAGTCAACAGATCATCCTCATTGCACATCGAACCATTCAGTCCATAAGTGCTCGGATTCCCTCCTCAGCAAATCCCGCAGCGTGTAGCGGCTAACGACACCAGTTCTGTGTTGGTTTATCAATCTTCTTTGGCTTTCCGCGTAGTGTTCTTGTTTGGCCACAACTCTTTTAATTTGCTGTTCTCGCAGTCTGGCCATGGTTGTAGATTCACAGTCATCACTTGGTTCTTGCGAACGATTTACTTCTCGTAGAGCATTCAGAATGTCAGCCTAGTCAATGACGCGCCCACCTTCCTTAGTAGCCTTACCTGCGAGCTTGTCAGCCTGCTCATTTCCTTGTACACCCGCATGTCCTGGTACGAAAACGAAACTGATCTTTGCCAGCCGAGACCGCTCCAGAGACAGCAGCCACTCTCTTCAGACCCACCCCGTCTCTACCCTCCTGAGCATGCTCATTGAGTCACTAATGAAACATGCCCTAGGGAATGTCTGTGTCTCGAGCCATGTTATTGCTTTACTTACTGTCATGACTTCCATAGTCAGGCTACTTGTGGTCAAAGCAAAAGCACCAGAATCTTCATTTACAATTCTCCCTCCAGCCTGAGCCATAAAGGCCCATGAGCTTCTCACATGTTGGACGACCAATCCATCTGTGTAAATGACAGCATCAACCTCCAAAGAATTCTCGAAGATCAACGCTTGTGCTTCCGCCTCCACAGCAACCGGATTTTCTTGTCTGCATTTTCTGTCTAGTTCAATGCAAACTAAAAAAAACGTACAGAAATCTGTTGGCATTCGTACTAACTCCTCGCCAGGTTCTGAGTCCTCAAGTGAACATACCTGTTGAAGAATGTCTTCGGCTTAACCCATCCACGACTTTCCTCTTTTAACCTGCTGCTCTTGCCTTTGACAGCCATTACCGACTGTAAGGACAAGTGAGTGCCCTGCTCTGCTCAGCTGCAGAGTTGTCCACTTATTCCGGTGGATACTCGGTCCCCAGAGCTACTTTAGCCACACCATGGTGTGTTTCCCATCTTCTACCACGGGGAGGTGCATCTGGGATTTCCTCTTCCTAATGTTAGATCCAATGATGGGCAAAACTCTCCAGTACTATTAGAGGACAAGGTGACAATGGTAATAATAAAACATGCTTTCCTCTTCTACCCTAGGGTGATCCTTCTGTGGTCCTCTTCTACCCTAGGGTGATGCCTTTGTGTTCCTCTTCTACCCTAGGGTGATCCCTCTGTGATCCTCTTCTACCACAGGGTGATCCCTCTGTGATCCTCTTCTACCCTAGGGTGATCCCACTGTGCTCCTCTTCTACACCAGAGTGATCATCTCTGTATTCATCTTCTGCCCTAGGGTGATCCCTCTGTGATCATCTTCTACGCTAGGGTGATCCCACTGTGATCACCTTCTATCCCAGAGTGATCCCTCTGTGGTGCTCTTCTACCCTAGGGTGATTCCTATATCATCTTTTACCCTAGGGTGATCCCTCTGTGATCCTCTTCTACCCTAGGGTTATCCTTCTGTGATCCTTTTCTGCCCTAGGGTGATCCCTCTGGACATAGGGCTTGTGCCTGTAGACAATGAAACACTTAACATCCGTAGAATCAATGTGACCAGACTGGGCTTGTCGCCGGAGAGTCGCTAGCTGCTGGGCTGGACCCTGGCCTGATCACATCCTGATATGTCTTTTCGCAGATGACTAGTTCCAATACCGCTTGGCACACCCCGCTCCTTTCTGATAGTGATGTAGTTAAAATTAATAACTGTCTGGTAGTGAAGAAGTTGAAGTGAAAACTGTTTTGGAGTTAATGAGTTAAAGTAACAGCTGTTTGGGAATGAACTAGTGAAGAGCTATCTTAAGTTCAGCTGTTAAAGCGAACAATCATAATGTCGGCTCAGTAATTGCAGTAACAGCTGTTTAAGAGTTAACGAGTTACAGTAACAACTGTTTACAAGTTTACCAGTTACAGTAACGACCGTTTAAGAGCTGAAGGGTTACGTAACAACTGTTTAAGCAGTTAACCAGTTACAGTAACAACTGTGTTGTGAACGGCGTACTCCAAGTAACATCAGTTTCAGGGAAAGTGGCTCGGAAATCAACTTAGCATGAGCAGCGCATGCGCAGGTCGATGATGTAACTAACAGGAAGTGGTCAAGACATGAACCGGATGTGGTTTGTAGAACCTACCCTGCAGGTATGACTTTCATTACGGCCATTTTTGTCCTTCCTCGTCTCCAGATGAGGGCCATGTGATTCGGAAACCACCGCCTACCTCATCAATGCCAATTGGTAGTTGATGTTAGTGTATGCGTGTCTGTATGGGAGGAGTGGTAGAATCAAATCATATGGCGGGAACAGAATGGAAGTCCAGTCTGCAACGGTTGTTAAGAGTCGCCGGAGGTGTTATTCTTGTAGACAGACACAACCCTAAAGTTGTTGTGACCTTTAAGATGAGGTCTGGAAATATAATGGTGTGGAGGCTGTATTTTACAGACCTTTGGTTCATTTATTAATTATTCAGTGTCGTTAAAAGTGGTCATTTTCAGTGTCGTTAAATATGACCATTTCTCAGTGTCAGTTAAATGTGGTCATTTTCAGTGTAGTTAAATGGTCATTTTTTTTTAAAAATAACACCACATCTGGGATGCTTCTGGGGGTTTGTCATCGCGTTGATTCACTGTCCGTGTAAGGCGATTGATCAGATCTACTCAGACAACTCTAGAAGGAGGAGAAAGGGGGGAGAAGAAGACGGTGGTGGAAGAGGATGAAAAAAAAAGAAGGTGATAGAGAAGGTGGAGAAGAAGAAGAAGATTAGTTAGTTAGAGATTCGCGTTTTCATCTTCGCGGCAAAGGGTCGTACGATTTTGCTCCATTCCTGTGCCAGTGAATATCACACATAATGCTCCTCACTGCCCCATATGAAAAGTGGAACAAACAAGGCGATTGATCAGATCTACTCAGACAACTCTAGAAGAAGGAGAAGAGGGGGGTGGGAGAAAAAGAAGACGGTGGCGGAGGAGGATTTAAAAAAAGAAGAAGGTGATAGAGAAGGTGGAGAAGAAGAAGAGGATTGGTTAGTTAGAGAGTCGCGGTTCCAACTTCGTGGCAAAGGGTCGTACCATTTTGCTCCATTCCTGTGCCAGTGAATATCACACATAATGCTCCTCACTGCCCCATGTGAGAAGTGGAACAAACAGGAGTCCCGACAAACATCACACATAATGCTCCTCACTGCCCCATGTGAGAAGTGGAACAAACAGGAGTCCCGACAAACCAACAGCCCGCACATGTATACAATGCATAATGCCGCTGCCAGAATGCCAACACAAAAATCCGCCACGAAAAATACAGTTCATCGTCGATGGAAGCGGCAGTCACTATAAAATCAGCAGCCACACATTACTGCATAAAGCAGCCCAGTTAGTTCAGCGACCGGCCGACTGCTATTTTTACGAACATGCAGTTCACGCTACAAACAACCGCAGACCGATGTAAAAGCACTTCACACGAAATTCACAGCTCACAGTGTTGCTCTACGCACTCAACTCAGTAACAGGGCGACGGAACCATGCACTACCAGTCCAACATGAGGAAAATGCGTAAGCAAACTGCACCCACAAGCATAAACACTCCAAAGGTCTTAACAGCTAAACCGCCTATCCTCTATGTTGGGGACCGAAAGCCCAGAAGAAGTGGAGAAGACGAAGATGAAGAAATAGGAGGAGGGGAACGGGGCAGGGAGGTGGAGGAGCGAGACGTTAATGTTGAAGTTCAGCTTAATGCCGGTGTAGTGATTGAACTCCCGGCCTCGCTATCATTTCACCGGAAGTTTATCCTTTCGGCCACGTCGACAGCTGATGTGTGAGTGTGTGTGTATGTGTGTGTGTGTGTGTGAGAGAGAGAGAGAGAGAGAGAGAGAGAGAGAGAGAGAGAGAGAGAGAGAGAGAGAGAGATCGGGGCTCATTAGAGAAGCCAAGAACAGTGACCTTGTACATTGCCGTGCATGTCGTAGGCGGCGACCAGGGAGGGCTGGTGTGGGACTGGCTGATCCGTCCCGTGGGATGTTTCGGCTGCAAAATGCAACGAAATGTGAGCAAGTTCATTGAGGGCTTGGCGTCTGTTGGTTGAGGGATTATGCTCCATTGACAGAAGAAGGGTGGGGGTGAGAAGGTGAAGGAGGATGAGAAGGAGGAGAAGACAAAAGAAGAAGAAGGAGGAGGAGAAGAATAAGGAGGAGGAGGAGGAGGGGGAGAAGAAGAAGAAGAAGAAGAAGAAGAAGAAGAAGAAGAAGAAGAAGAAGAAGAAGAAGAAGAAGAAGAAGAAGAAGAAGAAGAAGAAGAAGAAGAAGAAGAGGAAGAAGAAGAAGAAGAAGAAGAAGAAGAAGAAGAAGAAGAAGAAGAAGAAGAAGAAGAAGAAGAAGAAGAAGAAGAAGAAGAAGAAGAAGAAGAAGAAAGAAAAAGAAAGAAGAAGAAGAAGAAGTCAGCGAAGACGAAGAATGTAGTAATCATGCAAGATCCATAAAACGATTGACATCTATGATAGCCGACTTTCATCGCGAAGATGCCAACTGATTTCACCTGATCAACCTACCCATAAGTTTAATTATCTGCCAGATTGCCCGGTATTTCCGAACCCCGTGTGTCTACGTTTGTCAGCTCAACACCGATTTGGCCACTTTCCTAATTGCGGGCAATCGCCTTTCCCTGGCTAACGGCAGATAATCGCACACAGTCATCAACCAATCGATTTGTCACATTATCTGCTCATCTGTCACCGGCCCTGTTTTGTCATTTCAGTGACTCTGACCGTTATGAGGACAACAGCGAACAGCTCGTGGCTAAGTGGGTCTTGGAACATATCAACAATCTCAATAGGTATGATACGGTGTCATTTGTGGTATAGTCTGTACCACCACCACCACCACTACTACTACTACTACTACTACTACTACTACTACTACTACTACTACTACTACTACTACTACTACTACAACTACTACTACCGCGGCTGCTGCTGCTGCTGCCGCTGCCGCTGGTACTACTCATTACTGCTAGTCACAACCATCACTACTACTACTACTACTACTACTACTACTACTACTACTACTACTACTACTACTACTACTACTACTACTACTACTACGACTGCTACTGCTGCTGCTACTACTGCTACTACCACTGCTATTACTACTGCTACTATTAATACTGCTACTACTACTGCTACTACTACTGCTACTGCTGCTACTACTACTACTGCTGCTACTACTACTACTACTACTACTGCTACTAATACTACTGCTACTACTACTACTACTACTACTACTACTACTACTACTACTAATACTACTACTACTACTGCTACTACTACTGCTACTACTGCTACTACTACTGCTGCTACTGCTACTGCTGCTACTACCACTGCTATTACTACTGCTACTATTACTACTACTACTACTACTACTGCTACTGTTGCTGCTGCTGCTAATACTACTGATGCTGCTACTACTACTACTACTACTACTACTACTACTACTACTACTACTACTACTACTACTACTACTACTACTACTAATACTACTGATGCTGCTACTACAACTATAAACCTACCGCTGCTAAAGTTACCGCTGAATCTACCACAACTATGGTTATCGCCGTCACTCGACTACTACCTATATATATATATATAACCTATGTTAGTATAATTTCTTCGTTCTTCCACTCGCCTCGGCTGCTCATAATTACGTAGAACACAAACCAAGTCTATAGACAGACAGACAAACAGAATGTAATTCAAGACTAGAGATGGATAGAACATAATTCAAGGCTAAATACAGACATCACCTTCCAGTGCCCTGCCGGCTGGCGTGGGCGATCATACATTTCCACACATTGCTATCTCCGACGGCATGGATCAATTCGTGCTTTGACTCCCTTCCGTGCCATGAAACAAGACTGTCAAGAAACTTCTCACACTGTCTTCCTCTATCTCTCCTTCCACAAATCTTTCCGGTTGTCACAACATGTTCTAGTTTGTGTCTTCTTCTCATAACGTGGCCAAAAAAAAAAAAAAACGATGACTGTCTCTTTCTGATGTTTGTGATAAGTTGTGTGCGACTCAGCTTCCCTCAAAATATCCAGATTGCTCATTTTTGCTGTCCTATTAATTTTCAGCTTTCTTCTATAAATCACATCTCCAAGGCTTCCGTGGATTTTTTCGCCTATCTACTATTTGTCCAGGATTCTCAGCCGTATGTTAAAACTTATGCTATGTAGCATGCAAGAACTCTTTTTCTAACTTCCAAATACAATGAAATATTGCAAGAAACGTTCTTCATTTGATATAATGCAGTTTTTGTTTGTCCTATTGTGTTCTTTACCTCTGCGATACATCTTTCATCTGATGTTGTCCGTGTGCATATATATATATATATATATATATATATATATATATATATATATATATATATATATATATATATATATATATATATATATATATATGAATTTCTTTATGCACTTGCCCCAAAAATAACGTCATTTACTTTAATTGCACATTTAGACACAATCTGTTTATTTTTTTTTTCATAACATCAAGACTTCTGACTTTCAAACTAAGGTCTATTTTTTCCACTTGCTACAACCACTGTATCTATCATTTCCTGTAGATCCTTCTGACTTGTTGCTATCAAGACTGTGTCATCAGCATAACGTAAGCCCACCAGCGAGGATCCCTGACATATTTTCTGTAGATCTCATATGTTCACTGTACAATGAGAACAAATCAGGAAACCTTGTCTGACGCCCTTCTTTATACACTGAAACGTTCCTACCAGATTCTTTGCTGTTTGCTGCCAATATATGTTACATAAACCAAGACTATAGACAGACAGATAAACATAATGTAAATCAAGACTAAAGACAGACATCATCATCATCATCAAGTGCCTTGCCCGCTGGTGTAGGCGTTCATGGCTTTCCACAGATCTCGGTCTTTTGTGTTCTGGATCAACTCTGCTGATGATATTCCTCCATGCCATCACCTCAATCTATCCAGCATCATTTTCAGTAGCTGGATGACGGTCTGGTGTCACCTGTGGCTTATGACTGTCCCTACCGGACGAGGATGTCCTAAGACAGCCATTAACGTTGTTCACTAACTCTAAAATGTGTTTCACCATGAAGTATTGGAAAGATAATGTGGTGTTTTCCCCTTGCCTTCCACATCCACATGGTGATCATTTACCTCTGCCTTTGACAGCCATTTCCGACTGTAAGGACAAGTGAGTGCCCTGCTCTGCTCAGCTGCAGAGTTGTCCACTTATTCCGGTGGATACTCGGTCCCCAGAGCTGTGTTAGCCACACCGTGGTGTGTTTCCCATCCTCTACCACGTGGAGGTGCAGTTGGGATTTTCGCTTCCTAAAGTTAAGGTCTTTGATGACCAGAACTCTCCAGTACTTTTAGAGGACAAAGATATAATCTTCTTCTTCTTCAGCGTTCCGAGCCATTGAGGTTCTTTGCTGTAAATACAATCCGTCTCCATTCGTCTTTCTGGTTGACCTTCTCTTGCCAGTCGTTGATTCCAAGTGCTTGGACATACATACAGACAAAAGAAAGACAGAACATAAGCCAAGATTAAAGACAGACATACAGAACATAAACTAAGACTACAGACATAAAGACAAACAGGATGTAAACCAAGACTACAGACATAAAGACAAACAGGATGTAAACCAAGACTACAGACATAAAGACAAACAGGATGTAAACCAAGACTACAGACAGACAGAACATAAACTAAGACTACAGACATAAAGACAAACAGGATGTAAACCAAGACTACAGACATAAAGACAAACAGGATGTAAACCAAGACTACAGACATAAAGACAAACAGGATGTAAACCAAGACTACAGACATAAAGACAAACAGGATGTAAACCAAGACTACAGACAGATAGAACATAAATAAGGCTACAGACATAAAGACAAACAGGATGTAGACCAAGACTACAGACAGATAGAACATAAATAAGGCTACAGACATAAAGACAAACAGGATGTAGACCAAGACTACAGACATAAAGACAAACAGGATGTAAACCAAGACTACAGACATAAAGACAAACAGGATGTAAACCAAGACTACAGACATAAAGACAAACAGGATGTAAACCAAGACTACAGACATAAAGACAAACAGGATGTAAACCAAGACTACAGACATAAAGACAAACAGGATGTAAACCAAGACTACAGACAGATAGAACATAAATAAGGCTACAGACAGAAAGACAAACAGAATGTAGATTAACACTAAAGACAGACAGAAGGCAAACCAAGGCTAAATTCGGACAGATAATTTTTCAGACAGGATTACATCTAGACATACTTAGATTGTGTTATGGATATTGTGTTATTATTATTGTTGTTGGCGTTGTTGGAGACAATCAGACAGTCAGCAAAGATAAATGCATACATTGAAAGACAAATATATAGAGTGACAAACAATCACTCAGCATAGATAAATGGATACACGGACAGACAGACATTGAGAGAGAGCATAGATAAATGGATGCACGGACAGACAGACATTGAGAGAGAGACACAAGCAGATAAACAGCAAAGATAAATTGGTACACAGACAGACAGATAGACAGGCAGGCAGGCAGACAGAGACAGGCAGGCAGACAGACAGACAGACAGAGGAACGTACAGATGGATGAAAAGTAGACAGGAAGGAAGGTAGGTAGGTAAGTAGGTAGTCATGTGGATAGGTATAAGGATGAATTGATTGGTGGCTGAGTGAATGGGTGGCTGAATGAATGAATGGCTAGATGAGTTAACAGATCCATACCAGGATGTGTGAATATATATGTTGACAGAGGCTCGTGATTGACAGGACGAGAAGATTAAATGCATCCACCAAGTACAAACAATAGGAACAATGCTCAGCAGTTGTGCATAGGCGTGCTCGCTCACACAACATTGTTACACTGCAATAGTACGGCGTCCATCCATTTGGTTCTATTTAGTCACTATAATAACAAACCATACATACAGAATATGACTTATTCTTCGCGGAATAATTACTCTACCAATCTGAGGAAAAATTACAACAAAGGATATAATTGATATAACAACATGAAATAGAAAGACAGCCGACCCCGTAGCTAAGGAGTTATGGACGCGGTTTGTGATCCCGCATACCCGCGTTCGAAACACAGCTGCGCGATTTGGCAGCAGACCGCGTTGCGCTGGGTGTTTTTTACGAAATGGTATGGGTGCCAGTCGTTCAGAAAGCAGTGTCAAACTGCTGAACGTAAACTTGCCAAGACATGAATAACAGCACAAATAAATGCTGGTGTTGACTGCAAATGTCCCGTAAAGTGATATGCAACTAACTAATAAAAAACAGACGTGATGGTGATATCAAAGAAACAGATTGTGCCTAGATGTACAATTACAGTAAATGATATTTTGGGGCAAGTGCAGAAATGCACATATCTAGGAACATGGATAACATCAGATTGAAGATTCATCACAGAGATAAAAAACAGGATAGGACAAGCAAAAACTGCTTTCTATCATATGAAGAACATTTTATGCAATAACTCACTGTTCTTGAAAATTAGAAGAAGAGATCTTGCATATTACATAGAACCAGTTTTAACATATGGCTGCGAATTCTGGATAATTAGTAAACAGGCGAAAAAATCCCTAGGAGCCTTGGACATGTGGTTTGTAGAAGAAAGCTGAAAATTAATTGGGCAGGCAAAATTACTAATCTGGACATTTTGAGAAATGCTAAGTCGCGAAGACAACTTGTCACAAACATCAGAAAGAGGGAGACATCTATTTATGGCCACATTATGAGAAAACAAACACTGAATCATGTTGTGACAACCGGACAGATTTGTGGAAAGAGAGACAGAGAAAGACAGCGAGAGAAAATTCTTAACACTTGTGTCATGTCACGGAAGGGAGTAACACATGGACGAACGAACGAACGAACAAACTTTATTTTCGTAGGGTAACAAACTGGGCACGCAGGCCCGTCCTACATTCGGCCCTTCCAATCACTCATCTTTCGTTCATCAGTGCATAGTGCATTCACATAGGAAAAAAACATTGTCAAATGAATGTTGCAAGCATAAACAATGCATGTTACGAGACAAATCCCCCACCCACCCACCTATCTATCCATCCGCGTGTCCCCCACACACACATCCACCACCCAACCACACACATACGCACAGGCACATACATGACCCCATCCATCCACGCATCCCACAATCGACACATCTAAAACACACCCCCACATACATCATCTCCCTACCCACACACACACATCTCCCACCCACCACACATCTCCCACCCACCACACACCCCACACCCACCCAGGCACACATGCTTGCACCCACCCATCGACCAAGTGATACAAGCCGCCGGAGATTGCAGTTTGTGGAGAGGAATGATCGCCCACGCCAGCCGGCAAGGCGCTGGAGGATGATGATGACGATGACGATGATGATGATGATGATGATGATGATGATGATGATGATGATGATGATGACAAGGTTGGAAATATACAATAAGATAATCGGCATCTTTAGACACTGAGGATTGATAAGCGGCCCAGTCCAGCTAACATTCCTATCAAGAACTTAAAATATAATAGCGCACTTTCTTAAAATTCCGGTGCGCTGATGCCGGGGTAGCGGGTTCAACCTCCACACCGGTTAGTTGGATTAAAATGTTGACTTTTCGTCCTTGACTTTGGGACGTAAATTAAAAGTAACTCTGAAGTCGGAGTGGGTTCGCCTGATGGTTGATGTTGAGGGACACTGGTGGTAGGGAAAGCTAATCCACACGGGAAAATACAACAGTGCAGTGGACCAGAAGTAGTACCATGTGTGTGGACTACGAATGATTTCAAAAAGAGCGAACGCTAAAAAAAACAAAAAAACCAAACAAACAAAAAACTCAAAAATCAAATAGATCATGAATTCAAATATCTTGGGTGTATTTGGACTTTGTTATTGACGTATTGGTTGGACAGCAATGGCAAACTGCAGGAAGTAAAAGTGGCTAGGAAATCAACCTGGAGTTGGTCGCAACGTCGGTTCTTAGCACAAGTCAACTAAACTAATGAACACAACGTCATGCAAAGAACATGCAACATTTTAATGTTGACATAACAGAGAGGTTGAAACAGCAGTCATCTATCAGCCACTGCTCAAACTCCCAAGTAACATCAAGGAAATCACCACCACCACCACCACCACCACCACCACAACAACAACAACAGATCAACAACATTTACATACCAACTCTTTGTTAGGGAAGGAAAAGTTAATTGCATATTCTTTACTGTCATCCCCAAAATGTTTTGGCTGTTTGTCATTTCTTAGCAAGGTTACGTTCAATAGTTTACCATTGATTTCTGAACGACCAGCACCCATACCTTTATTCCTACGATGGTAAGTATGTAAGAGAGTAAATAAAGCACCGTTTTCAAGCAAATTTGTAAAAACTCTTTGTTACCAATATCAAGACTGAGCACTAACCCAAAGATGAGGAGGGCAAGGCGTGAGATGAGATGTTTGATATAAGCTGTCAGTGTAGCCAGAAATTATAATGATCGAGAAATGCTAGTAGCAAAAGCATTTGCCGATTACGTAGAGA
>JACEFZ010001769.1:95000-384802 GCA_014155875.1 Cepaea nemoralis
TTCCTTACATACTCACACAAATACTCACACAGTGGCACATCCACACACACTTCTTTACATACTCACACAGTGGCACATCCACACACACTTCCTTACATACTCACACAAATACTCACACAGTGGCACATCCACACACACTTCTTTACATACTCACACAAATACTCACACAGTGGCACATCCACACACACTTCCTTACATACTCACACAATGGCACATCCACACACACTTCCTTACATACTCACACAAATACTCACACAGTGGCACATCCACACACACTTCCTTACATACTCACACAGTGGCACATCCACACACATTTCCTTACATACTCACACAAATACTCACACAGTGGCACATCCAAACACACTTCCTTACATACTCACACAAATACTCACACAGTGGCACATCCACACACACTTCCTTACATACTCACACAAACTCACACAGTGGCACATCCACACACACTTCCTTACATACTCACACAAATACTCACACAGTCAAACATCCACACACACTTCCTTACATACTCACACAAATACTCACACAGTGGCACATCCACACACACTAAATCATGTACGCTATCATACTCGCTCGCGCGCTCTCTAATGCCCATAAATATTCAATCACGCACGCATAAGCACTCCGCTCCACAGTCACTCAAATTTACTATACACAGATTCCCACATACATACATTGACAACTGTCAAGAGAATCCACACAAAAATGGGAAAGAGACGTAGCGCCAGCTGAACCATGTCAGACTGACCAGCCATATTCAGTTCTGGAGGAAAGGGCACTATGATGACTGACATCAATAGTATTCATGATGAGGCCTTTTGTCCATGTGATAATCTGTTGATACGTTCTCTCTCATATTAAGAATTTGAGCAAACACCATTAATCTAACAATCAATTTCTCATTTGCTGGTTATGATACTCTTAATCCCTTTCCCGCGGAGTATAGTGGATCTGTTTTGTTTTGTCTGCGTATGTTTGTTTTAATCAGAATTGATTCCACTTGAGAAGGGGGTGAGCCTGGTGGGGTGCCTCGGTTTCTAAGCAGCAGTGTTTGTCCTATGTCGCATAACTGCCTGGACAGGATGGATGCAGTTTAATGCGCTTGTATTCAATGCGAAGCTACGGGTGGTCGAGTGATTAGAACACCAGTATCTTGTGTCCGGAGATGGTTTATCTATTATTCAGCAATAGTGCACTATGCATTCTACTGCTAGTGTGGTTATTTGGTAGCAAGCAAACAGGGAAGTAGAGGGCCGTATTTAAACGCCTAAGGCGCATTGGCTGAAGGTTAGGAGCAGCAGCAGCAGCAGAAGAAGAAGAAGAAGAAGAAGAAGAAGAAGAAGAAGAAGAAGAAGAAGAAGAAGAAGAAGAACAGGAGGAGGAAAAAGAAAGAACAAAATAAAGGCAAAACGAAAGAACGAACTTTATTTTCAAAGGGTCACAAATTGGGCACGCAGGCCCGTCTTACATTCGGCCTTTCCAATCACTCATCTTTTGTTCATCAATTGTAAACACGTACATTCATACATGCATGCCTGCATACATACTTACATCATTTACACAAACTCTCACAGTTACGCAATCACTCAGTAACACACAAATACACACTCCCTCGCACACACATATATTTACTCACAATCACAAACTTCATAAAGAAGGAAGGAAGAATGACAAAAGAAAGAAGAAAGAAAGGACGAATTAAGAAAGAAAGGAAGAGAGAAATGATAAAAAAGAAAGGAAAGAAAAGGAAGGAAGGAACAGAAGAGACAGACAGACAGGCAGGAAGAAACGGAAAGGAAAGAAGGAACAGGGCGGAACGGACAGACAGACAGAGAAAGACATACATACAGAGACAGACAGTGACAGACACAAAGAGAGAGACAGAGACCGACCGACCGACAGAGATAGAAACATACACAGACATAGACAGACAGAGTAAGACTTAGACATAGACAGACATACAAACAGAGTAAGACAGACATACACAGTTAGACATAGACAGACACAGACAGATTAAGACATAGACAGACACAGTAAAACTTAGACATAGACAGACATACACAGACAGACAGAGTAAGACTTAGACATAGACAGAGTAAGACTTAGACAGACATACACAGACAGAAAGACAGAGTAAGACATGGACAGACATACACAGACAGAGTAAGACTTAGACATGGACAGAGTAAGACTTAGACATACACTGACAGAGTAAGACTTAGACATGGACAGACAGAGTAAGACTTAGACACAGACAGACATATACAGACAGACTTAGACATAGACAGACAGACAGAGCAAGACTTATACAGACACAGTAAGACTTAGACATAGATGGACAGACACAGACAGACAGAGTACGACTAGGCAAAGACAGACATACACAGACAGAGTAAGACTTAGACACAGACAGACATACACATACAGACAGAGAAAGACTTAGACAGACATACACAGACAGACAGAGTAAGACTTAGAAACATACAGACACATACAGACAGAGTAAGACTTAGACATAGACAGACAGTCACAGACATACACAGACAGAGTGAGACTGACATACATACACAGAGTAAGACTGACAGACACAGTCATAGACAGACAGACATATACAGACAGATAGAGTACGACTTAGACATAGACAGACAGACAGAGCAAGACTTAGACATAGAAAGATACAGACATACAGAGTAAGACTGACAGACATAGACAGACAGGCAGACACACAGACAGACACAGTAAGACTTAGACATAGACAAACATACATCAACAGACAGAGTAAGACTTAGACACAGACAGACATACACAGACAGACATACACAGATATAGACAAACAGACAGACAGACACAGACAAACATAGACACACAGACAGAGTAAGACTTAGAAATAGATACACAGACGTAGACAGATACAGACAAAGACAGACACACACAGACAAAGTAAGACTTAGACATAGACAGACACTGACATAGACAGACACTGACATAGACAGACATACATACACAGACAGAGTAAGACTTAGACACAGACAGACATACACAGAAAAATACACATACAGACAGACACAGAAAAACAGACAGAGTGACACAGACAGACAGAGAGAGACAGACAGACATAGAGACAGAGAGATAGACAGACCTAGAGGGAGGCAGACAGAGAGAGAAAGAGAAACAGAGAGAGACAGAGACAGGCAGACGGAGAGAGAGAGAGAGAGAGAGAGAGAGAGAGAGAGAGAGAGAGAGAGAGAGAGAGAGAGAGAGAGAGAGACAGACAGACAGATGACGGAAAGAGAGAGAAACTGACGGAGAGACATATAGATGGAGAGAGACAGACAGACTAAATATTACTATCACTTGTATTGTTGTACTAAACACTACTATCACTTGTGTTACTGTACTAAAAACTACTATCACTTGTGTTACTGTAGTAAATACTACTATCACTTGTGTTACTGTACTAAATACTACTATCACTTGTGTTATTGTACTAAATACTACTATCACTTGTGTTACTGTAGTAAATACTACTATCACTTGTGTTACTGTAGTAAATACTACTATCACTTGTAGTACTGTACTAAAACACTACTATCAGTTATAGTATTGTACTAAATACACCACTTTCATTTTCCAGCGAGCCGGGAAGCTACAGATCCTAATGGACCAGGTCGCCGGAAGTGATCTGATTAATGACCACCGAACAGATCGCCATCTTGTCTGCAACTGGGCTCAAGGTTGCGACTGTCATGTCTGTAAATGTTTCAACAGCAACAATTTTTTAATAGCAAACCTCCTACCACAAGAACACATATAAAGTTTATAAGAAACCTGCCACCACTCAAACTAACTGATAGACAGTGCCGGAAACACACCAAATTAAGGAAACAAGCAGGCAAATTTCAAAGGACAAAAAGCAAATAAATATAGACCTCATAAAGAAGGACCAATGAAAGGCATGCTGATAAAGGCAGTGAAACAAAAAGAGAGAGAAGTAAAATATGGCTACAATTAAAATAAAAACAATGCTCTTATAAAAACCATACTGGGGAGAAAGGATACTGAAGGCAAGCGAGCAAGAGGTAGACAGCATTACAAGTAGGGGGATAACATCAAGAGATGGGCGAGCAGGGCAAGAGAAGAAAGTGTTGTAGATTTATTTAGTAATCTTGATTGCGGAGACAGCCCTTGGCAGACTAGATTTATTGATACTAAATAATAAAGTTTGTTTGTTTGGTTTTCCGGTTTTGTTCTTTCTATTTAGATGACAGATCATCCTCATTGCATCGAACCATTCAGTCCATAAGTGCTCGGATCCCCTCCTCAGCAAATCCCGCTAACGACACCAGTTCTGTGTTGGTTAATTAATTTTCTTTGGCTTCCTGCAAAGTGTTCATGTTTGGCTAAACTACCTCTTTTAATGTGCTGTTCTCGCAGTCTGACCATGGTTATAGATTCACAGTCATCACTTGGTGATTTGTTCTTTAATCTGTTTTAACTACACGCAATACAAAATTGGCTGTGTCAATTAAAACTTTTGGTACCGTTTATACTCCATATGTTATGAGTTAGTTTATACACAATATTTTATTCACACTCTTGGTGTCAAATCAGGGCATTTCCTCACATTTCATGGGCCTATCATGCCCACACAAGGCCTTTCAGTCCAATGTAGGATGTGTCCTCTTTCGATCTTTATCCTCCATGGAAAGTACAGGTCCTCAAGCAAACTACACGCAGCCGTCCTATCTCTTGCTATCCCCTGCAGCTGCCTCCAGGCCCTCCCTGTATTATTCATCTCTGTAATTCTCTTCTCCGTTTGTTTTTGCTCTCCTGCTATTTTATTTGCCTTGTGGGTTCCAGACGAGTTAAAAGTTAGTTGTATATCCTTTACAGGATGTTGCATTTAACTCGATCATTTTTTTGGTTGTTTGTGATTTCTTGGCAAGTTTACATTCAGTAGTTTGCCATTGTTTTCTGAATGACCAGCGCTCATACCATTGTATGAAAATCAACACAAGGCAGTCTGCTGCCAAAAAACGCCCGCAGCTGTGTTTCGAATGTGGGATTACAGATTGTGTCCATAACCCCTTCGCCATGGAGCCAGTTCCAGACAAGAGAGTGTCTAAATATTGTCCTCAGGTTTCGTCAATGTGTGTCATATCCAGCATCTTCTTCTCATTTCGTGGTTCAATGAAATTTGTTTAGCTCTCTCCTAGAGCTCCACACTGGTGATTCTATGTCAGCCTTTCGAACCCTGCTAATGATCTAGTGATTCAATCTTGATTGCCGGTGATCAATCTTTTCGTTTTATTTGAGGCCAACATTGCACATTCTATATTTCTAACTTCTGGGGCTGGGTTTGACAGTACGTTTAAATGACCCCAACCCATTTTTCTAATTTGTTCAGTGAATCTTTAGGCTGGGTTTGGCAGTATGTTTAAATGACCCCCATCTAATTTTGCAAATTTGTTCATTGATTCTTTAGGCTTTCCTATTTTTCGGATAGCTCCACAGACAGCATAAATCTTGTAGGCGCCGGTCATTCTGTCTGTGGTTTCATTCTCCTCTTATATGTTTATTTGAATTGAAGCACATTCTTAGCAATGATAATACATCTTTATTTTTTAGAAGGCCTGGTTAGACTATATTGGACCAAAAGATTTTGTTATGGGACTGATCATTATCAAGTGCCTTGCTGATGGCGTGGGCAATCATCCTTCTCCCATGGCATGTATCAATTCATGTGTTGACTACCTTCCATGCCATGACACGACTCAAAAATTTCCTTTTGCTGTCTTCCTCTCTCTTCCACAAAATTTTCCGGTTGTCACAACATGCTCCAGTTTCTGTCTTCTCATAATTTGGCAAAAAAAATGACGTCTCTTTTTGATGTTTGTGATAAGTTATCTTTGCAACTTGGCCTCCCTTAAAATGTCCAGATTACTCATTTTGGCTGTCCACGTAATTTTCAGCACTCTTCTTATACAACAAGATCTTTTTTCACTTGTTTACTAATTGTCCATGATTCACAGCCATATATTAGAACTGGTTCTATGTAACATACAAGAATTTATGTTGGTCTCAGACCCCCCAAAAAATTAGTAATAATAATATGATCTTTCAAATAAAACTGCCATTAAACATAACAGGTCATACTTCTGGTGTTTTTGTGTTCCTGTCACTGTTTTGTGTGTACAACATTTGCATATGCATATTTCTTTTGTGTGTTTAATTGTTCGTTTATGTTCAATTCTCCTGTGTTAAAAAATGAATAAATAGATGTTGACTGCCATTCATGGAATGTAGCATGTATATTTACTTCCCTATATCTGGATGTCAAATGTGATTTGTGAGCATGGGTATAACATACAGAGATAATGACGTTTTAGTAAACATTGCAGGATAGAACGTAATCAGAACAAAGTTAAACTACTGCTTTCTGATGTTGCTGCTTCTACGGCCACTCATCCCCTTACTACTACAATATCTCTACCATTACCGCTGTTGCTGCTGCTACTACTACTACTGCTAATACTACTAGTAATAATACTACTAATACTACTACTGCTTCTGATGTCACTACTACTAATTTAACTTCAACTATTATTATGAATACTCCTACTACTGTAATCACTAACACAACTACAACTGCTTCTACTGATACTATTAGCGCGTCTACTATTACTAATACAACTACTAGTACTACTACTGCTATTACTAATACACATTCTCCTACTACTAATACTACTACTAGGTACTTTAGGAACATTTTCTAAATTGCTTTTTTAATTATATAACTGCATAGTTGGATACCTCTTGAAAATACAAATCCAACGATACCTTATTCAAGTCTGTACGTCAAATGTAAGCTGAGATATTAATTTTTGTATGTCAGTTTATATTTAACATTGGCATATTGGTAACCCACTCTGGAAAGTGTGACCACAAAACACGTAAGCTAAGGGCAGATAACTGCTCTTGGTTTATTTGTGCTAAGGGGGATAACTCAGGTTTTTATTTTGAACGCAAAATTCAAATGAAAACCTCAAACTCCCTCTTCCTCCACTCCTAAATACTAGAATGGGTGGTGAATGCAAACGTGCATCATTATAATCTCGTCGCTCTGAATAATCCATAAGAATAGTAAATGATCATCGCTGTATTATGACACGGAAAACCGCTATATTCCCGCCATTGAAATTTAACATGACGCATCTTAGCATACGATCTTAATCATTTCTGTTTGGGATGACCCCGTCGACTAAAATATTTGAAACATCGCCGGCAACGTTCGGTAACTGAAAATGTAGTACCTACTACTACTGTTGCTGATGCTACTACTGCAATGACTAATACCACCACTACTGCTGCTGCTGCTGCTACTACTACTACTACTACTGTAACTACTACTACAACAACAATGACTACTACTATTATTACTGCTGCTGCTACTACTATTAACTACTACTACAGTTGTTACAACAACAACAACTATTACTACTACTACTACAGTTACTACTACAACTACTACTACCATTACTGCTGCTACTGCTACTATTACTATTACTGATGCTACTAGTACTGTTACTTTAGTTACTAGTTCAACAACAACTAATACTACTACTACTACTACAACTACTACTGCTGCTGCAGCTGCTGCTACTACAGCAATAACAACTACTACTACTACTACTACTACTACTACTTACTACTTACTACTAACTACTAACTACTACTACTACTACTACTACTACTACTACTACTACTACTACTACTACTACTACTACTACTACTACTACTACTACTACTACTACTACTACTACTACTACTACTACTACTACTACTACTACTACTACTACTACTACTACTACTACTACTACTACTACTACTACTACTACTACTACTACTACTACTACTACTACTACTACTACTACTAAAGTTTTGTTTATTTTTCCAATAAATTTCTTAAATACTATCATGGTTTACTCTAGAAAATGTGATGATTAATCAACAATAAATCTGAAATAAATGACTGCTGCAGCAAGTTACAAATGTTACTCCATCATCATTAAGACAATGACTACTGAGTAATCATGTTCACAGATGTCTCAGTTTCATGTTCTGGACGCATTCTATCTCCTAAATCATGAAGAAACCCACAAGAAGGTACAGTAAAGTGAAGGACCCATGTCCACGCCTTCAGGACAATGTTACATGGTGCTAATCCCATGTTTTAAAAAGCCCAACCAGCACTTGATGGATTATGTGGTTAACATCACACCAGCTGTCTTTACTTCCCAGAAGATTTTATGTTACTTTCTATGCTGAGGGAACTTGGGAGTCCTATGTCAGTTTTTAAAATCCACCCCAGGGAGGAGTATTACAGGGCACAATTTGGAAAAAAAGAGCAAAGGATAAACTAATCATCATCATGTGTTATGTCGATAAGAGCAGGTGGTCACGTTTCACCATATCTCACACGATCACCAGAATCGTGGATCAGCTCAGTGTTCTTGTCTTGACCATACCATGTGGCCAAGCCAACCAGCTATTTACTTCTCAGTCTTCCCCTTGTTCTTTTCTCCTCAATCTTGCTAGTTGTCACCAAGTTCTCTGCTTTATTTCTTCTCATGACGTCCCATCAATTGTGACTGTCTACGTCTAATTTCTCTAATCAGTTTACGATTTTCACCTGCTTCTTGTAGGACTTGCTCATTGGTTGTTATTTCTGTCCATGGTATTCTCCTCACAAACCACATTTCCACTGCCATTAGATGTTTTTCAGCTTGCTTGTTTATTGTCTACATCTCACATTAATACAAAAGTACAGGTTCTATGTAGGACTTCAACACTTTTTTAACGAATAAACTACATACAACTTTGATCAAACAGCCACTCACGGATCTATCAGTGCAGACATTCGTGGAATTCAAGAGAGCTGCACAAGCCAGACATCCAGGGATGGAATATTCACGAAGCTTCACGACCATCCCCAAGAGATGAAATGATGATGGTGATGAATGCTGACTCCTTCTATACCAGCTAAACCATCACATGGTAATCCACGAGTACTACCATCACCACAACTTCAGTGTTCTCTAGAGCAGCCTGCAGTCTGTGCAAGATTCCATTAGTACAGTCAGCAAAATAATTGGTCAGTCATCTCCCGTTAGTACAGTCAGCAAAGTACTTGGTCAGTCATCTTCCATTAGTACAAAGTAAAGTACATGGCCAGTCATATTCCATTATTACAGAGTCAGCAAGTCGTCTTCCATTTGTACAGCATCAGCAAAGTATTTAGTCAGTCATCTTCTTTTAGTACAGAGTCAGCAAAGTGCTTGACCAGTCATCTTCATCGGTACAGTCAGAAAAGTATGTGATCAGTCATCTTCCGTTAGTACAGTCAGAAAAGTACCTCATCAGTCAACTTCCATTAGTGTTGTTGTTTGTCCATCAAGAATGATGATGACCATTCATTTCATCCAGCGGGGTTGAAGGTATGGAGCCGTGAGTTCTAAGATGGCTGATAAGGCCTATTTTGGCTCGAAATGTTCTTTGACAATGTGGGCAAAGAATGCTTGACGTTTCTGGAGGAGGATTTTCTGCAGTGGTTTGTCTGTTCTGTCTTTTCTTCACAGCTCTTGCAGTCCTGGTTGCCTCATAAGTGACTGCACCCTTGCGTAATGATGCACGCCACGAATTTCGGTCTCTGGCTGCAGTCTCCCAGGTTAGTTAGTTAGTTAGTCGCAGTTCCAACTTCACAGCATTCAGTGAGATTTTCAGAGTGTCTTTAAAGCGTTTCCTCTGGCCGCCTTGGAAGCGTTTACCACAACGCAACTCGCCGTAAAAAATTGGTTTTGGGAGCCTGTGATCTGGCATGCGAGTCAAGTGACAAGCCCAGCGAATCTGATTCTTCATTAGTAGAGTGTGGATACTGGGCATGGACGCTCTTTCTAGGACTTCAGTGTCTGGGATCTTGTCTTGCTATTTAATCTTCAGTAACTTCCTAAGGCAGACTGTGTGGAAGTGGTTTAATTTCCTAGCGTGTCGCTGATAAAAAGTCCAGGTTTCACAAGCTGTTTTTTGTAGTCGTGCTTTGGTACAACTCATAACCTACTTCTCGTTTTTCAGTGATTCATTCATTGCTTTTCACAAGCATATAGCAGTGTGGATAATACAACTGCTTTATAGACTTTTAGCTTTGTTTGCAGGCTTATTCCAGTTCTGTCCCATACATTCTTGTACAGTCTGCCAAAGGCCGCCCTGGCCTTGGAGATTCTTGCATTCACTTCGTCATCAATTGTGGCAGCTTGTGACACAGTGCTGCCAAGATAGGGGAATTTGTCCACAACACTTAGTCTATGACCATTCACTTTGATATTCAGCACAGTGTGATTATTCCCTGGAGCTGGCTGCTTCTCCAAGTTGATATTGAGCCCAAAGTTGGCACATGCATGTGAGAAAGCTGAAACATTATGTTGCATGTCCGCCTCTGAGTTGGCGTATAGAACTTCCATTAGTACAGTGTCAGCAAAGTACCTGGCCAGTCATCTTCCATTAGTACAGTCAGAAAAGTATGTGGTCTGTCAAGTTCCGTTATTACAGTCAGAGAAGTACCTTGTCAGTCATCTTCCTTTAGCACAGAGTCAGCAAAGTACTTGGCCAGTCATCTTCTATTAGTACAGTCAGAAAAGTATGTGGTCAGTCATCTTCCATCAGCAAAGTACCTAGCCAGTCATTTTCCGTTAGTAGAGTCAGCAAAGTACCTGGCCAGTCATCTTCTATTAGTACAGTCAGAAAAGTATGTGGTCAGTCATCTTCCATCAGCAAAGTACCTAGCCAGTCATTTTCCGTTAGTAGAGTCAGCAAAGTACCCGGCCAGTCATCTTCTATTAGTACAGTCAGAAAACTATGTGGTCAGTCATCTTCCATCAGCAAAGTACCTAGCCAGTCATTTTCCGTTAGTAGAGTCAGCAAAGTACCTAGCCAGTCATTTTCCGTTAGTAGAGTCAGCAAAGTACCTGGCCAGCATCTTTTGTTAGTAGTCAGAAAAGTATGTGGTCAGTCAAGTTCCGTTATTACAGTCAGAAAAGTACCTCGTCAGTCATCTTCTTTTAGTACAGAGTCAGCAAAGTACTGGCCAGTCATCTTCTATTAGTACTGTCAGAAAAGTATGTGGTCAGTCATCTTCCATCAACAAAGTACCTAGCCAGTCATTTTCCGTTAGTAGAGTCAGCAAAGTACCTGGCCAGTCATCTTCTGTTAGTACGGAGTCAGCAAAGTACCTCATCAGTCATCTTCCGTTAGTACAGTCAGCAAAGTACCTGGCCAGTTATCTTCCGTTAGTACAGTCAGCAAAGTACCTCGTCAGTCATCTTCCGTTAGTACAGAGTCAGCAAAGTACCTGGCCAGTTATCTTCCGTTAGTACAGTCAGCAAAGTACCTCGTCAGTCATCTTCCGTTAGTACAGTCAGCAAAGTACCTGGCTCAGTCATCTCTCAGGGTGGGAGCCGCAGCAGCCAGCAGACTCATCTGCCAACCCAGTGGTAATGTGTTTGAGTCTCCATCGAACAGTGACATTTTAAACACTGACCTGGGATTCGTCGGCTCTGTGGCAATGGGGTTGCGGATACACTTCGTAATCCTGCATACTGCGTTCAAAACACCGCTACAAGGCACCAACTATCAGATGATATGACTGTTTCAAGATAGTTGTACCAATTCACTTGTTAAAGCAAATTCCAATTTACCAGTATATTACATTGTGGTATTTCTTTCTTCTTAGAGACAACAATAATTTCTGTCTTCTTACAAATATTGACCACAAACACCCATTGAGTGCTGGTTGGCGTATAAAACTGTGATACATCATGCACTCATTACGTTGTAAGAAATATAAATGGATCATCCACTTGCTTTACCAAAATCCACTAGTTCAAAAGCATGCAAAAGGCTAATTTACTCACCTCATGTAATTAAACTGAATGTGGGATACCATGGAAAACCTTCGCACAAATTTCTCAAGAATGAGTTTATGTGCAGAGATTCTTAACCTACAGAAAATATCACGGACACAGCATGTAAGGATACAACAAACACAGGATACAGCAGGTGAGGATACAACATGTAAGGATACAACATGTAAGGATGCAGCATGTAAGGATGCAGCATATAAGGATGCAGCATGTAAGGATACAACAAACCAGGATACAGCAGGTGAAGATACAACATGTAAGGATACAACATGTAGGGATGCAGCATATAAGGATACAACAAACCAGGATACAACAAACCAGGATACAGCAGATGAGGATACAACATGTAAGGATACAACATGTAAGGATGCAGCATGTAAGGATACAACAAACCAGGATACAGCAGGTGAGGATACAACATGTAAGGATACAACATGTAAGGATGCAGCATGTAAGGATGCAGCATGTAAGGATACAACATGTAAGGATACAACAAACCAGGATACAGTAGGTGAGGATACAACATGTAAGGATACAACATGTAAGGATGCAGCATGTAAGGATACAACAAACCAGGATACAACAAACCAGGATACAGCAGATGAGGATACAACATGTACAGATACAACATGTAAGGATACAGCATGCAAGGATACAGCATGCAAGGATGCAGCACACAAGGATGCAGCATGCAAGGATGCAGTATGTAAGGATACAACATGTAAGGATACAGCATGCAAGGATACAGCATGTAAGGATACAGCATGCAAGGATACAGCATGTAAGGATACAGCAGGGGAGGATACATGTAAGGATACAACATGTAAGGATACAACATGCAAGGATACAACATGAAAAGATACAGCATGTAAAGATACAGTATGTAAGGATACAGCAAGTAAGAATAAACATGAAAAGATACAGCATGTAAAGATACAGTATGTAAGGATAGAACAATAGCTGTAAATGTAAATAATTCAGTCCTTGTTATAATGTAAATACTTCTCAACTAAGTACAGTCAGGTGTCATTATCATTGGGCTAGACTATCATAGAATGCCACAGCACTACTTAACATCATCTATAAACATCAGATATGCTGACAATACAGTTTTTTTTTTAAATTTTGGTTTTGTTTTTGGCTTCAAGAATGAGTAAGTCATATACAAAAACTACGCAATGAAAATAGTTGAGACTTTTCATCATCATCAAGTCCCTTATGACCAGCTCAGCCAATCATGCCTCTCCACATCTTGCAATCTCCAAATGCATGGATCAATTCATGAGCTGACTACCCTTCCATGCCATGACACAAGACTCAAGAATTTGCTCTCAATATCTTCCTCTAACTCTCTTTCCACAAATTTTTCCGGTTGTCAAAATTGTTCCAGTTTTTGTCTCCTTAAAAGTCTTTGTCTTCTTTTGTCTTCTTCATCTTAAAAAAATTGTTCTGCATTTCAAGCACCCCTTATTGCACAACATTAAGCATACTGGAAAGTGACTGTTTCATAGACCTATCAGCACTCGTGGGTGATTGGTCAACAGCACACCTGCCGCCTTTACTGTACAGGACATTTGCTGGTACCTATTTTAGACTGGGTCGATCTGGGATCCTATGGTAATTTTAATAATTTGCCTCTATGCAAATTCACACCCCTGACCAACAGGCCTGCAGGCAAATGGTTGAGCCTTTGTGCTGGTTTGAAAGTATGCAAAGCATATTCCCTAATGATATTTGTCTCCCAATGCTCGAGTCCCTCGCTGTGACAGGTGTAGGCAACACATGTGAAGCCTTGTCAACCTTGTTAATTGAAGTGCCATGGGATGATTAATCACCCTAAGCGACTTCCCGTATCTGCCATGGGCTAATATACAGTAGTTTTAACTATGCAACCCCCTTGATATATACTACAATATGTCTGCTACTATATTTATAACTTTTAAGTCATAACTGTGACACACCCCCCACTTCCCATTTTCCGCCATCTATTTTTATTTGGTCCAAAACTACTTTTTGTTAGGCAATGAATCTGTTAAATAAATAATTAAATAGATTTTTATAAAAACTCAGTACAATCAATTCTAAAATACTTTTACAGAAGAACAAAAGTTAATTCATTTCCAAACAATTATGAAGAAACTCATAGTTACTCACAAGTCCTGGACCGCTGTCTTGACAGGTGAACGCACTAACCTCAGTGCCACCCAGGCTCCTTGATAGTCCACATGGTCATAAAAAATTAGTTGCATTTCCTTTACAGGACATCACAGTCAACCCCAGCATATTTTGGCTGTTTGTGATTTCTTGGCAAGCTTATATTCAGTATTTTGCCATTGCTTTCTGACCAATGGGCACTCACACCATTCTATGAAAACCCGGCAGTCTGCTTTCAAATCGCCCGCAGCTGTGTTTCAAACGCCACAACACCAGCTTCACATGATACTAAAGGGAATATGCAAAAATGAGAACCAGACCAAAAGGGAAACAACAACGTTGGTAACAGTTACCAGTCAAGCATAGTGTCAAGGTCCTGTAGGGGACAGAGAAGAGGACAGACGTTAGAGATGGGGACATGGGGTGAGTACGGGGGAAAGAGAACAGTCTAGATGCTGAAGACAGGAAAGACAGGACGGTTCCCGTGAAAGACAGTGTCACCTTGAACAGAAGTACGCAATACGCCTAGCCTCAACCAGGCGTATGCGAGACATATGACTTCCCACGGGCTGCACAAGGGGAAAAGACCTCGTGACCACCGGGCAGTCGAGGAGAAGCCAGACAGGCTTTGGACACGACAGAGAGAGGATGCATGACTGAGAGTGTGACAGGGACTATACCTAGGACTTCAGGGCCATTGAATAGCTGAGCCGTTTGACTTGTGCTTGTGTGTGTGGCTGTGATACGAGAGCGTAGTGGCTTGTATCATAACGTATTGTATTGCTACTTTATTACTTAGTGCGAGAGCGAACGCTGTAATGACAGATGAGACATTATGTATGATCATATCCGTGAATAATAAATTATCTTAGTTAACTCATGTGTTTATGTCTCATCTATGCTCGTACTATCTACCTGTCTTGAACCCTTTTCTTCCTAATACCTCTAGACGTTGACACATAGTGGTGTCCCATTCTGAAAGGGCTGAACAACGACTTCAAGTCGAAAACATAGACAAATACAATGATTACATTTTCCTGTTATCTAGGGTGTCTTCCAATTTCTACTTCATTCATCTGTCTTTGATGTCTGCTATAAATGTTGAACAACATTTGTGGAATTACTTCTCTTGTTATTTCAATTGTCTCCCAGTGATTGATATTTCTTAACAACCACTGTATTTGGCTCGACATGAATACATCTTCATGTGGCACCCTGAGTCTCAGAATGTTTCCTACCCTGGATGAAGTTGGTAGGTGCAGATATCTCACCATGTCAGTAGATGGACACAATTAAACCATCATTTTTGTCAAGAAACACAAGAATATTAGCATATCACTGGATGTCTATGGCACAAGAACAAACAATACACACAAGAATATCACTGGGCGTCTATAGCACAAAAAACATAAAAGAAATACTAGAACGTCAATGTGTGTCTATGGAATAAAATAAAAACACAAGAAATACTAGAATATCACTGGATGTCTGTGGCACAAAAACAAACAAGAAATACTAGAATATCACTGGGTGTCTGTGGCACAAAAACAAACAAGAAATACTAGAATATCATTGGACATCTGTGGCACAAAAACAAACAAGAAATACTAGAATATCACTGGATGTCTGTGGCACAAAAACAAACAAGAAATACTAGAATATCATTGGACATCTGTGGCACAAAAACAAACAAGAAATACTAGAATATCACTGGATGTCTGTGGCACAAAAACAAACAAGAAATACTAGAATATCACTGGGTGTCTGTGGCACAAAAACAAACAAGAAATACTAGAATATCACTGGGTGTCTGTGGCACAAAAACAAACAAGAAATACTAGAATATCACTGGATGTCTGTGGCACAAAATCAAACAAGAAATACTAGAATATCACTGGCTGTCTGTGGGACGCAGAGGTGTTTCCAAGGCACCAGGGCCGGGTTATATACTGGCCAAGACCTATTGACGCGTCCTCGTCGAGCGTCCTGGGCAACAGGTCCCTTCGGGGTCCTGGCTAAAGTCAGTAGGATCGCCGATTCCTCCGAAGTCGGAGAGTGTCTGCCTGTACGGCGAGGAACCACCAGTCTGCACACCAATAAGCCAGACATGGGACAACGCAAAACTCAGGTCCTGTATGACATCACACTGATGTTGGACAACAGGATGCCTTCATCCGACATACAGGACTTCGCGTTGGAGCTCAAGCCAACGAACACAAGCAAGCAAGCAAGCAAGCACTGGCTGTCTGTGGCACAAAAACAAACAAGAAATACTAGAATATCATTGGACATCTGTGGCACAAAAACAAACAAGAAATACTAGAATAATACTGGGAGTCTATGGCACAAAAACAAACATGAAATAATAGAATATCACTGGGTGTCTATGGCACAAAAACAAACAAGAAATACTAGAATATAAGTGGGTGTCTATGGCACAAAAACAAACATGAAATACTAGAATAATACTGGGAGTCTATCGCACAAAAACAAACATGAAATACTAGAATATCACTGGGTGTCTATGGCACAAAAACAAACAAGAAATACTAGAATAATACTGGGAGTCTATGGCACAAAAACAAACATGAAATAATAGAATATCATTGGATGTCTGTGGCACAAAAACAAACAAGAAATACTAGAATAATACTGGGAGTCTATGGCACAAAAACAAACATGAAATACTAGAATATCACTGGGTGTCTATGGCACAAAAACAAACAAGAAATACTAGAATATAAGTGGGTGTCTATGGCACAAAAACAAACATGAAATACTAGAATAATACTGGGAGTCTATGGCACAAAAACAAACATGAAATAATAGAATATCATTGGATGTCTGTGGCACAAAAACAAACAAGAAATACTAGAATAATACTGGGAGTCTATGGCACAAAAACAAACAAGAAATACTAGAATATCATTGGATGTCTGTGGCATAAAAACAAACATGAAATAATAGAATATCACTGGGTGTCTATAGCATAAGAACAAACAAGAAATACTAGAATATCACTGGAACTTTAGAGTTCATGTTTTGTGCAAGGCTCTCGGCAGACGGCTTTGCCTTTCTGTAAAGAGAAACTGAGCCATATGAGGTAAACCTGGTGCAATGAAGTAACTCCTCTTGTCTTTAATCCTCGTTTATACTCTCTAACCAACAGTATTCAGTGTAGATTTGTAGATGGAAAGGGCACAAACAATGCTATATATAGTGTGTATTTTTAATGACTGTGCAGTGCTTGAAAATATTGCTGGTCCAAGTTTTCTATTCACCCTCTGTAAAGTTCATGCAACATAATATGTAAATACAAAACTTGGACCAGCAATATTTTCAAACACTGCACAGTCATTAAAAATACACCCTGTATAATCTCAGGATACTATTAGAAACAGCTATAGAAGTAAAAACAGATCTGTACTTATGCTTCATAGACTACACACAAGCATTTGACAATGTGAAACATGATGAAATAATAACATTATTAAAGCATCTGAACATTGACAGCAAGGATCTATGAATAATAAAAAACATATATTGGCAGCAAACAACAGCCATAAGAATCTACAACCTGGTAGGAACATTTCAGTGTATAAAGAAGGGCGTCAGACAAGTTTGTGTATTGTCTCCTGATTTGTTCTTATTGTACAGTGAACATATAATTATATCTACACACGATATGTCAGGGATCCTGATTGGTGGACATAATATAAATAACTTATGCTGAAGACACGGTTTCAATAGCAACAAGTCAGAAGGATCTACAGAAATTATAGATACAGTGGTTGTAGAAAGTGAAAAAAATGGACCTTAGTTTGAATAACAGAAAGACAGAAGTCATGATGATATCAAAGAAACAGATTGTGCCTAAATGTGCAATTAAAGTAAATCACCTTATTATTGGGGCAAGTGCAGAAATTCAGATATCCAGTCACATAGATAACATCAGATGGAAGATGCATCACTGAAATACAGAACAGAATAGGACAAGCAAAAACTGTATTCTATCAAATGAAGAACTTTTTGTGAAATAAGTCACTGTCCTTGAAAGTTAGAAAAAAATAGTTCTTGCATGTTACATAGAATCAGTTTTAACACACAGCTGCGAATCCTGGACAATTAGTAAACAAGCGAAATTATCCCTGGAAGCCTTAGAGATGAGGTTTTATGCTGAAAATTAATTAGGCAGCCTAAATGAGCAATCTGGACATTCTGAGGGAAGCTGAGTCGCAAAGACAACTTATCACAAACATCAAAAAGAAGCAGTCATTTTTTGGCCACATTATGAGAAGAAAAATACTGCAGAGTATTGTGACAACTGGGAAGATGTATGGAAAGAGAGACAGAGGAAAACAACATGAGAAAACTCTTGACAGTTTTGTGTCATGGCACGGAAGGGAGTCAACACACGAATTGATCCCTGTCATCAGAGATCTCAATTTGTGGGAAGGCATGATTGCCCATGCCAGCCGGAAAGGCGCTGGATGATGATGATGATGATGATGATGATGATGATGACTAACAACCAAATAATGAGTTATTTCAGTACAGAAAAACTACAAAAACAAACTACCTTTAAACAATAAAATAACAGCAACAAAAAAAGTAGTCTTTAAAGTGTTGTTTTTTTAATTGTGGTTTGTGCATGTTCAATGCAAGGATATTTTAGATGGTCACGTCACCCTAAATAACAAAAGACAAATAAATAACTAGAATATCACTAAATGTCAATTATGGCACATAAAACAAACCACATTAAAAATAACACGTGAAAACGCTGTGCACGGTTCCGCCAGGCTAAGAAAGATACAACCAAATGGAAACTTCTCAACACATTAAAAGATATCAGGAGATTTCCAGGAAAGTAAAGGCGTCCGGACAGACCACATCAACCATCGAGTGCTGACTGGTCTAAAAATATGGGGCTGGCACTATATCACTAAATGCTCACTTGCTGACCCAATGGTCATAGGTTCAAACTCGCATGGCGGCGGATTTCAATACTGACGTGGGCTGTCATGTTGACCTGGCCTAAAATCATTATCATCATCAAGTGCCATGCCAGCTGGTGTAGGCGTTCATGTCTCTCCACAGATCTGTCTTTGGTGTTCTGGATTAATTATGCTGATGATATTCCTCTGTGCCAGCATCTCAATCCATCCAGCATCATTTCTCTTGATCAGCCTCTGCCTCTCTTCCCCTCGATCTTTCCAGTCATCATGATGTTCTCCAATGCCTCTCTTCTCATCATATGACCAAAGAAAGCTGTTTGTCTCTTTCTAATTGTTGTATATAATGTTCTAGTTTCATTAGCCTCTTTCAGGCAATCGTCGTTAGTTACTCTAACGGGGTACCAGGAAATGTTGTAACAGAGAAAACACAAATCACGTAAAAACCAGCAGAAGTCAACTAAAGATATTTCAAATGATAATAAACTCGCTACTTGGAATGTAAAATCAATGTGTTAAATTCTATGAAGTGTATGTATCATCACTATCATACTTATAAGCTCCCTGTGAAATAAGGTTACAACTCGGTTGCTCTTCATGATTCCTAATGTGTTGTGTTTTTCAACAGATCATAACACTCCAACCTCTCTCAACATCTTCTACAACTCAGTTGCTCACCATTATTCTTACTGCATTATGTTTGTCAACAGATCCACAACACTCCAACCATTCTAACATCTTCTATAACCCTCCTCCTGTGTTTGCCTTTGATTTCTCTGCCAGGTTCCAGTTACAAGAAATTTTTGCTATCATCCCCTTCTCACCTTTATTCCCCATCCATCCCCTCCATTTAATCCATAATTGATGTCTGAAAGATAAGTGGTTGGAAGGGCTGATTGTAAGACGGGACTCTGTGTGCCCAATTTGTAACCCTTTGAAAATAAAGTTTGTTTCCACCTGGGTTGTACTTTACAAACTGTTGACTGGTTTTCTTTAATAACTTAGCTTACGAACCAAATCTAACCATTAGGCGGCACAAAAGCCATAGCGCAACCAGCTGTTGAATGTCTGAAGTTTTCATAAGACACGCTGTTAACATCTGTGTTAAACAGTGTCATATATCATTTATTTGGAATATAGATAAATTAAAGTTAGTTGCATATACTTTACAGGATGTCGCAGTGAATCCTAGCATTTTTTTAGCTGTTTGTGATTTCTTGGCAAGTTTCTGTTCATTAGTTTATCATTGTTTTCTGAACAAATGGCACTCTTACTATTGTATTAAAACCAATGCAACGTCGTCTGATGAAAATCGCTCACAGCTGTGTTTCGAATGCGGTATGCAGGATTACGAATTCCGTTCGTAAACCCTTCGACACATTGCCAGCTATTCATAACATATAGAAGAGACTTTGTCATATTCCATGAATCCTAATGTTTTAGTGTCCTGAATTCATTAATAGGAATATAATACAGACTTTGACATGTTTCATAGTTCATGATTATACTCTGTCATACATACATCTTTTGTGTGGAATGTAGAATAGACTCAATGTCCATGTTTAGTAATGTTTTAGTGTCCTGAATTCATTAATAGGAATATAATACAGACTTTAAATAACAAAAATATTAATAATTTAAATAATTTTTAAAAAAAATAAATAAAGATATCAATTGAAATGAGAAAGAGTGTTGAAGTGCTACATAGAACCTACACTTTTGTATGGATGTGAAGCGTGGACAATAAGCAGTCAAGCTGAAAAACAGTTAATGGCAGTGGAAATGTGGTTTCTGAAGAAAATGCAAAGAATACCATGGACAGATAGAAAAACCAATGAACAAGTCCTTCAAGAAACATGTGAAGATCGTAAACTGATTAGAGTCATTAGACGTGGACAATCAACATTTTTTGGGCATGTTATGAGAAGAAATGAATTGGAGAACTTGGTGACAACTGGCAAGATCGAAGGGAAGAGACCAAGGGGAAGAACGAGAAGTAAATACCTGGATGTCTTGGCCACGTGGCATGGTCGAGACAGGAACACGGAGCTGATCCACGACTCTAGTGATCGAATGAGATGGCAGAACATGACCGCCCATGCTTATCGGCATGGCACATGATGGATCATGGATGGAATACAGACTTTGACACGTTTCATAATTCATGATAATTTACTGACATACATCTTTTGTGTGGAATATAGAACAGAGTCGAAGTCCATGGTTCATAATATGTTATTGTCATGTGTATTTTTTTAAAATTTCAAATGTGGAATATTTCAGTTTCATGTATGTTTAGATCTAAATCCCTTGATTTTTAATATTTTAGTTCCATGTATATGTTTTAGTGTAACACATCTTTTGTGAGGAATGTAGAATAGACTCAAAATCCATCACCGGTAATGTTTTAGTGTAGCACATCTTTTTTGTGCAATGTAGAATAGACTCAAAGTTCATCACTGGTAATGTTTTAGTGTAACATATCTTTTATGTGGAATGTAGGATAGACTCAAACTCGATCATTGGTAATGCTTTAATGTAACATATATTTTTTGTGGAATGTAGAAGACTCAAAGTCCATCAATGGTTATGTTTTAGTGTACCATATCATTTGTGTGGAATGTAGAATAGACTCAAAATCCATTATTAGTAATGTTTTAGTGTAACATATTTTTTGTGTGGAATGTAGAATAGACTCAAAATCCATTATTAGTAATGTTTTAGTGTAACATATCTTTTGTGTGGAATGTAGAATAGACTCAAAATCCATCACTGGTAATGTTTTAGTGTCATACATCTTCTATCTGAAATATAGAATAGGCTTTGTCACTTTGCATCTTTTGGTGTCATGAATTTACTATCTGGAATACTTAGGTTACAGCTGACCAAATGTTACATTCTTTAGTCACAACTCCATTATTTACTAGAATATGACATTTGGTCAATTGTAGCCTGAGTCACAAATCCATTATTTGGAATACAAATTAAAGTTTACCAGTCTATGTTTTGTCACAAGTTCACACACAATTATAAATCCTTACAAGTATAAATTCACATGAGTACAGTCAAGACTAGAGAGGAATTATGTGACAGCTTCAGAGATGTGGGTTTACAGAAGGTAAAGTAAAGACTAGAGAGGAATTATGTGACAGTTGCAGAGATGTGGGTTTACAGAAGGTAAAGTCAAGACTAGAGAGGAATTGTGTGACAGTTGCAGAGATGTGGGTTTACAGAAGGTAAAGTCAAGACTAGAGAGGAATTGTGTGACAGTTGCAGAGATGTGGGTTTACAGAAGGTAAAGTCAAGACTAGAGAGGAAGTGTGTGACAGCTTCACAGATGTGGGTTTACAGAAGAATGATGGGAACATTGTGGACGGATAAAAACAGCAATGAAGATATTTTGGCATAAGTTAACTCACAAAGAGAACTGGTTACTCACATCAGAAAAAGATCATCCACATTATTTGGGCATGTCGTGAAATGGGAATAGCTGGACAATATCATCAATAACATTAGATATGCAGATGATACAGTATTGACTGCAGACAATGAAAAGAATTTGCAGCATTTAGTAGATGCGGTTGTTGCACACAGTGAACAACTAGGGTAAGAATTAAATTGTAAGAAGACACAGATTATGGTGGTCTCTAAGAAGAAAGAAATACTGCAACGTAATATAAGGATAAATGGGAATTTTTTTAGCAAGTGAATCGGTATGAATATCTTGGAATAGTTATAACATCTGATGGGAGGTGCCTTGTAGAGGTCAGAACACTATGGCAAAGGTAGCCTTTTGCAAAACGGAAAAGATACTGACTAATAAAGAGATGTCAATTGCAATGAGAAAAAGAATGTTGAAGTGATACATAGAACCTATACTTTTGTATGGATGTGAAATGTGGACATTGAGCAGACAAGCTGAAAAACATCTAATGACAGTGGAAATGTGGTTTCTGAAGAAAATGCAAAAAAATACCATGGAAAAACCAATGAATAAGTCCTACAAGAGGCAAATTAAAACCGCAAACTGATTAGATAAATTAGACGTAGACAATCAAATTATTTTGAGCATGTTATGAGAAGAAATAAACTAGAGAACTTGGTGGCAACTGGCAAGATAAAGGGGAAAATAACAAGGGAAAGACAGAGAAGTAAATACCTGGATGGCTTGACCACATGGCATGGTCTGAAAAAAAAAAAAAAAAACAGAGCTGATCCACGACTCTGGTGATCGTGTGAGATAGCGAAACATGACCGCCCACATTTACCAGTATGGCACATGATGATCGGAGTATACGGTGACAATGGGAAAGTTGGAAGGGAGGAGAGGCCAGGTATAGTGGTTCTGCTGTAAATCGGACACAATACAACCGATGTCCTTCCCAGACTGATCCACCATAGCAACAAAGATTAGCACTCTTAATGATGAAGTCATATGCACACATCCATACCAGATACACATATAAAATCACAGAATGTCAACCAAACCAAAAAACCGTATGCCAGGTTGAATTAAGAACAAATTTGAGCAGCCGAGCTTCCACTCATAAACAAGGAAAATAAATAACATAAACGTAAATGCATTAACTTTACCACCCCAAAATGAGAAGTAAAACATAGTAAAATGGAACAACTGAGAAATAAATCAGTAAAATGGAAAAACTCAACAAGTAAACCTGTACAACTCACAGACACAGGTCAATATGTCATTTGTATAACAAATAAATATTTCACAAATTGCACGAAAATGAACAAAGGTGAAAAAAACCAAAGAGAACAATATCATCACACTAACATATTGAGCTTAAGGATGAACACTTTTCATCTGGGGGATCTGGGTGTTCACAACATCTATAGATGTGCACATCTTGATGTTTACCAATGGGTCCTTGTCAATGATGCAATATTACTGTAGGTCAATGGTTCCAGAAGGTCATGAAACATTAAGTATGGTCCTCATAAAATAGTGAAATGTTAATGTGAAGATCCAAAGAAATTTAACGCTGTGTTACTGTTGGTCAAGCGTTTTTAACATGTAATAAGGTCTATATAACGTAAGATTACTGTCAGTCAAAGGCCTATAATGTTATATTACTGTCGATCACAGGTCTCTATAATGTAATAAAACTGCCGGTAACTGGTCTCTATAATGTAATGTTACTATCAATCAAAGGTCTCTATAATGTAATGTTACTGCCAGTCAAAGGTCTCTATACTGTAATATTACTGCTAGTGAAAGGTATCTATAATATAAAGTTACTGTTAATTAAAAGTCTCTATAATGTAATATTACTTAAGTCAAAGGTCTCTATAATGTTATGTGAATCTCTATAATGTAATGTTACTGCCAGTCAAAGGTCTCTATAATGTGATATTACTGCCAGTCAAAGATCTCTATAATTTAATAAAACTGCCAGTCAAAGGTCTCTATAATGTAATGTTACTGCCAGTCAAAGGTCTCTATAATAAAGAAATATTACCACAGGTCAAAGGTCTCTATTATAACAAAAATTATTAATACTGACCAAAATTCTCTATAATGTGATGAAATAATAGTGCAGGTCATTGATCTATATAATGTAATGAAATATTAACATAGCTAAAACGTTGCTAAAACGTAATGAAATATTACTGCTGGTTAAACATTTTAAAAATAAAAATGTGTCTAGAAGCAGCTGTGCTGCTGTGTGTCTGTGATGTGATGGGGCCAAAACATTTAGCAGGCCTGAGAGCAAGGAGGAACAGGTGGTCAATATTTCCCTCACTTTAGCAAGTGACGAGCCCAGGCATCAAATTCTTGTTTAACCATGCTCGTGATATTACCAGCGCAGTTGCTATCAACATCGAAAGAGCGATGGCTACTTTACGCCAAAGGTCTTGTTAATATATAGAAATATTACAGGTCAGGTTTCTAAAATGTAAAGAAATATTACTACAGGTCAAAGGTCTCTATAATGTAAAGAAATACTACAGGTCAGGTCTCTATAATGTAAAGAAATACTACAGGTCAGGTCTCTAAAATGTAAAGAAATACTACAGGTCAGGTCTCGATAATGTAAAGAAATACTACAGGTCAGGTCTCTAAAATGTAAAGAAATATTACTACAGGTCAAAGATCTCTATAATGTAAAGAAATATTACAGGTCAGGTCTCTACAATGTAAAGAAATATTACTGCAGGTCAGGTCTCTATAATGTAAAGAAATACTACAGGTCAGGTCTCTAAAATGTAAAGAAATACTACAGGTCAGGTCTCGATAATGTAAAGAAATGCTACAGGTCAGGTCTCTAAAATGTAAAGAAATATTATTACAGTTCAACGGTCTCTAAAATGTAAAGAAATACTATAGGTCAAAGATCTCTATATTGTAAAGAAATATTACAGGCCAAAGGTCTCTCTCTGTGCTGTAATGTAATATTACTGAAGGTCAATGGTCTCCTTAACTAAATATTCCTGTAAGTCAAAGGTCCAATAATTTAATGAAATGTTACTATAAATCAAAGCTCTGAATAAAATAGATGTAATGTTATTGCAGGTCAAAGGTTACATAATGTTACTAAGGTCACAGGTCTCTGTAAAATAACATCATGCTACTGCAGGTCAAAGCCTCTGTTTACATAATCCAAAGTTACTGCAGTACAAGTGACGATAGTCGATAGTATGATATTATGTTAACGTTACTGAAAATCATACATAACAATAATAGAATGATTTAATGTTATTGACAGGTCACTATGATCTCAAAATAATGTAAATTTGCTGGAAGTTACTGACCCTACTAAGAAGATAATGGCAGTCACAAGGTCCAGTAACATAATAATGAGACTGCAGGTGAAAGGTCTTATGAAAATGTTACGTTAGGTCATCAATTCCACTATAATGATACCATAGGTCAATGGTCTCACAAAAATTATGCAATATTATGGCAGGTGAAAGGTCTAGACAAATGATGTAATGTTACTGAAAGTAATACTCAACTAATAAGATGTCAGTGCAAGTCTCAAAACATGATGTAATGTTACTGCATGCTGAAATGAGCTGGTATAATGTTAGTGGAGGTCAAAAGTCTCACAAAATTGTACAATATCACTGCAGGTTACAGTAAGCTGATGTAAAGTTATCTTAGGTAAAGATATCATAAAATGACGTAATGTTACTGCAGGTTATCCTCAACTGATATGATGTCAGTGAAAGTCTCAAAACTTGATGTAATGTTACTGCAGTTTATACTAAAAATGATGTAATTTTACTGCAGGTTATACTGAACTGATGTAATGTTACTGCAGGTTATACTAAACTGATGTAATGTTACTGCAGGTTAAAGGTCTCACAACATGATGTAACTTGACAGCAAGTCCAAAGTCCTGGTGAAATCGTTTCTGTAAATCCAAGGTCATAGGAAGATGGCACGATGTTCCTGCGGTCCAAGGGTTCCAATAAATGGGGCCACTCCCGTGGTCTAGAAAGCGTCCTTGATGTTGCTGAATGGTCTAACTGCCAGGTCAACGGGAAGGTTAAAGTTGATCACCAACAATTTCTCCAGGGACTGTAGAGCATCTTCAAATCCTAGACAGAGAGAATATATATGTCTTGTTCAATCATTGCACAGAATCTTTCAATCCTAGACAAATAGAAAATATACACAATGTCTAGTTATTGTGGAGTATCTTTAAATCTTAGACAAACAGAAAATATACACAATGTCCAGTTTACTGTCGAGTATCTTTAAATCTTAGACAAACAGAAAATATACACAATGTCCAGTTATTATACCAACGTGTGTGTACTAAGTGATTCAATGAGCATGATTCAGAAGGTCGAAGCTGGATCTATACATATTCAGTGGACTGAGTCGCTGCGGAAGTCTGTTGTCCGTAAAGTCACCTTCATCTTCGTCCCAGGACATGCAGGAGTCGAGGGAAATAAACGAGCTGATGAACTGACTGGCTCTGCACCCCCTGTAGATGGCCAGCCCATGGATCATGCCGATGTTATTAACGTCCTTAAAGATATGGCGAGAACAGAGGACTTTGATGTCAGTGAATCCACATTGCTGTCCAGGATGAAAGACTTGGGAGTAAGAATCGGCACGGCCAGAAGCGAGAGATACATCGGGAAAACGTGGTGCCTCGTCAACCAACACAGAACTGGCACTATTAGCCACCGGACGCTGATGCATATGCTGTGGGGAGGATCTGAGCACCTATGGACCTGTCCGGAGTGCAATGAAGATACCCCAACTGATAACTGATAACTTTAAATCTTAGACAAACAGAAAAAAATACACAATGTTCAGTTATTGTGGAGTTATCTTTAAATCTTAGACAAAAGGAAAATATGCACAATGTCCAGTTATTGTGGAATATCTTTAAATCTTAGACAAACAGAAAATATACATATCATTCAATCATTGTGAAGTACCTTTAACCTTAAACACAAAATATACTTTTCCACTGACTCTAGAGTACCTTTCAATCTCAGACAAAAAGAAAATGTGCTGTTTTAAGATATTGTGGAGTATTTTTAAATTTTAACCAAAGAACAACCATACATATATTTCCATTGACTGTAGAGTATCTTTACATTTATGACAAACAGAAAATATAAACTTTTTCCCTGTGTAAACCTATACAGATAGAAAATATATCTGCTTTCAAGTAATTGCAAAGTATCCTCATATTCTAGAAAGAAGCAAACTATACAATTTTCTAGTGGCTGCAGAACATCTCAAAATCTAGAAAATAGAACATATGCATTTCCAGAGTGACCAAACATTTTCAAATGCTAGACACCCCGACAGAAAATATATCATATTTTTTTCAGTACCAACAGAGTACCCCAAAGGCTAAATAAGAAATTCCAGTGATGTCTCAATACTTAGACATTCCAGTAATTTCACAAAACTTAGACATTCCGGTGATGTTTCAAGACTTAGATATTCCAGTGATGTCTGAAAGCTTAGACATTCCAGTGATATCTCACAACTTAGACATTCCGGTGATTACAGAAGCTTTCAAAACTTAGAAATCAACCTGGGGTTAGGGTTGATCACAACATCCTGCAAAGGTCATGCAACATTTTAAACATACATTCTCAATGCCTAAATTATATGTTTTAATTGCTTGTTCACTGTACAGCACAATATTGTAGTACAAGTGTACTGTTCAACCTCTACGGTAACAATTAACCAAAGTATAATGTTCAACCACTACTGTAACAATTAACCAAAGTATAATGTTCAACCCCTACAGGAACAATTAACCAAAGTGTAATGTTCAACCCCTACAGTAACAATTAACCCAAGTGTAATGTTCAACCCAAGTGTACTGTTCAACCCCTACTGTAACGATTAACCCAAGTGTAATGTTCAACCCAAGTGTACTGTTCAACCCCTACTGTAACAATTAACCCAAGTGTAATGTTCAACCACTACTGTAACAATTAACCCAAGTGTAATGTTCAACCCCTACTGTATCAATTAACCCAAGTGTAATGTTCAACCCCAACTGTAACAATTAACCCAAGTGTACTGTTCAACCCCTACTGTAACAATTAACCCAAGTGTAATGTTCAACCCCTACTGTAACAATCAACCCTAGTGTAATGTTCAACCCCTACTGTAACAATTAACCCAAGTGTAATGTTCAACCCCAACTGTAACAATTAACCCAAGTGTACTGTTCAACCCCTACTGTAACAATTAACCCAAGTGTACTGTTCAACCCCTACTGTAACAATTAACCCAAGTGTAATGTTCAACCCCTACTGTAACAATTAACCCAGTGTAATGTTCAACCCCTACTGTAACAATTAACTCTAGTGTAATGTTCAACCCCTACTGTAACAATTAACCCTAGTGTAATGTTCAACCCCTACTGTAACAATTAACCCAGTGTAATGTTCAACACCTACTGTAACAATTAACCCTAGTGTAATGTTCAACCCCTACTGTAACAATTAACCCTAGTGTAATGTTCAACCCCTACTGTAACAATTAACCCAAGTGTAATGTTCAACCCCTACTGTAACAATTAACCCAGTGTAATGTTCAACCCCTACTGTAACAATTAACCCAGTGTAATGTTCAACCCCCAGATGAACACACTATAACATGAACATGTGCGCACCTGTACGAGCCACGTAGCTCCAGTCCTGATAGTACGTGTCAATCAACATCTGAGTTCTGAACAATAGTCGCAGCCAGGTGACCAGCTTTCTCTCACTGGGAATGTCATAACATGTTGGCTATGAATACATTATATATTTGCTTACAAATAACATAATCACTAACTTGTTGCCAGATATAATCTACTGAAAATTCTGCATAAAATACTTGTATGTTTTTTATTGTGACATTTTTCTTTCCTTCCCAGTTAGAGAAAATAAGGAAAGTAGAACATTGTTGCAGTCTGGTTATGTTTAATGTTATGTCAAACAACGTCTCTGAACAATGGGCATTCCCATGCTGTTCTCCGTGCAGCAGCCATGACAATGTATTTCTGCTCACTGTTCCCATGAGGCGTTCATTAGAGTATGTATCTTCTCTCTTTCCTACGAAGGTGGCATTGATGGTACTACTGGTTTTCTGTTAGTGCCAAATGTTGGGTGGCGTTCATCAAACCAGACACCCCACATTGTGCCAACGGTCTGCCCTGCTAGTTAGTTAGTTAGTTAGTCGACAGATCATCCTCACTGCACATCGAACCATTCAGTCATAAGTGCTCGGATCCCCTCCTCAGCAAATTCCGCAGTGTGTAGCAGCTAACGACACTAGTTCTGTGTTGGTTTATCAATCTTCTTTGGCTTCCTGCGTAGTGTTCATGTTTGGCCACACCTCTTTTAATTTGCTGTTCTCACAGCCTGACCATGGTTGTAGATTCACAGTCATCGCTTGGTTCTCGCTAAAGTCTTACTTCTCGTAGAGCATTCAGAATGTCCACCCTCCACAGTAGCCTTACCTGCGAGCTTGTCAGCCCGCTCACTTCCTTCTACTCCCGCATGCCCTGGCACGAAGATGAAGCTAATCTTTGCCAGCCAAGACCACTCCAGAGACAGCAACCACTCTCTTCGGATCAACCCCATCTCATCCTCTTGAGCATGTTCATTGAGTCGCTAAGGAAATATGCCCTAGTGAATGTCTGTGTCTTGAGCCATGTTATTGCTTTACTTACTGCCATGACTTCCATAGTCAGCTACTTGTGGTTTCAACAAAAGCACCAGAAGTCTTCACAATTCTCCCTCCGGCCCGAGCCGTAAAGGCCCATGAGCTTCTCACATGTCTGACGATCGACCCATCTGTGTAAATGACAGCATCACTGTCTAACAAATTCTCGAAAATCAACGCTTGTACTTCCGCCTCCAGAGCAGCCGGATTTTCTTGTCTGCATTTTTTGTTACAGTAGGTCTGCCCTGCCATGACATTTAGTCTTTAAGTTGCATTTCCTCACACTAGGATAAAGCTTATACCCTCCCAATTACGCCCCTCCGCCCGAAGACATCGGCACAATGTGGGGTGTCGAGTTTGGTGACGCGCCACCCAATAGTTGAAGCTAACAGAAAGCAGGTAGTACCGTCTACTGTTATGCAATATCACAGTCATATCTGACTAAGACCTACTGACTAAATCAGGGAGTCTCCGTGGCAAAGTGGTCCAGCCGCCTGCCTCACACTCCAAAGATTGTGGGTTAGATTCTGGGCTACGTCTTTCAGTTCACAAATGCATTTTCCTCTGAGATTCCTGTGGGTCATTGCTGGGGTTACGGAGTTCATGCTTTCTGCTGCGCTTTCGGCAGGCCACCCTGCGGAAAGAGACCGAATCATATGGGATAAACCAAGTGCAATACAGTCGATCCTCTCAACTTTTAAGACTTTTTTTAATTGACTAAATCAAACACAAAGATAATGGGGGGAAGGGGAAAACGACAAACTTACTTGAGTGCCAAGCAAATGAAAGCTTTCAGATGAGCATCCTCGCTCCGCTTGTGTGGAGCATGGGATTTGATGACGGTGTCAATGGCTCCGAGGAATGTCTGCTTGGCTGTGATTGGTCTGCCACCAACCATGTCCAGATGAAACGACTGGGAGAGTTTTCTGGCTGGGGACTCGTTGTACTCCCGTCCATGCTGCGAACAAAGCACATGATGATGATGATGAATAGCAGGTCATTTATGTTTAGACTTGTGTAAATTATTCTCAGTTTCACTGTTTCATGTTCAAGAGCAGCCAGAAAACCCAGTTTAACATTCGATTTAACGCCCAGTTTGATGAACAGCCCAACACCCAGTTTGATGAACAACCCAACACCCAGTTTAATGAACAACCCAACACCCAGTTTAATTAACAACCCAACACCCAGTTTAATGAACAACTCAACACCCAGTTTGATGAACAACTCAACACCCAGTTTGATGAACAATTCAACACCCAGTTTAATAGCCGGAAAGACCCAGTTTAACATTAGACTCAATGCTCAGTTTAATTAACAATCCAACACCCAGTTTAATGCATTACTTATGCTCAGTTTAATGCACTACTGTGTGGCCAGTTTAATATACAACTATATGTCCAGTTTATTATACAACTATATGTCCAGCTTAATGTACAACTATATGCCCAGTTTAATATACAACTATATGCCCAATTTAAACAACTATATGTCCGGTTTAATATACAACTATATGTCCAGTTTAATATACAACTATATGCCCAGTTTAATATACAACTATATGTCCAGTTTAATGTACAACTATATGTCCAGTTTAATATACAACTATATGTCCAGTTTAATATACAACTATATGCCCAGTTTAATATACAACTATATGTCCAGTTTAATATACAACTAAATGTCCGGTTTAATATACAACTATATGTCCAGTTTAATATACAACTATATGCCCAGTTTAATATACAACTATATGCCCAGTTTATTATACAACTATATGTCCAGCTTAATGTACAACTATATGCCCAGTTTAATATACAACTATATGTCCAGTTTATTATACAACTATATGTCCAGTTTATTATACAACTATATGTCCAGCTTAATGTACAACTATATGCCCAGTTTAATATACAACTATATGTCCAGTTTAATGTACAACTATATGTCCAGTTTATTGTACAACTATATGTCCAGTTTATTATACAACTATATGTCCAGCTTAATGTACACCTATATGCCAAGTTTAATATACAACTATATGTCCAGTTTAATGTACAACTATATGTCCAGTTTAATATACAACTATATGCCCAGTTTAATATACAACTATATGCCCAGTTTAATATACAACTATATGTCCAGTTTATTATACAACTATATGTCCAGCTTAATGTACAACTATATGCCCAGTTTAATATACAACTATATGTCCAGTTTATTATACAACTATATGTCCAGTTTATTATACAACTATATGTCCAGCTTAATGTACAACTATATGCCCAGTTTAATATACAACTATATGTCCAGTTTAATGTACAACTATATGCCCAATTTAATGTAAAACTAACTATATGCCCAGTTTAATATACAACTATATGCCCAGTTTAATATACAACTATATGTCCAGTTTATTATACAACTATATGTCCAGCTTAATGTACAACTATATGCCCAGTTTAATATACAACTATATGTCCAGTTTAATGTACAACTATGTGCCCAGTTTAATGTAAAACTATATGCCCAGTTTAATATACAACTATATGCCCAATTTAAACAACTATATGTCCGGTTTAATGTACAACTATATGCCCAGTTTAACCCGTTACAAGGCATAGCGGCCAATACCGGCCGATCGCTTAAACGAGCGTAGCGTCCGATTCCGGCCGATACTATTATGCATTGAAAAAAACGCGATCTCTCGGCTTTCCGACAGCTACTTTGACTTTCGCCGATAGCTTGACAACGTGGCCGCCATTTGTAAACGTGCTACAATGAATTTGAACAGGCTTTTGCGGACTTTTTTTGATAGTTTTGGGATTTTTACGCTGTTTTTCAAAATGGATTTCGGCGATTCTTCAAGTGATAGCCAAGATTTCGCTCTGTTCAATTTAAATCACATTAAAGGGCACGAAGTTGATTATTAATCGGAGCTAGATATCAGTGCAAAGCGTTACTTTGCATTAGCAGTCGTGAGTCGGACTTTAAAGAAAGTGATTATGATTCTGAAAATGTGTTTGTAAATTGCCGTATAGATGGCGGAAAATCACAAACAACATGCCGTATTTCGTAAATATTTGTGTTCATATATGGATTACCGGCAACAGTCACGTGAGTAACATATTCTGCATGCTTTTCCCTTCATTGTGTTGTTTATTTAACTAAAATCGGTTGACTAACACCTTATTTGTGATGTTTTTACTAACGCGACCCGAAATTTTACAGAACCTGAAAAAATCTTGCCCATTCAGGGCTACAAAATGGACAAGCGTCTGCCCTGTAAAGGGTTAATATACAACTATATGTCCAGTTTAATGTACAACTATATGTCCAGTTTAATATACAACTATATGCCCAGTTTAATATACAACTATATGTCCAGTTTATTATACAACTAAATGTCCGGTTTAATATACAACTATATGCCCAGTTTAATATACAACTATATGTCCAGTTTAATGTACAACTATATGCCCAGTTTAAACAACTATATGTCCAATTTCTTCTTCTTCTTCTGCGCTCATCCGGATTTTTTTTTCCGGATGTGACTGCGTTGTGCCTGTTTACAGCAGAGCTGCGTTCTTGCGCCGTTAGGCCGACACATCCGACTTCTGCGGGCATTTGTTGACCGGGTTAACCTTCCCGGGGGTTTATATGTCCAGTTTAATATACAACTTCATGTCCAGTTCAATATACATATGTTCAGTTTAATATACACCTATATGCCTAGTTTAAACAACTATATGTCCAGTTTAATAACTATATGTCCAGTTTAATATGCAACTATATGCCCAGTTTAATATACAACTATATGCCCAGTTTGATATACAACTATATGCTCAGTTTAATGCACACCTATATGCTCAGTTTAATATACAACTATATGCCCAGTTTAATATACAACTATATGCCCAGTTTAATATACAACTATATGTCCAGTTTAATATACAACTATATGTCCAGTTTAATATACAACTATATGTCCAGTTTAATATACAACTATATGTCCAGTTTAATATACAACTATATGCCCAGTTAAATATACAACTATATGCTCAGTTTAATGCACACCTATATGCTCAGTTTAATATACAACTATATGCCCAGTTTAATATACAACTATATGTCCAGTTTAATATACAACTTCATGTCCAGTTCAATATATATATGCTCAGTTTAATATACACCTATATGCCTAGTTTAAACAACTATATGTCCAGTTTAATAACTATATGTCCAGTTTAATATACAACTATATGCCCAGTTTAATATACAACTATATGCCCAGTTTAATATACAACTATATGTCCAGTTTAATATACAACTATATGCCCAGTTTAATATACAACTATATGTCCAGTTTTTTTAATAAAACTTCATGTCCAGTTCAATATATATATATACCCAGTTTAATATACAACTATATGTGAAGTTTTTTATACAACTATATGCCCAGTTTAATATACAACTATATGCCCAATTTAAACAACTATATGTCCAGTTTAACCCTTTACAGGGCATAGCGGCCATTACCGGCCGATCGCTTAAAACGAGCGTAGCGGCCGATACTATTATGCATTGTAAAAACGCGATCTCTCGGCTTTCCGACACTTCCGATGGCTACTTTCACTTTCGCCGATAGCTTGACAACGTGGCCGCCATTTGTAAACGTGCTACAATGAATTTGAACGGACTTTTTTTGATAGTTTTCGGGATGTTTACGCTGTTTTTCAAAATGGATTTCTGCGATTCTTCAAGTGATAGCCGATATTTCGCTCTGTTCAATTTAAATGACATTAAAGGGCACAAAGTTGATTATTAATCGGAGCTAGATATCAGTGCAAAGCGTTACTTTGCATTAGCAGTCGTGAGTCGGACTTTAAAGAAAGTGATTATGATTCTGAAAATGTGTTTGTAAATTGCCGTATAGGTGACGGAAAATCACAAACAACATGCCGTATTTCGTAAATATTTGTGTTCATATATGGATTACCGGCAACAATCATGTGAGTTACATATTCTGCATGCTTTTCCCTTCATTGTGTTGTTTATTTAACTAAAATCGGTTGACTAACACCTTATTTGTGATGTTTTTACTAACGCGACCTGAAATTTTACAGAACCTGAAAAAATCTTGCCCATTCAGGGCTACAAAACGGACAAGCGTCTGCCCTGTAAAGGGTTAATATACAACTATATGTCCAGTTTAATGTACAACTATATGCCCAGTTTAAACAACTACATGCCCAGTTTAAACAACTATATGTCCAGTTTAATATACAACTTCATGTCCAGTTCAATATATATATGCTCAGTTTAATATACACCTATATGCCTAGTTTAAACAACTATATGTCCAGTTTAATAACTATATGTCCAGTTTAATATGCAACTATATGCCCAGTTTAATATACAACTATATGCCCAGTTTAATATACAACTATATGTCCAGTTTAATATACAAATCTAACACCCAGTTTAATGTACAACTATATGCCCAGTTTAATATACTATGTGCCCAGTTTAATATACAACTATATGCCCAGTTTAATATACAACTATATGCCCAGTTTAATATACAACTATATGCCCAATTTAATATACAAATCTAACACCCAGTTTAATATACAACTATATGCCCAGTTTAATATACAACTATATGTCCAGTTTAATATACAACTATATTTAAATATTGAGCACAACCCACTACTGGCAACACTGATCGTACTCCGGTATGAACCTAAGGCCTATCCACGTCAATATGGAAGCACTATACTCGAGTTTCGCTCTCGTTTGAGCTCGTCAGTAGTCCACCCGCTTCACACGCCTGTGATCCGGGGCTTGTTTCCGGATCTGGTCAGGGATATGCACTACTGGCGAGCTCAAACGAGAGCGAAACTCGAGTATAGTACTTCCATATTGACGTGGATAGGCCTTAGGTTCATACCGGAGTACGATCAGCATTGCCAGTAGTGGGTTGTGCTCAATATTTAAATTTCAAATCCCGAAACAACCAAATAATCAATTTGATTATTGCTCACTGGATTTTAGGAGGCCTGGTGATCCTTGCCAGTGAGAAGTCCTGATCGTTCGGGTCCACATCGATTGACGGACGTCAGTCGCGGCGATTGGGCAATCTTGGGCATAGCCTTCGATGGGTAACGTTGTAATATTCTGTTATGATAATTTGGCGTGTCCACCATGTGCCGCGTGGTTACACACCCGCTTCACACGCCAGTGATCCGGGGCTTGTTTCCGGATCCGGTCAGAGATATGCACTACTGACGAACTCAAACGAGAGCGAAACTCAAGTATAGTGCTTCCATATTGACGTGGATAGGCCTTAGGTTCATACCGGAGTACGATCAGCGTTGCCAGTAGTGGGCTGTGCTCAATATTTAAATTTCAAATCCCGAAACAACCAAATAATCAATTCAACTATATGTCCAGTTTAATATACAAATCTAACACCCAGTTTAATGTACAACTATATGCCCAGTTTAAATAACTATATGCCCAGTTTAATATACAAATCTAACACCCAGTTTAATGTACAACTATATGCCCAGTTTAATATACAACTATATGCTCAGTTTAATAAACAACTATATGCCCAGTTTAATATACAACTATATGCCCAGTTTAATATACAACTATATGCTCAGTTTAATAAACAACTATATGCCCAGTTTAATATACAACTATATGCCCAGTTTAATATACAACTATATGCCCAGTTTAATATACAACTATATGCTCAGTTTAATAAACAACTATATGCCGAGTTTAAAATACACATCTAACACCTAGTTTAATGTGCAACTATATGCCCAGTTTAATGTACAACTATATGCCCAGTTTAATGTACAGCTCAAAACCTGATTTAATATATAACTCGAAATGCATTTTAATATACAACCCAAGGTCCAGGTTAACTGAAAACCCAGTTTAATGTTAGACTAGACTTTTAATGTTTAACTGAACACCCAGTTCAATGTTTGACTAGACATTAACTTTAATGTTCAAATGTTCACCCAGTTTAATGTTTGTCTAGACATTCAGGTCTATGCTCAACTCAACACCTATAGTAATATTTGACTGGACATTCAGGTTCAAGTTCTATGCAAAAAGAACACTGAGCTTGTAGCACATATGGTCATGAAACATATAGACCTTGCTCAAAATTATATATAAATTCTATGTGCGACAGGAAAAAGACACTTGGAGTCATGACCCAGGTGGGCCCTCTCCCAGGAGTGTAAGGAAGGTAAAGAATCAAAACATTCCGGGAAGGGGGACCTCTTCTGCTGAACAGAAGCCCCCTGTTATGCTTGCTCCGCTGCAGTTTTTAAATCACTCATGCAACATGTGGACATTTGTCAAAATTACATATAAAAGAGCAATGGAAAATCCCAACAGCATCGTCACATGACAGAAGATGGGAAACACATCATGGAGCGGCAAACGCAACTCCGGGGATCAAGAACCTGCTAAGTGGACAGCTCTGAGATGCCGTTTGCTTGCAACAATAATTTTCTTCTTCTTTGCTCCTCTTTCAAAGTCAGAAATGAGACGAGGACTGTCAATATTTTTTGGACTCGTGAGAAGAAATAAATTAGACAACTTGGTGACAACTGGCAAGATTGAGGGGGAAAAAAACAAGGGGAAGGCAGAGAAGTAAATATCTGGATGGCTTGGCCATGTGGAATAGTGGAGACAAGAATACAGAACTGATCCACAACTCTGGTTATTGCACACGATGGCAAAACATGACAGACCATGCTTATCAGCATAACACATGACGATGATATTTTACTTACATATAAGTAGATTTTGTCCTAACAGTTTTGCAGGAATTACTCTATGGTCTAACATGTGTGACTCTGAACTCCAGCTGGATATTTAATATACACAACATGCACGTGAGACCTCCTGCTGTTTAGCCCTTGTCTGAAAGGGCTAGATATTCAATCTTATTACCTAAAAGATCAGGGGTGAGTGTTATATCGTTAGAATCAATGGTGTTTGTAAACATTCTCAGCCTTTTACTAATAGCAATTCGGTTAACTTTTGATTCAGAGACATCATCACTATCATGTGCCCTGCCAAATGTTACAGGCATTCATCAATCTGCATAAATGTTGGTCCTTGGTATTCTGGAACTTCAGACGGATCCCAACATCTCTTAGCCCATCCCTACATATAATCCAAAACACATAAATTAGACCACTTTTTACCCCAACATCTCTTACCCCGCCCAACATGCTGTCTAAAACATATAAATTAGACAATACTTTTTGTGAAGAAAAATCATACTTTCATCTCATAATATTTCAGAAACAAGTCCCACGCATGAAGCATCTGGGTCACTCTTGCTGACCGGCTCGGGAAGCAGCCGAATGGAACCAGACTGGACGACTGGCCTATTTCCATCAGCCCATGCTCCATGAGGTCGCGGACTGCCATGGCCAGATCTTTGCGGACACACTGTGTCAAAGCTGGACTTGACTGTGGTATGTTCTGTTGGACACAGAGCATTCATAATCACATCATTCATATGTATGTAGATGTAAGTCTTCTTGAAAATAATGAGATTAAAGTTAGCTGCATATCCTTTACAGGATTCACATTCAACCCCAGCATTTTTTGTCTGTTTGTGATTTCTTGGCAAGTTTACGTTCAGTAGTTTGCCATTGCTTTCTGAACGACCGGCACTCATACCAATGTTGAAAACCAATTCAAGGCGGTCTGCTCCGAAGCGCCCGCAGCTGTGTTTTGAACCCAGTATTTGGGATTACAAATTTTGTCTGTAAACCCCTTTGCCACAGAACCGGCAATGAGATTAAACCAAGCAAATGACAACCCAATCTAGCCTGGTGAAACCTAACTTCAAGAGGTCGGAATCATACGCTTATGTGGGTAACAAAGCAGACAAAGATGTGATAGTGATATTAAATATAAAAATACAAAAGGCAAGAAGCAGGTCCGCATTTCTGAATGGATAAGAACGCGTGTTCTTAAACACCCGGTGTGCTGATGCCGAGGTAAGGGGTTCAACTCCTACACCGGACAGTTGGACTAAAATGTTGACCTGTCGTCCTTATCTTGGGGGATGTTAATTACAAGTACCTCTGAAGTGGGTTCGCCTGATGGCGAGGGACACTGTAAATATGGAAAGCTAACCCACACGCAAAATTCAGTCCATCACTATCATAAATAGTGTGTATGGACTACGCTTGAGTTCAAAGCGAGCGAGCGGGGGGAAAAAGGCAAGAAAAGCTTACGTAGCACAAGGGAATTTGTGGAAGTCAACGGAAGTTAAACTTAGCACCAAACTGAGAATATTTCACTCAACGCTAAATCTGTACTAATGTATGGATCAGAAACCTAGAAAACAACTGGCAAGAACAATGATCAGTTTCAACAGCTTTCATAGGACATGGGCTTGTAGATGGAGTGGCTTTATAATATCCTTGACAGAGACACAGAGAGAGCAGAGGGGGGGGGGGGGAAGAGAGAGAGAGAGAGAGAGAGAGAGAGAGAGAGAGAGAGAGAGAGAGAGAGAGAGCGAGAGACAGACAGACAGACAGAGACAGACAGACAGACAGAGACAGACAGACAGACAGAGACAGAGACAGAGACAGACAGACACAGAGACAGACAGACAGAGACAGACAGACAGAGACAGACAGACAGACAGACAGAGACAGAGAGTGGTATGTATGAAAGAGTGTGTATGTGAGAAAGAGTGTGTGTGTGTGTGTTATGTCTGAGAGAGTGTGAGAGATTATGTCAGAGTTTGTGTGAGAGTGAAAGTGTGAGTGAAAGTGTGTGAGAGAGAGTGTGCATGTGTGAGTGTGTGCGAGAGAGAGAGAACGAGAGAACACATAGCTTTATTACTACCTAGTACTGCTCAAGGTGTGTGTGAGAGTGTGAGAGAGAGAGTGTGTGAGAGAGTGTGAGTGTATGAGAGAAGTGTGAGTGTGAGAGTGTGTGTGTGTGAGAGAGAGTGTGAGAGAGTGTGTGTGTGAGAGAGAGAGTGTGAGAGTGTGTGTGTGTGTGTGTGTGTGTGAGAGAGAGAGAGAGAGAGAGAGAGAGAGAGAGAGAGAGAGAGAGAGAGAGAGAGAGAGAGAGAGAGAGAGAGAGAGAGAGAGAGAGAGAGAGAGAGAGAGAGCAAGAATGAGAGAACACACAGCTTCATGAATACAATCTACTGCTCAAGATAGTCACTCGCCACCATTTTCTCATGAAAATCATTTGAAACATAAAGAAGCAGAAATGGTTAATATTTATTCACCAACACAACAAGCACAAGTGTTGAATAGCACTGCTCACCTCATCAGATTCCGAGGAGTAATCTTCGCTGTCTGTGTCCTGCTTGGCCTCCTGTTTCTGCTGCTCGGCAAGTTCAATGCATTTTGTGACAGCCATCTCTAGTTTGGCCCTCAGGTCGCTAGACATCAGATAGAGAAACAACAATCAACTCATAACATAGTTGTTGGTCGTAGAGATACCAGGATGGAAATATCAACACTCAGTGTAGACTATCCTAATATTTAGTCTAGGGGTGCCAGTATGGAAACATCAACACTCAGTGTAGACTATCCTAATATTTAGTCTAGGGGTGCCAGTATGGAAACATCAACACTCAGTGTAGGCTATCCTAATATTTCATCTAGGAGTACCATTATGAAAACATCAACACTCAGTGTAGACTATACTAATATTTAGTCTAGGGGTACCAGTATGGAAACATCAACACTCAGTGTAGGCTATCCTAATATTTCATCTAGGAGTACCATTATGAAAACATCAACACTCAGTGTAGACTATACTAATATTTAGTCTAGGGGTACCAGTATGGAAACATCAACACTCAGTGTACGCTATCCTAATATTTCATCTAGGAGTACCATTATGAAAACATCAACACTCAGTGCAGGCTATCATATTATTTCATGTAGGGGTGCCATGATGGAGCGATAAATTCTATCACAATTCGCTGCCTATAACGCCAAATTGAAAACATGCTCCATTTCAACAGTTTAGGGCAGCCATATTATTTGGCCGGTTGGGTTGCAATTTGGTGCATACAATTGGCACATGCCATTTGAAATGTGCACAGTTTCATGCTTCTATCTTCATTATTAGCTGAGATAATGATGTGGTGCATTACTTTCTTAACGCACGTCTTATTATCCTTCGGCACTCAAACAGTTAACACATACACAAAACAAGACAGGGACAAACATGATCTACCTGTGGAAAAAAGAAAGAAACAACTATTTGTCCAAACTGTTCACTGTTACTTTACTTGTACACATTTTGTGAAGAATCATCATCATCATCATCAAGTGCCCTGCCAGCTGGTGTAGGCATTCATGTCTCTCCACATACCACAGCCCCTGGTGTTCTGGATCAACTCTGCTGATGATATTCCTCCATGCCATCATCTCAGTCCATCCAGCATCATTTCTCCTGGTCTGCCTCTCTTCCCCTTGATCTTTCCAGTTGTCACAATGTTCTCCAATGCCTCTCTTGTTATCACATGACAAAAGAAAGCTGTTTGACTCTTGTAATACTAACTAAAAATCGTCTTTTACTTCATATGGGTTGCCTCCAAATGAAAGGTTTAAACACCCTAAACTATTTTAACTGTTTTATCAGAGTGGATTTATCTTTTTTCTACTCTCTCTGTTAGCCTTCTCTACCAATATACCTATCCATCTATCTCACATTCCAGCATGACAGCCTCATACTTACCCCCAGTGGTTTCCTCTGGTGGTCTTCTTTAAGAGGTTCCGTTTAAAATCCCGACTGCCACAACCCAGCTGGCTTATTATGTAGATTTGCAGAAGTGTCAGGGTCTTCTTCATGATGTTGGCAGTTGATTCATTGGCCTGCTGGTAATAGAAATATACCTGAGTGATGCATATGGACACACAGAAAATGGCGGCAGTAACACTTGTAAGACATGTATATAGGAACCTGAACATGTAAAACAAGTCTTATTGTTGTATCATAGCTATGGAAGAACAAGGTTAATTCCATGGCACTTAGTTATTCAATTTTCACACACATTGGGCCATATTAAAATTAGGTGGGGTTTTCTCTTCTTCATTATCTTTGATTCCTACACAATTGCCTGAAAGGAGGTAAGTCAGCAACCCATACTCCTTACAGCTTTCTCCACAATGTACAGGGTACAGGTTGTTTGTAAAGTCTTACTACACTTTGAATGTAGAACAAATCTGAAAACTGAAGAATATGATGTCATAAAAAAATGTGCTCCACAGTCCATCGTGAAGCAATATATGCAGTAAATGGCTGTCGTATGCTGGAATAATTTTTTGCACTCCAAACAGAATGGTGTATTCAACGGAAGAAAGAATTATTCAGGTTTGTTCTACATACAAAGTGTAGTGAGAGTTTAAAAACACCATGTATTATACTTCTTGAAGAAGCGCACTCTTTCATTTTGGCCGACTCGGTTAATTTGTGTCAAAGGGGATACCACATTCGAAACACAGATGCGGGCAATTGGCAGCAGACTTGCATTGGTGTTTTATAAACTGGTATGAGTGCCAGTTGTTCAGAAAGCAAAGGCAAACTACTGAACATAAACTTGCCATCCAGTAAATCACAAACGGCCAAAGAATTCTGAGGCTGACTGCTACGTCCTGTAAAGGATACGTAACTGACTTTTTTTAAAAGACTTGTTCCTGGTTGGCTGGGTATTGTAGCTAAATTGTTCTATGGGATGGGGAAGCCAGCCCCATGCCTTGGCTACCTTTAATGGCATGCCCAAAAAATCCCTAGAAGCCTTAGAGATGTGGTTTGATTAAAGATGGCTCAACATTCACTGGACAGCCAAAATAAGTAACCTGCACATATTGAGGGAGGCTAAGTCACAAAGACAACTTATCACAAACATCACAAAGAGGCAGTCATCATTTTTTGGGCCACATTATGAGAAAACAAAAACTGGAACATGGTGTGACAACCGGGTAGATTTGTAGAAAAAGAGATAGAGGAAGGCAGCAAGAGAAAATCCTTGACAGTCTTTGTGTCATGGCACGAAGTGAGTCAACACACGATTTGATCCATGCCATCGGAGATCACAATTTATGGATAAGACTAATCACCCACACCAGCCGGCAAGGCATTGGATGATGATGATGATGATGATGATGAATGGCATGCATAGTAGGCAACTGTGTTAATATTCTTTGCTACCTTTAATATACGATAACACACGAGTGGAATAAACATTCTATTGTAGTTGAAACGGGCTACCAAACAATAACACACATCACAAAGTATTACATTGTTGGAGGGGGTGTTCTGTCCTCTATCACTTAAGTTGTACTGCTGAGATTTCACTTTTGACTGCTGTGGAGAAGGACCTTTGTGACTGCAGCCAGACGACTGTGCCGACGTCTGAAAAATCATGTAAAAGCTGCTGGATAATTGTTACAAAGAAAATTACATAGCAGATCAGAGTTACTAAAATGATAGGTTACTGGATCAATGAGCAAGGATATTTGCTAAGAATGCCATCATCCTCATCAAGTGTCTTGCCAGCTGACGTAGGCATTCATGTCTCTCCACAAATCTCAGTCTCTGGTGTTCTGGATCAATTCTACTGATGATATTCCTCCATGCCACTGCCTCTGGCCATCCAGCATAATTTCTCTTGGTCTGCCTCTTTGATCTTTCCCCTTGATCTTTCCAGTCGTCACAATGTTCTTCAATACCGCTCTTAACATCACATGACCAAAAAATGCCACAGGGTGACTAAAAAAAAAGAACCATGAGCTAATCTTTCAAGGAATGGGCAAAATCTGCAAATTGATTAGAGAAATCTTCTTCTTCTTCTTCTGCGTTCATCCGGATTTTTTTTCCGGATGTGACTGCATTGTGCCTGTTTACAGCAGAGCTGCGTTCTTGCGCCGTTAGACCGACACATCCGACTTCTGCGGGCATTTTTTGACCGGGTTAACCTTCCCGGGATTAGAGAAATGAGATGAAGGAAGGCAAAAATTGTTTCTGAGTGTATTGAAGAGAAATATATTTAAAACTCAGAAGCAACTGATATGACTTAGATGACTTGGTCAAATGGCTTTAGGTGAAAAGAGCACAGATATGACACAAGATTATTGAGCATGTGTATGCTGAAACATCATCATCTTCACTAACTGGCACAGCACAAGATTGTACATAATCATCATCATCATCATGTGCCATACCGTTAAGCATGGGCAGTCATGTTTCACCAGTCAGTCGTGGATCAGTTCTGTGTTTTTATTTCGACCATGCCATGTGGCCAAACCATCCAGATATTTACTTCTCTACCTTTCCCTTGTTCTTTACTCCTTAATCTTGTCAGTTGTAAAAATGTTCTTTAGTTTAATTCTTCTAATAACATGTCCCAAAAATTGTGACTAATCAGTTTACAGTTAATTCAGTTAAATTTCTCTAATCAGTTTACAGTTTTCATTTGCTTCTTGTAGGGCCTGCGCATTGGTTTTTCTGTCTGTCCGTGGTATTCTTTGTATTTTCACCAGAAACCACAGTTCCACTGCCATTGGTGTTTGTCTGTGTGTGCGGCCCTGTGGATTAGGGGATACCACGATGGAACTACAAACCACTTGTTCCACAACTCCCCGACATACTGTGTGATTTGGAACCAGAGAACTAGTGTTGCTTTCGGTAGTACAAGTAATCAGCCATTCAGAAAGCTGATCAGGTTGCATGGAGGGAAAAGATCAGGAATGGAATACAGACAAAGGAGAAAACGATTGCGGGTAGGTCACACACTGAGCGTATGAACCATCAGATTGTGCGTGATGGAGGAAATGACCACGTGTTCACATGCAACCATTGTGGATGAACACTGACTGTGCAATTTGGTCTAATCAGTCACATTCGCTACCACCATGGCTTGTAGTTATTATGCCTTTTTGAAGCACAATGTAACAAACTATCGTGTGTCAAGACGACAAGGTGCCAGAGATACATATAACAGAGTGGAGCTACGGTAGCACAGAGCACTCTTGCCTGTCAGTCTGGTGGTCTTGTGTTTGAATCCTATCAAGAATTTTAAAACAGACCAGGGTTTCCAGATCGACCCAGCCTTAAATGGATATCAGGAAATGTCTGAGGAAGTAGAGGTGGCCGGTGTGTTACTGACCACATCAAACAACGAATGCCGATGTATCTATAACTATATGGGTCTAGCACCACGTGCTCGGTGCTGTTTGTGGCATGTAGAAGGGTACCAGCAACTGTCTCATCTCATCTCATCATGTTCCTCTTGTACCCTGCAGTGTCGAAGTGAAGTATAAACTTCATGAGAGTGCCCGATTATGGGCTTCATGTATCAATATTCCCATGGACTCTGTTATTCCCTCTGTCCATCATTTACGTGGTCGGCCTCTTCCTCTGCTTCCCTCTGGTCTGTACATCATTGCTTGTTGTGGTATACTGTTAGTTGGTAACCTACTTTCATGGCCAAACCATTTGACTTGCTGCCTTCTAATAAAATCTAGTGCAGCTATAACCCCCACTTTAGTCCTGATTTCTTCATTTCTGATCTTATCTCTTCTTGATACATTGAGTATTCTTCTCAGGAATCTCATTTCTGTTGTGATTTTTCTTTTCTCTGTTTCTGTCATTGTCTAGGTTTGGCATTGGTAACATAGAGTTGGTAGGAAGATTGTGTTGTAAAGATCGGCAACTATTGGGAAATAAAGGTGACCAGTATGATACTAATCGTCACATCACCTTTTAAATACTGATTGGTCGACCAAAACATACAGTGCTGGCACCATATATCTAGTACACCTGATGACATGGAAAATGGCTCAGAAGGAGAATATAGGATAGAGGGAGAGGAGCACAAGAAGAAATAAACAGGGAGAGGAAAGAGGAATGAGAAAAGAAAATGTAAACAGATAAGTAAAAAAAAAATTTTTTATAAGATTTAAAAAAAAAAAAGAATTAAAAAGAATTTAAAAAAAAAGATTAAAAAAATTAAAACCTAATGCACAGATCAATTAAGAAATGAGTATGTCAGTTAGGTTGACAGGACACACATTCCTCTTCTTTGTATACCATGAAAAATACATCAACTGCCTGCTTATGGTGAAGCAAAATTACAAGAAACAAAACACGCACCAGAGATCTTTCCAGTAAAGACAGTTGGTGCAGTACAGAATCTATGACCCCTGGCGTGTTGTTTTGGCAGGAAAAACAAGGACATAATACCGTGTAAAAGATGGTATGGACACACTTTAAAAAAACCTGAGAACAGAAAGTCCTTTCAATGGAACTCACATGGCAAATGAAATGGAGGCAGACCTCAGTCTGCCCTTTATTCCTCCTTATCCTTACCCTTAACTTATCCTCCTGCGGTGCTTAGACCGTTCAACAACCCACACCAAGCATCCTATTTTTTACTATGTCCTGCAGCTCCTTCCCATATCAGTTCTATCGTTGCCAGCGCTGTGGCCAAGATGTTGCGAATGCAATTCGTAATCCCGCATACCACAATCAAAACACAGCTGCGGGTGATTTGAAAGCACAACTCCTTTCGCTGATTTTCATAAAATGGTATGAACGGTGGCCATTCAGAAAGCAATGGCAAATTACTCAATGTAAACTTGTCTAGTAAACCACAAACAGCCAAAACATCTTGACTGTGACATCCTGAAAACAAAAACGGACATGCAACTAACATTGAATCCTAGAGATTATCCAACATGAGTGGAGATAAGTCAGCAATCCAGACTCCCTGTGGCTTTCTCCACATCACATCATACTTCTTCCGGAAGAGCCTCCTGTCATTTTGGTTGCAAAGTTATTCTTCCTTTCTTATCTGTAAACGTATTCATGGTTGCTTGGGTTTTGTAGCTCAAGTTATCTAGGCGTGAGGTAGTCAGTCCCACACCAACCCTCTTTAGTTACTTCTGATGACACACACGGTAATGTTACTGTTCTTTGATTCCCTTAAGGGCCCAGGTAACACATGGACACTGCCCTTAATGTAACAGGCATGAAAGCTCAGATTGTTCTAATCATCGACCCATGAATCCTAGGCTGACAATCGGCAACAATGGGTAAACAACGACACTTAGAACAAAGACAAAACTGCAAAATTTTTACACGTAGACTCACCTGGCTACATTCATGCAGGGGACACAAACACCGATCTTTGCCTAATGGTCCTGGGCTGGTAGCTTCCCCTAGTTAAAATAATTTGTAAATACATTAAAGTAAATCTTTTAACAACTAATAATTTATAAACATACTTTTTTAATGTTTTCTTAATAACTACCTTAGAGTGAAGAGGAGAATTAGGTATAGTAGTCATGATTTCACTAGAAGCTTAGTTCCTGACATGGTTCCAGACAGAACCAAGCCTAGGAAATGTCTCAGAAGTAGAGCAGACTCAGACTTCACCTCTAAAGGAGAACAAACCTCAAGCAGTGCCTCACTAGGGGAACAAAGATCAGGCAGTGAATCAACAAGAGAACAAGCCTCAGGCAGTGAAACAACAAGAGAACAAACCCCAGGCAATGTCAAAATAGAAGAACAAACTCACGATACTGCCTCACAGAATAGAACAAACTGCATACAGTACCTAACAAGTAGAACAAACTGTATGTAGTGCCTCACAAATAGAACAAGCTGCATACAGTACCTCACAAGTAGAACAAACTGCATACAGTACCTCACAAGTAGAACAAACTGCATACAGCACCTCACAAGTAGAACAAACTGCAGACAGTACCTCACAAGTAGAACAAACTGCATACAGCGCCTCACAAGTAGAACAAACTGCATACAGCACCTCACAAGTAGAACAAACTGCATACAGTACCTCACAAGTAGAACAAACTGCATACAGTACCTCACAAGTAGAACAAACTGCATACAGTGCCTCACAAGTAGAACAAACTGCATACAGCACCTCACAAGTAGAACAAACTGTATACAGTACCTCACAAGTAGAACAAACTGCATACAGCACCTCACAAGTAGAACAAACTGCATACAGTCCCTTACAAGTAGAACAAACTGCATACAGAACCTCACAAGTAGAACAAACTGTATACAGTACCTCACAAGTAGAACAAACTGCATACAGTGCCTCACAAGTAGAACAAACTGCATACAGTGCCTCACAAGTAGAACAAACTGCATACAGTGCCTTACAAGTAGAACAAACTGTATACAGTACCTCACAAGTAGAACAAACTGCATACAGCACCTCACAAGTAGAACAAACTGCATACAGCACCTCACAAGTAGAACAAACTGTATACAGTACCTCACAAGTAGAACAAACTGCATACAGTGCCTTACAAGTAGAACAAACTGCATACAGTGCCTCACAAGTAGAACAAACTGCATACAGTACCTCACAAGTAGAACAAACTGCATACAGTGCCTCACAAGTAGAACAAACTGCATACAGTGCCTCACAAGCAGAACAAACTGCATACAGTACCTCACAAGTAGAACAAACTGCATACAGTACCTCACAAGTAGAACAAACTGCATACAGTACCTCACAAGTAGAACAAACTGCATACAGTACCTCACAAGTAGAACAAACTGCATACAGTACCTCACAAATAGAACAAACTGCATACAGTACCTCACAAGTAGAACAAACTGCATACAGTGCCTCACAAGTAGAACAAACTGCAGACAGTACCTCAGAAATAGAACTGCATACAGTACCTCACAAGTAGAACAAACTGCATACAGTACCTCACAAGTAGAACAAACTGCAGACAGTACCTCACAAGTAGAACAAACTGCAGACAGTACCTCACAAGTAGAACAAACTGCATACAGCACCTCACAAGTAGAACAAACTGCATACAGTTGTCAAAGACTTAGTTAGGCAGTAGTGAAGACCACCCTGAATGAGTGGTCTACCTCAAGTAGATTAGAGGTAACTCAGTGCCCCTACATGAGGGCAGGGTAGGTGATAGGAAGGGGAACTATTAAATAGTTCTCTCAGGAGACACGGAGGTGTCAACCAGAGAGTAAGCACTCTGGTCACAGCGCAATCACGCCTACGTGATAGACACGGAGAAGTGGAATACCACTCAAGAGGAGACGGCTACTCTAAGCGTGCTGAGTGATGCAGCACGCACAAGCCGAAGGGCACACAAGGTCCTTCCGCGTGGTGTGTAGCCACGCGAGGAATATGATCAGACTGGGGACTGACTTCATAGTGAGCGCATCGCTTAGCGTCGATGCGTGTTTCTTTAGCCAAGTAGATAGAGTAGAAGTAGGGTTAGGAAAACGACTAGTGATAGGCCATTCTGTGTCTTAGTGTGTGATTTATTAGCGACCGTTTTGTGCATTGATGTAGTGTAAAGAGCCAGTGGCAATAAAATGTGTAATCCATGCCTCTCGTACGACTTACAATCTTTTTGTGTGGTGCGAGAGAAGTTTATCCCGTAATGCCTGAAGCATCGCTTGATGACAGGCAAGGATAAAAGTGGTGTCAGAAGTGTAGCTTGAACAATTGGTCAAGCGAAAACACTCACCCACGGCTCTAAAATACATTACTGTCAGTTAATAACAGGGTTTAATTTGTGTTAGTGAATAATGACGTGTGCAGACTAGAACAAGTTGCGAGCTGAGATGTGCCTATCATGATCAATCGTGTTTATTTATACTTATTCAAATGTTTTGTGATCTATGAACATGTTTTCTGATTTGTAAGTATTATTATTATAGTTTTCTATCATTTATTGTTATAATTACTTATTTATTTCTGGATATTTGTCAAATGTGATTCATGGCGGAGCGATACACAAAGAAAAGTGAGCCGGCGACAATATTGATTTTTCCAATCTAAAAATAGCGCTGCACCTGTGACGTGTCGCGACTGACAAACAGCTGCGTTACGCCATTTGCAACAGCAACAGATTGTTTACTAATCGCAAGGCGGCTGCTCGCCTGAATCTTTGCCTTATATCAGATATTATTGGTTGATATTAACTATTTATTGAACATATTTATTTATTTCAACATTATTATTACTTTTATATTTATTTCAAAGCATTTAGTTAATTATTTCTTTACCTTTTCTATTTGTTATTGTCACGATGGCACTACTTTTGCTAGGCAAATAAAACTCGGTCTGCACAACACTTCCATAGATTAAAAAAGATTAGGTAAGGAAGACAAAAGACGTTAGAACGAAGACAGGACATTGACATTTAATATTAATTATTCTACATTGTGTTGTCCGGGGGCATGTGATTGTACAAAATTGTCTAAAGTCATATGTCGTTTGCAATTGGTTAATTTTTGATGCTCTTGTAAACCAGGAAGAACAACAGCTGTTTAGAAGTGTAACACAAGGTGTATGTCGTAGTGCCAAACGATTGGACCTGAGGTGCCAAACGATTGTACCTGATTGATCTGGATTGTTAAGATGAGTATACCCAAAGTATTTTGAATGCAATATGATTAATAATGCATCTCTTTTTCAGCGTGTGATGTATTAGTATATTTTTTTTGGTTGTGATCCATTTGTCGAGGCATAATCTAAGAGTATATTTTGGGGTACACAGGGAGTTAAAAACTTAACATATTTAATATAAATAAGTGAGTAAATAATTGATTGCCTGTCAGCTCTAGCTAATTACCCAACAACATGGCAACTTTAGCTGATTTCATAAAAGCAGGCAAGGAATTAGAATACACAGGAAAGGAATTAGAGCAATATGCTGATCAGAAATTTAAGGAAGCAAAAGATGCTGAGAGAGATGAACGTGCTCGAGAAAGACAACATCAAAAGGAGATTGTAGAACTAGCTGAGATAACAAAACAGAAACAGTTAGAACATGATAAGGAGATTAAATAAAAAGAATTAGAATTAAAGCAAAAGCAATTAGATCAGGAGAGAGAACTAAAGCAAAAAGAGATAGATGAAATGGCAAGAGTTAAGGAAAAACAAATACAAGTTGAATCAGAGACACAGTTAAAGATGAAAGGTATGGATGTAGATTCACACTTAGAGATCTCCGCTACAAAACTAAAGAGTCAGCAAGAAGAAAATAAATTTAATAAGTATAAAAACATTATTAAACCATTCTGTAAAGAAGACTCCATATCAGCCTGGACAGAAAATGTCGAATATCAGTTTAAATACCACCAAGTACCAATCGATATGTGGGCTATGATTTACATGAAGAACCTGAGTGGGGAGCCCCTTAAAGTAATTGAATCAATACCAACTGATCTTAGATCTAACTATCAGTACATCCATGATACGGAGACACGGAGGTGTCAACCAGAGAGTAAGCACTCTGGTCACGGCGCAATCACGCCTACGTGATAGACACGGAGAAGTGGAATACCACTCAAGAGGAGACGGCTACTCTAAGCGTGCTGAGTGATGCAGCACGCACAAGCCGAAGGGCACACAAGGTCCTTCCGCGTGGTGTGTAGCCACGCAAGGAATATGATCAGACTGGGAACTGACTTCATAGTGAGCGCATCGCTTAGCGTCGATGCGTGTTTCTTTAGCAAAGTAGATAGAGTAGAAGTAGGGTTAGGAAAACGACTAGTGATAGGCCATTCTGTGTCTTAGTGTGTGATTTATTAGCGACCGTTTTGTGCATTGATGTAGTGTAAAGAGCCAGTGGCAATAAAATGTGTAATCCATGCCTCTCGTACGATTTACAATCTTTTTGTGTGGTGCGAGAGAAGTTTATCCCGTAATGCCTGAAGCATCGCTTGATGATACAGTACCTCACAAATAGAACAAACTGCAGACAGTACCTCACAAGTAGAACAAACTGCAGACAGTACCTCACAAGTAGAACAAACTGCATACAGTACCTCACAAGTAGAACAAACTGCATACAGCACCTCACAAGTAGAACAAACTGCAGACAGTACCTCACAAGTAGAACAAACTGCATGCAGTACCTCACAAGTAGAACAAACTGCATACAGTACCTCACAACCTGGATTGTCTATACCGAATGACCAGACCTGACCAAGGTCTATGGCACAGATGCAATTCGCAATCCCGCATTTGAAACACAGCTGCTGGTGATCTGGAGGCATACTGCCTTGCTCTGGTACACGGTGTATTTTTAATGACTGTGGGTTTTTTTTTAAATATTGCTGTTCCAAGTTTAGTATTTACCTTTTATATTGCATGACCTCCACAGAGGGTGAATACAAAACTTGGAACAGCAATATTTTTTAAAACCCCATCGTCGTTAAAAATACATCCTGTATTTTACAATTTTATGAGTACCGGTCGTTCAGAAAGCAATGGCAAACTACTACTGAATGTAAACTAGCCAAGAAATCACAACAACCAAAAACTGCTGGGGTTAACTGTGATGTCCTGTAAAGGATATGCAACTAACATTCATTTAACAACGCTTTTTCAATGTAAATGTAACATGTACAACAAATTGATATACAAAAGATCAGTGGCTGGAAGGGCCGAATGTAAGACAGGCCTGTGTGCCCAACTTGTGACCCCATGAAAATAAAATTTGCTCGTTCAATATATATAGTAAAATGGTAAATATCTATTTCCCATATCTAGACAATCTGCCGAGCTCATCTCTCACCTTGAAGAAACTGAATGAACCTTTCAAGGTCTGTTATCTGTGTCTTTAGCTGCTCTACAAGTTTCTCCTTCACCTTGGCGGGGTTGACTATCTGGCAATTAGAGAAGAGATTTCACAAATTATTAAAATAGGTAAAATAAGTTTGGGGCTGGTAGTGAATCAAATCTATGAATGTTATTCCTCCATGCCACCATCTTAGGCCGCCCAGCATCACATCTCTCTCTGTCTGCTTCTGATGATGATGTTGTCACTCCAACTGTGATATTTTCCATGCTTCTTATCACATCATGTCATAATTCCCTCTCATGATATTGTGTCATCATTCCTTCTCATGACATCGAGTCATAATGCCTCCTAATGACATTGTGTCATAATTCCCTCTCATGATATCATGTCATCATTTCTTCTCATGATATCATGTCATAATGCCTCTTAATGACATTGTGTCATAATTCCCTCTCATGATATTGTGTCATAATTCCTTCTCATGACATAGTGTCATAATTCCTTCTTATGACATAGTGTCATAATGCCATCTCATGGAACAGTGTCTCATTCCTCAACATTCAAATTGAGGGTTCAAAATCAGCTGCAGGCGATTTGTAAGCAAGCAGCTTTGCGCTGATTTCAAAGGTATGAGATAGACACAGAGAGAGGCAGAGAAAAAGAAAGATAGAGACAGACAGAACAGAAGAGAGACAGATAGATAAAGATAAAAAGAGAGAGACATACAAAGACATACAGGAAGCGACGAGACAAAATGCAATGACAAATCCAGAATTAAAAATATTGCCCAGTGAATCACAAATAGCCAATAAATGCTGGGGTTGATTGCAATGTCCTGTTAAAAACGTGCACCTAACTACATGAAGGGAGAATATTGTTTGTCTCTTTACAGTTCTACATAATATACTTTCATTAGCTTTTTCCATTCTAGTTACGGCAGTTAAAGATGCTTGCAGCATTTGTCTCAAAACCACATCTCCAATGCCTCCATGCTCTTTCTAATTTGTGAGTTCACATTCCAAGATTGCCTGCCTTACAGCAGAACAGGTTCTATATAACGTTTCGGTTCCCTCTTTAAGACATTCAAAGAGAGTGATTTATTATAAAAGAAACTTATCTTCTGAAATGTCATTTTTCCGTGACTTGTTCTGCTCTTGCCGGCTCTGTGGTGAAGGCGTTACAGGTACAGTTCATGATCCTGCATACCCACGTTCTAAACACAGCTGTGTGCGATTTGGCAGCAGACCACGTTATGTTCGTTTTTTGACGAAATGGTATGGGTTCTGGTCGTTTAGAAGGCAATGGCAAACTACTGAACACAAACTTGCCAAGAGATCACAACAGCAAACCAATGCTAGTGTTGACTGTAATGTCCTGTTAAGGATATCAACTAACTTTCTTTATTCAGCTCTTAATCTCTGTCATACACCTTCTATTTGATGTTACGTGACATCAGATGGTGAATTCCATTACATTGTTTCATCAAGCCTTGGGCTCACTAAATTCAACTTTGACAAACATTTGTTTGGGTTTTCTTTCCCAAGCCTTTGACTGTCCCTAGTCTAACTGCAAGGCAGCAGGTTTGTGTAACACTTCATCTGGTCCCTACCCTTTGACCTGTCTGACGCAGGAAACCTTGCAAGTAGCTATACCACCATCAACACATCTCTTGGGGTCACTGGAACACGCAAGCATCTCTAACACGACAAACTTAATACACAGCAGAGGGGTACCTGATGTTATGGCTACCCTTAGATGTTTGAATGGATTGACTTGGTAAAATATGTCCCCTTCTATTGTAACATCATCATCCTTTCATTATTTGGAGTTCAAGTTAGAGAAGGATATTGTCTTTCTAAGCTTTTCCATGAATTATCCCAGGTCTGCTTGAATAAGACGTGGATATCGTGTCTATAAGCTGCTCCACCCCTAAATAATCTTTACACTCAGAAGGAATCATTACAGACTCCTGTGCTCAACAGAATGATGGTTGGACACAGCAGGACAACAACATGAACAATGGCACAATTCTCACCTGTCCAACGGCATGGTCAACCACTTGCCTCAACTCTTCAACACTGAAAGAAGACCAGAACATTATTCTATTACCATTAAATACAACTGCTGATCTAGGACTCTGGTGAACGTGTGAGATGGTGAAATATGACCGCCCACACTTATCGGCATGGCACATGATGATGATGATGATGATGCTGATGATGATGCTGATGATGATGATGATGATGAAATACAAACAAACAGTGACAATCTTAGAAAATGACAACAAAACAGATTACATTATTTTTAGCACCCGCTCACTTTGAATTCAAGCGTAGTTCATTCACGCTTCGTCTAGTAGTGCAGGACTGATTTTTGCGTTTGGATTAGCTTTCCCTATTACCAGTATCCCTTGCCATCAGGGGAACCCACTCCAACTTCAGGGGTACTTGTAATTTACATGCCCAAGTCAAGGACGAGAAGTCAACAATTTAATCCAACTGACTGTTGTAGGGATTGAACCCCTTACCTCACTATCATCACGCTGGATGTTTAAGAACAAACGCTCTTATCCATTTCCATACGCTGACCTCTATTCGATTACATAATTGTCTTCTTCTTTCATTCGCTGTAGCGTGACTGCGTGGCATCTTGTTTGCTGTGGTGCACCTTCTGGCCCGTTGCCTCTGTCATCAGAACCTTTCTGTTAGGGTAGATAGACTGTGGTCTTACTCGAGTTTATATATGTATGTATTTGCATATGTGGCTGCACATGTATGTACGTACATACATATATAGAGCAGTCTGGTTTTGGCACCAGAGACTCATTGTTGCCCCTTTTCCTGTTAGTTAAAACCCTTCTGCCACAAGAAGGCCAGGAGTTGGAGTTTTGCTACCAGAGGCAATGAATGCACAAGCCATGTGGGTATTTATAGCTGGATTATTCAATAAAGTCAAGACCAAATTGCATCGCTTCCATTTATAGCTGGAATATCAGTTACAGTCAAGAACAAACATCTCTCTGTTACCTGAGACTGTCAAAGTTTTCCAAATTCAGGTCCAACTTGTGCTTCAACTCTTCCAGGACCACCTTCTGTTTCTCCATCACCTTGCTGGTGGGCAAGCTGTCAGCATCACCAGTCTGCAGAAATCATCAAACAATGCACGCTACAGACGTTAGTTAGAAGCTAGACACATTATGGAAGTCACTATACAAGTCACCATACAAGTGGCGCTACAGAAGTTAGTATGCTAGACACACTATGGTAGTCAGTAAATGAGAAATTCTGTCAAAGGAATTACACAAAACACTCAATGCAAGTCAGTAAACAAGGCACTCTACAGAAGTCAGGAAACACGGCACTCTACAGAAGTCAGTAAACAAGGCACTCTACAGAAGTCAGTAAACAATGCAGTCTACAGAAGTCAGTAAACAAGGCACTCTACAGAAATCAGTAAACAAGGCACTCTATAGAAGTCAGTAAACAAGGCACTCTACAGAAATCAGTAAACAAGGCACTCTACAGAAATCAGTAAACAAGGCACTCTATAGAAGTCAGTAAACAAGGCACTCTACAGAAATCAGTAAACAAGGCACTCTACAGAAATCAGTAAACAAGGCACTCTACAGAAGTCAGTAAACAAGGCACTCTACAGAAATCAGTAAACAAAGCACTCTACAGAAGTCAGTAAACAAGGCAGTCTACAGATGTCAGTAAACAAGGCACTCTACAGAAATCAGTAAACAAGGCACTCTACAGAAGTCAGTAAACAAGGCACTCTACAGAAATCAGTAAACAAGGCACTCTACAGAAGTCAGTAAACAAGGCACTCTACAGAAGTCAGTAAACAAGGCACTCTACAGAAGTCAGTAAACAAGGCACTCTACAGAAATCAGTAAACAAGGCACTCTACAGAAGTCAGTAAACAAGGCACTCTACAGAAATCAGTAAACAAAGCACTCTACAGAAGTCAGTAAACAAAGCACTCTACAGAAGTCAGTAAACAAGGCACTCTACAGAAATCAGTAAACAAGGCACTCCACAGAAGTCAGTAAACAAGGCACTCTACAGAAATCAGTAAACAAGACACTCTACAGAAGTCAGTAAACAAGGCACTCTACAGAAATCAGTAAACAAGGCACTCTACAGAAGTCAGTAAACAAGCCATGGCGAAGTGGTCAAGCCGATTGACTCGGGCTCCGAAGTTTGTGGGTTTATTTCCGGGCCGTGTCCTTCGGTTCATGAGTGAAATTTTTCTGAGACTCCTGTGAGTCGTCACTAGAGCTACGGAGTTTGTGCTTTGTGCAACGCTTTCTGCGCTGCGGAAAGAGACCGAGCCATATGGGATAAAACCTGGTGCAATGAAGTCGACCCTGTCGACTTTTAAGTGACTTTTTTTAAGCACTCTACAGAAATAAGTAAACAAGGCACTCTACAGAAGTCACACAATATCAATGATGATTTATTAGAATGTTTGCCAGCTGGTCTGATGGTATGTGTTCGAACCCGCACCAAGGCAGATTTGTTTATATCGACCTGGGCTCCAGGTCGACAGTCTAAAACGGGCATCTGGAAATCTCCTGGGAAGAAAAAGTAGCCGGTATTATATTGACACAATTATTTTTTTAGTTCTTCCCCTTCTGTATTTTTATTTTAACATCTTTATCTGTTTGTCTGAACTGCTACCTAAATAAGTGTATGATTCCATCTCTTGAAGTGAGGTTACACCCAGGGAGATCTAGGAGCCATGTGGCCAAGAAAAAATACTCTATAACCACAAAGATTTAAACCCAAGACCACTAGACTGCCAGACAGGCAAACACACTAACCACAGCTCCCATCACCACTAAGTTAGCTGTAGTTTGTCCTTACCTCATAAGCGTACGTCTCCAGATCCTCCAATTGTGACTTCAGCTGCTCTATTAAGACCCTCTGCTTCTCCCTCTGCTCACTGATTTTATCCTCATGCTCCTTCTCACTCTGTGTTAAATATATCATTAATAAAGATATAGATAACATGTTTTAGAAGTAGTTCTATATCGTTTACAGGATGTCGCAGTCAATCTCAGCATTTATTGGCTGTTTGTGATTTCTTGGCAAGTTTATGTTCAGTAGTTTGCCACTGCTTTCTAAATGACCAGCACTCATACCCTTGTATGGAAAACAATGCAAGCCGGTCTGCTTCCAAATTGCCCTTAGCTGTGTTTCGAACACAATGCAGGATTACGAATTGCATTTCTAACCCCTTCACCACAGAGCAAGCTGATAAAATAAACAAGATAATTACATTTCTTCTTTTTCTTCTTCGTTCATCCGGAGTTTTTTTTCGGACGTGATTGCGTTGTGCCTGTTTACAGCAGAGCTGCGTTCTTGCGCCGTTAGGCCGACACATCCGACTTCTGCAGGCATTTGTTGACCGGGTTAACCTTCCCGGGGATAATTACATTTCAGCTCCATAAGGAACATAGGGCTGAAACAATTGCTCTCTATCAATTTCCGTTTTCAGATTTTTAATGATGCGTCTGTGCGACTTCAATTTTCTTAGACTTCTATTGAATTTGCTTCACAAGTCTGTCTGTCTGTTTGTCTGCATGCATGTGTTCCCATGTATATGTGTGCATGAGGGTTTGTGAGTGAGTGAGTGTGTGAGTGAGTGTGAGTGAGCGAGTGTGAGAGTGAGTGTGCGTGCACGTCTCTCTAACATTTTAGTACATATTTAATATGCTCAGCATTCAAATTACCAAGTTTTTTCTATCTGAATGCAACATTTATAATACATAATTAATGTGTGAAAGACGAGTGTTTGGAAGAGCCAAATGAAAGATGAGCCTGAATTCCCAACCCTTCGAAAATAAAGTTTGCCCATTCAGTCAGTCAACTGTTATTCAACTCACCTACTCTAGTTGTGTTTCTGCCAGAAATTATTACTCCAGCCCAGTCTATCAACTGTCAGTTTACTTCGTACTTTCCAGATAACCATTATTTTAACCCTTTATTCACCCAGATATGTTTCAATGTAAAGAATAAACTGGACATTACAGAAAGAGTTAAAAAACAAACACTTATACTATGTTCACAAGCTTATTACCATTATTTTAACCCTTTATTTACCCAAATGTGTTTCAATTTAAAGAATGAACTGGATGGAACAGAAAGAGTTATCTCAGAAACACTGAGACTACATTCACAAGTACACTACCATTATTTTAACCCTTTATTTACCCATATGTGTTTTAATTTAGAGAATGAACTGGATGGGACAGAAAGAGTTAAAAAAAGAAACATTGAGACTATGTTCACAAGCTCATTACCATTTCCTCCAGGAGCTGAGCATCCTGTATCTTGCAGCCTCTAACATCAGGTATGCCTCTGAATGCAAACTCCTCAAGCTCCTTCAACAGATCCTAAAACATATTAAATTAATACATAAAATAAAATCATTGCAATGTTTTCCCATGGTAACAGAGAGCATCTGTTGGAAGTTTGTCCCCAGAACATGCTGGGGTGGTGGGAAATGAGCAGGCGGACAGATTGGCTGGGTCTGCATCCCCTGGTGGGGTATTGATGCATGATAAGGCAGATGTGGTCGGGGTCCTGTTGGAATCATGAGTACAGTGCAGAAGAATGGGTGGATCATCATGCCTTGGAGAGAATGGTGCTAAAGGGAGAATCTGGCCGACACTCAAAACTCTGAGGAAAGGCCAGACGGACATGTAATCAGACTGCTGCTGGTACTATTAGTATTGGGACTCTTCACTGGTTGTTGCAGATGAGGAAGGAGCACGTTTGAGAATGTCCCGAGTGATGTGTTAGTGCCTGACTTAGCTCAACTCGTAAATTTGAATAATGGAAACACACAATATATTGCACAATTTATTGCCTGGCATATTTTGCTGTATCTTGTCAGGTACATACTATGGAAATAAAACAACACATAATAAAGTAACACAATAAATCCTTACAGCTGAAATACACAACAACTAGTCCTGCATTACAAACTGACTATGTCTTATATTGACTATCATATCTTTTTGTTTGATTGATTGATTGATTGATTGATTGATTTAGGAACCGACATCACAGCATTCGGGGCATTCCCATAAGCGCTCCGTCCCCATCCTCAGCTTACTTGAGGGTTACATTTGTGTATTGTAGCTGCCTTCACAGATTTCACCATGCGTGGATTATGTGCTGAGTACTGCATCTGGATTGCATGCTCGTTGTCAATCACATGCCCTAGGCATCATAAAGATTGATTCTGTTGAATACTGTTTAAGAATAGAGGACCTAAACTAAAAGAGTTGACTTTGCCTGGAAATTCAGTGCCTATCTTTAACACAGAAAGTGTTGGGTTTGAAAACACCTGAGGACATTTTCTTCATATTTTCAAAGCAGCTGGGTAGCATCATACCCCACCTAACATTTGGCAAGATGATCTGACTCCTAGCCTTGTCAGACAAAGGCAAAAATGAAATTAGGTTTCGTATGCATGTCAGAAATCCCTCAGCAGTTGAAAATCACAAAGCTAATCAAGCAAACTTTCAAAATTTGGAAACCTACACAGAACAGAATATTTGCTGCATGTGCAACTCAGGTATGCAAATAATTAGTGTACAGTAATTGCACTGAACTGAGTTCATCCTTTCACCATCATCATGTTCCCTATCAACTAGTGTAGACGTTCATGCCTCCCCACAGACCTTGGTCCCTTGTGTTCTGGGTGACTTTTATTGATGATATTCAATGTTACAATGCAAATTCAGTGAGCATCATTTCTCTCGTGTGGTGTAAAAAACGTGACTGGAGCACTAATGACATGCTTCATAGGTGGTGAATATCAATCCAAGTTATCGATAGTTAATTGCCTCTGGAGAAATAAATGGCTAAATTGTTAGTACACCTTTTGTGTGTGCGTGTCGCTCGCTTTGAACTCAAGCAGAGCCCATTATATGTGCTGCTACTACTAGTGCACAGGACTCATTTTTGTGTGTGGATTATATTACCCTATTACCAGCGTCCCTCACAATCAGTTGAACTCACTCCAACTTATGAGGTACAGTGGAACCTCAGGTTACGAACGCCTCAGGTCACGAACAATTCAGATTACCAACAACTTCTAAAATTTTATGTCTCGGGTAATGAACAGTGCCTCGGGTTACGAAAGAAGGGGAGAGAGAGAGAGAGAAAGAGAGAGAGAGAGAGAGAGAGAGAGAGAGAGAGAGAGAGAGAGAGAGAGAGAGAGAGAGAGAGAGAGAGAGAGAGAGAGAGAGAGAGAGAGAGAGAGAGAGAGCAAGGTGTAACGTTGGAGACAAACGATCATGTACAGTACAAACAGTACTACAGATGAGGTTGTGGATCTTCAGAATGAACAGCTAAAGACATTTAAGGAGGAGCAGTCATCCGATGATGAGGAGTCAGTGACCGTTTCAACTGCCAGGATTAAAGAAATTTGCAGCAAGTGGGCAGACATCGAAGACTTCATTGTGAACCATCATCCAAACAAACTTGTTGCTAACAGGGCAGTAAACTTGATGAATGACAACACGAAGGTCCCCTTCAGAAAAATTCTCCAGCAAAGGAAGCAACAACTTTCCCTTGATAGTTTCTTGGTGCAGAAAGATTCCCAGTCGGCTGCCAAGAAACAGCGACAAGATACTTCTGCAACTAATGATTCAGAATAATAAAGAAAGTGACAAATTTCCCATGATCGTTTTCTTGGTAATAAAGATAGACTAAATCATTTTTTTTTTAAATTTTACATTTAATTCATATGGTTGTTTTCTTTCTCTTTATTTAGTACGTGAAGTACATATATTCTCTGCGTTTTGTCAAGTAAATGACCGGATGTTAATAAAAAAGAACTATTCTTTCATCATGAAACGGATTGTCTTTATTTCATTGATTTCAATGTTTCGGGTTACGAACGTTTCAGGTTACAAACCGAGTTCTGGAATGAATTAAGTTTGTAACCCGAGGTACCACTGTACTTGTAATTTACGTCCCAAAGTCAGGACAAAAACATTTTAGTCCAATTGACCCATGTAGGGGCCGAATCTGCTACCTCGGAATCAGTATTTTTAAAATCTGTAGACATGGGTTCTGATCTCCAGCAATGCAAAGAATGTTTAAGAATTAGCGCTCTTATTCATTTGACCATGCCGACCTACAAACAGACAGATAAGGATAAAGATAAACAGAGACAAAGACAGAAAAAAGAAAAGAAGAAAGACACAGATAAAGACAGAGACAGATAAAGAGACACACAGACAGCAATGTCTCAAGAAGGTACTGATACTTGTCTGTCGTGTGGTCAAGAAGATTGTGGATCTTCCATGGAAGCACTCACCTCCTTGTCATCGGGCTCAGCACTGACAATCTGCTTCAGTCGGAACTGAACCTGAGCAAAATGAGTGGTCAGTGCCAGCAGAGATGAATTCAGCTGCTCCTGCTCCTCTTCCAGTCGAGTCAACTCATCACCGTTGCTTGTGTGTCTAGGAGCAGAAATAAAACCATTAGTTTAGATTTCAGTGTGTTTCAGTGGCCAACAAAGTGTTTTTTTTCTGTAGAAGTCGTGGTCGCCTGTGTGTTACCATCATGTGCCATGCCGATAAGCATGGGCTGTCATGTTTCGCCATCTCACACGAGTCGTGGATCAGCTGTTTTCTTGTCTCGACCAGACCATGTGGCCAAGCCATCCAGATATTTACTTCTCTGCCTTCCCCTTGTTCTTTTCCCCTCAATCTTGCCAGGTGTCACCAAGTTTTCTAGTTTTTTTCTTCTCATAACGTGTCCAAAAATGTATTACTGTCAAGTCTAATTTCTCTAACAAGTTTAAAGTTTTCATCTGCTTTTTGCTCATTGGATTTTCTGTCTGTCCACGGTATTCTGTGCAATTTCCTCAGAAACCACATTTCCACTGCCATTAAATGAGAGTATCCATGTTCAACACTTACCCACTGTACTTAAAAAGAAGGTATGAGACCGGCTGATTCTCATGTGGCCCATAAACACGGTAAAGAAAAAGACCCTTTTCCACATGGTGAGGTGTTGTGGGTATATGGTGCTTGACAAGACCCACAATAGGTGTTTCTAGACAATATAATGTTAATGTTAATAATACTCCCGTGTGTTGCCGGGGCCCATAAGGGAAGCAAAGAATAGCAACACTGCAGCCTACCACGCATGTCGTAAGAGGCGACTAAGGAGGCTTGATGGTTCCGTCGCCCTGCTACTGAGTGAGTGCATGGCGCGACACTGTGAGCTGTGAGTTTCATGTGAAGTGCTTTTGAATCTGCCCGAGGTTTTTTGGAATGTGACTGCATGTTCGGAGTGATGGCAGATGGCTATGTCCCAGAGTTGACCGGTTTTTGCCTTATGCAGAAATGCGTGGCTGCTGAGCTTCTGGTTGACTGCCACTGCCATCGACGATGAACTGTATTTCGTGGACTGTGTGGGTGAACATCTAGGAAACATCCAGATGGGAAAATGGCTGCAGATTCCATCAGAAATGAACTGGGTGTTTTGTGGGGGACTTTTGTGTTGACATTCTGGCGGCGGCATTATGTACAGTGCATCTGTGCGGGCTGTTGTTTGTCAAGACTCCTGTCTTTTCCACTTTTCACATTGGGCAGTGGGGAGCGTTTTGTATGATATTCACTGGCACAGGAACGGAGCATAATGGGGACGACCCGTTGCTGTGAAGTTGGAACTGCGACTAACTAACTAACTAATATAATGTTAATAGTGACATGACCCACTAATTGAGCCTGGCCATAGTGGTATGACAATGTGTTCATGTTGACACAGTAGTTTAACACGGTGTGCTCATGTTGGCTGGTCAGACTGTTGCAACGCTATCAGTCAGCTCATAGACTGTGTTGGAACGATGACTCCTCACATTGTCCAGATTAATGCACAACTGGTCGTTGAACAGATTGAGTATTGTTATACATGGACTAAGCCACAATTTTATATTATTATCAGTTAGTGCCATGACACATCTATGAACACCAATCACAACATAACATCGATTCGTTTCATATGTATAATTCACCTTTATGCAATTAAATAGGTTCACATAATCACAATTACACAACTTAAAAACTTTCAGTTTCTTAAGTCCTAAAATCTCTATCTTTGGCGACAGGGTGAATACTGCCATTGCCTAGCCAGACTCTTAACGGTCAACCTCTAACTGACTCATCTAGGAGAAAGCCTTCTCTCTCTGGCCAGTGCCAAAGCGCGTTTCATTCCGTAAGGCATGAATGTGATCAGAGCTCACATTTCAGCTCATGACTGTGCTACCCCATATTTACACACAGATCAACACTCAGTGGCTGGTCAATATTACACCGGCAGCCTTTTAAAAAAATTTCACCTCATGTGGATCTTCAGATCAACACTCAGTGGCTGGTCAAAATTTCATCTCATGTGGATCTTCAGATCAACACTCAGTGGCTGTTCAATATTACACTGGCAGCCTTTTTAAAACATTTCACCTCATGTGGATCTTCAGATCAACACTCAGTGGCTGGTCAATATTACACCGGAAGCCTTTTTAAAAAATTTCACCTCATGTGGATCTTCAGATCAACACTCAGTGGCTGTTCAATATTACACTGGCAGCCTTTTAAAAGAATTTCACCTCACGTCCTTCCTGTTGTACCAGCAGCCTTTTACTTTCTATGACTTTCCTGGGAACCCAGATACATTGTTCACACTGCCTGGTGGGGATTTGAACAGATGACCATTAGACCAACAGGCAAGCATGCTAGCCACTGCACCACCACGAATCCCATAGATCATCAACATCATCACCATCATCAAGTGCCATGCCAGCTGGCATCGGCATTCATGACTCTCCACAGATCTCAGTCATTGGTTTTCTGGATCAACTCTGCTAATGATATTCCTCCATGCCACTGTCTCAATTCATCCAGCATAATTTCTCTTGGTCTGATTCTGTCTCTCGTCCCCTTGATCTTTCTAGTTGTCGCAATGTTCTCCAATGCCTCTCTTCTCATCACATGACCAAGGAAAGCTGTTTGTCTTTCTTATTGTTGTATGTAATGTTCTAATTTCATTAGCCTCTTTCAGGCATCCTTCGTTACTTACTCCCATAGATACCTTTTAAGAATATGCACAGGTAACAATTACTCACTGTGGTTCATAAGGAGAAGGGATGGGGCTGACTGCCGCTCCCAGAGGTGCCCATCTTTCGGCAGGACGATCTCCGCTCCCTTCATCAAAGCTGTCATAGTCTAGGTCATGCTCAACAGCTGTGTCTGCATCCCTGGGTCCACTCATGTCGTGGCTTTCCTCTGCTGTCAAGTTGAAGGACTAGTAGATTCTTACAAACCTGTCAAATCAATACTTTGCATGTAAAAGATATAGAAACTGGTAGTCGCAAGCAGCATGAACCACCTCAACTATAACCAAACTTGAGGAAGCCGATTGAACGAGGTGCAAAGTTGTGGGGTTTTTTTTCTTTTCTCAATCGGATTGGTTCGGATAGTCCTGTGACAGATACTGCCATTGGGGTGTGAAGTGAAGGGCCTTCACATATTCTAGGCCACGACAATAAGAGATGGGATGGTCAGTTCCCTTTGTTGTTGCTGTTCCTTCCCTGTTGATTCTCAAAATTATCTGCTGCCCATTTTTATGAGGTTGGGCCAACCCCAGAGTTATACTGGTTGGAATTCCAAAATGTCTGGTCCTTCATTATTATTTGAAAAATCATAGTGTTCCCCTCTTGTACCATATAAAGGACTTTCACATAATCTGATCATGCATTTAAAATCTCTTTTTATATTATGGTTTTGCCATCTTTGGTTTTTGGCAACCCGTTGATGTGTGTGTTCTTTTCTAAGTGATGTCATTAATTCTTTTAGGCATTAATTTCATATTCCGGGTGTAATTTTGGTTTTCAATTTGCCTGCAATTTTCCTCAAGCCATGTTTATTTTGCCTCTTTGCTCATGTTCCTAATTTTCATGTGAATCTCTTCATTAAATGATGACATGGACATGACATCTGACTGAATTGATTGTGTTGAACACCTTATTTGTTTATTTGTTGCAGACAAGACCTTTCTCAATAATAATTATTAATTATTGAGAAAAAAAAAATATTGTGATAAATAGACAGAGAAATTCAGCAACAACAATGCTGTCAAATATGAGTGTGTGTCGTTAGTTTGACTCAGTCTATCGGCCTGTGAGTCAAGCAGCTGTCGTAAATATAAGAAATACATAAAATAATAAATATTAAATATATAATAAATTTTGAGACTGACTCAGAATAGTGAATAATTAACTAGAGAGAGAGAGACAAGTCTGCTACACCATAATTTGGCAATCAATTTTACCCCCAACGAATCTTGAATAATATTAAATATCACCAAAATTACAAGCACAGGTGCAAAATAGTTTTGTTTTAAATATACCCCTTAATATTTTGGTTGCTACTTGCAAAGAGAGCAGAACATGTTTATTATCACGACAGCAATCTACCAGCCCTCCATGTATTTATGACACTGAGTGCCAGGTATGCCCAGCAATGAACAGCTAAGTAATTTCATAATAACCTTTCAAGTACTGTATGTCTTTATCACCGATTATTTATACGATTTTCTCAAAATAATTAATTTAAATATTGTTTAAACTGCGCTAAATATAATCATAATGTGGTGGAAGCAACGTTTCTTGAGGAAATGATAAATGTAGTAAACATACACATATATTACGCATTACATAGAAATAAAGAAATATTAACTCCTAAATATTATATCAAAACGTAATACCGTCTTATGTCTTATTCTGACAAAGGTAGCGACTATCAAAACGTCGACATTTGTGTTGTATTTTATTCTTACTCATTTCATTTATATCTGTCTTAGTTTTTATTATATTATTACATTAGTTTTGCCTATTTCCTCATCTTTATTAATTATTTTGTTTACGTGAACTGAGGACCCAATAACGTATGTATGTGTGTTTGTTTCCATGATTTACCCTTGGGATTTTAAAATACATTTTTGTTTCATTATATATCTCTTGTGTTTTGCTTGTGGGTAAAATAATGTGTTTCAAATTGTTAAATGTTGCATTCATAACGGTTCTTAAATGTGACACGCCAAACTGGCAAATTCCAGCAGTGCACGTCTGTTGTTTACGAAATAACAAATGTTTATGAGATGTTTACAAAGTAAAAATTATTTATGAGAAGATGTTTACGAAATATTTAGGAAAAGGTCACTAAATATAACTTCTGTGTTTGCAAAATAAAGCTTCCGTATAGGTATACATTCATAAGTTGCTTCCTCATTTCGGAATGAAAAGATCGTTGAAGTTTACATAAAATAATGAATGAAGTTAAGGTTTGCAGTAAATATTCCCATTGAAAACCTGTTATAGTCATTATCGTGTGGCATTAGTGATCATGTCTTTCCACAGCCTTATTGTGTATAGACATGATTTGCGAGGCATTGGTAAAGAAGGTAGTTTGCCATAGATTTCCTTCTTGTTCGTGACCTTAGCCATTGTCTCTATATAGAGATCCTCTGTCTGCCGTCGCAAATCTTGATATCCTAACCAAAAACTAACTACTATCTGTCGGCTGCTCCCTGGCTCCATCCACTACCTGCTGTCATGGCCTCTCGTGACCCTGATCCGTTACTGCTACTCACCACCTTGCCAAAGAGTGTCCCGTTGGTTAGCCGAGGGAAGCGTGCACCTTACGTCTTCTTTGATAGTGGATACACCTACCCTGCCGCCCGCCCCTTAGAGCTACCACTCACTAACTACTAAGTTAACAGATTGAGTGCGAAACAAAAAGTAGGTTTGGACCTAAAAAAAAAATGGATGACGGAAAATGGGAAGTAGGGGTATGTCACAGTTATTCTTGCTTGCTCGTGTTCGTTGGCTTGAGCTCCAACGCGAAGTCCTGTATATCGGATGAAGGCATCCTGTTGTCCAACATCAGTGTGATGTCATACAGGACCTGAGGTTTGCGTGAGTATCCGTTGTCCCATGTCTGGCTTATTGGTGTGCAGACTGGTGGTTCCTCGCCGTACAGGCAGACACTCTCCGACTTCGGAGGAATCGGCGATCCTACTGTCTTTAGCCAGGACCCCGAAGGACGCTCGACGAGGACGCGTCAATAGGTCTTGGCCATTATATAACCCGGCCCTGGTGCCTTGGAAACACCTCTGCGTCCCTGTCAAGTTATAACTTAAGCGTTTTTAATATGGAGTAGACACGGCGTGTTATATATCAAATTAAAGGGTGTTGTTTAGGGAACATGGCTGTATTATATTTTAATGAGACAACATTTCGCAATGACGTCATTTCGGTGATATATGAACCAACGGCAGATACGGGAAGTGGCTAAAGACGATTAATCATCCAATGGCACTTAATCAGTTAAGTATGAATAATGTATACATAATATATGGACGAATAAGGATTAGGTTAAACTGTATATGGATTCTTGTAACTTACAAACATATTTTCAACAAACGTGTGTACAATATGTTGCGCTGGCGTTATAGTGTCTTGCTGACTGGCGTGGGCGGCCATGTCTCCCCACATCCTGCGACCTCCAACAGAATGTATGATGATCAGGCATCATCTGTAGCACATGATACTCCCTACCGTAGAAGGTTATTCCATTGGAATCTCCATTAAGATAAGAAGATACCTGCTACATTATGACGACGATTATGACGACGATGATGATGATAATGACGATGATGTAGATTATAATCCGCGTCTCTTCCTTATTTTTGTGTGTAAGTACTTGCCCGCGCAAAATTGTAAAATTATAAAACATCCTCAAAAGAAATAATAATAATATTAAAAGAAACATGAATATTATGTGTGGTTCTGTTACAGAACATGTTTTAACTCTCCCTGTTGCTAGAAAGTCCGTGCTCGGTGCTGAAATTATCATAGTGATCTCCGTCAGAGAAACTAGAACACTTGGAAGATTAGTTGTTAGTTCGACAGACAGACAGACAGACAGACAGACAGACAGACGGACAGACGGGCGGACGGGCGGGCGGGCGGGCGGACAGATAGATAGATAGATAGATAGATAGATAGATAGATAGATAGATAGATAGATAGATAGATAGATAGATAGATAGATAGATAGATAGATAGATAGATAGATAAATAGATAGATAGTCAGACAGACAGACAGACAGACAGATAGATAGATAGATAGATAGATAGATAGATAGATAGATAGATAGATAGGTAGATAGGTAGATAGATAGATAGATAGATAGATAGATAGATAGATAGATAGATAGATAGATAGATAGATAGATAGATAGATAGATAGTTTAGGTTAGTTAGTTGTTTGGTTGGTTGGTTGGTTCGTTTCATTATTTGGTTGGTTGGTTGGTTAGTCGTCATATTATCCAAACTGTACATCTAACCATTCAGTCCAGATGTGTTCGTGTTCAGATGTCCTATTCGGTATCTCTCCAAACGTATAGCGGTCGACGACACCAGTTTGTAGCTAAGCTGGTCCTTCAAATATCAAACCAGACCATATTCTTCATCACTTTCTGTTCTTATATTTTTAGACTTCTTACTTAGATTTAAATGGGTAAGAGATCTCAGGGTCGGCCTCTACTACGATACAAAGATGTGTGTAAGCGGGACACGATTAATACAGGCATTGATAATGCACATTTGGAGCAAGTCGCCGCTGAACGTGTTGCATGGAAGGCAAACATCAGAAATGGAATAAAGACACAATAAAAAATTATTGCAGATAAGTCACACACCGAGCGTGTGAGACGTAAGATGGTGCATGATGGTGGAAATTACCACGTGTTCACATGCACCCACTGTGAACGAACATTTACAGCGCGAATTGGCCTTATCAGTCACATTCGCTACCGCCATAGGTAAAAGTTATTATGCCTTTTTAAAGCATAAACTATCGTCTGTCAAGACGGCAAGGTGCCAATGTATGTATGTATGTATGTATGTACTTAGATTCTCTCCCGTGTGTTTGACTTCATCAATTTGCCTTCTTGATTTCTTGCTTAGATCTCTTTGATACCCCCACCCTTTTCGTCTCCTGTGTGTTTGACTTCATCGGTTTGTCTTCTTGATTTCTTGCTTAAGTTCTCTTTGATATCCTCGCCCCTTTCGACTTCTGTGTGTTTGACTTCATCAATTTGCCTTTTATTTATTTCTGTTAGATTTTCTTTGATTTCCCCACCCTTTTCGCCTCCTGTGTGTTTGACCTTCGTCTTCTTGATTTCTTGCTTAGACTCTCTTTCATATTCCCGCCCTTTTGTCTCATGTGTGTTTGGCTTCATCATCATCCAGTGGTTTATCATGTGTAGAACTTTTCCTACAAACATCTTTCGGAATTTCTCACCATCATGAGTCGGACGTCCTGCCTCTATTGACGCCATATGTACATCGTCTCTCAACCACGAAGTCATCTACGCTGTGGTGTTCATCTGTACCGTAAACTCGGTAACCTCTTTCCATAGTGATCTTTCCGGGTGTTCATGTTTTGTCACATGTTCAAAATATTTCGTCGTCCTCAATGGTATTTGTTTTATTAATCAATCTTCTTTAAATGGGAGCCTTCGTGGTGAAGTGGTCAAGTCGCTTGACTCGGTCTCCGAAGGTTGTAAGTTCGATTCCAGGCCGCGTCCTTCGGTTCACGAGTGAAATTTTTCGGATACTCCTGTGGGTCGTCGCTAGAGCTACGGAGTTCGTGCTTTGTGCGACGCCTTCCGCGCTGCGAAAAGAGACCGAGCCATGTGGGATAAAAACCCGGTGCAATGGCGACCTTTAAGCGACCTTTTAATCTTCTTCGTGGCGAAGTGGTCAAGTCGCTTGACTCGGGCTCCGAAGGTTGTAGGTTCGATTCCGGGCCGCGTCCTTCGGTTCACGAGTGAAATTTTTTGGAGACTCCTGTGGGTCGTCGCTAGAACTACGGAGTTCGTACTTTGTGCGACGCCTTCCGCGCTGCGGAAAGAGACCGAGCCATGTGGGATAAAAACCCGGTGCAATGACGACCTTTAAATCTTCTTCTAATATTGAATTTTTGTTGAATAAATCTGTTTGCTCTCTCTCGCTCTCTGTCTCCTTTCTCTCCCTTTTTGTATGTCTCTCTCTCTCTCTCTCTCTCTCTCTCTGTATTTGTCTCTCTCTCTCTGCTTCAGTCTCACTGTCTCTGTCTCTGTCTCTCTCTGCCCACACAATATGTAATACTCTTCTGTAACACTTATAATATATTCAAAGGCACAATTGTGCCTTTCAGCGGATTTGTCAACTGCTTTGTGTGCTTATTTAGAATGTCTTGTTATGATTCTCTGTGTTTTCTTGTGCGTATGCAATCACAGTCCTGGGTTTCGATAACTGCTTTTAAGTTTTCGTCTTCCTCGTGATATGATCTATCCTTTGAGTTATGGTGGCGCAGTCACTACATGCTAGTCTGTCGGGTGGTGGTTCTGGTTTCAAGCCTGTCTCCAGCCCAGAATTTTTTAAAATTTTATTTATCGCAAGTTTCAGGGGTCGACTCAGCTTCATAAAATGGGTACTAGAAAATTTTCTGGAAAGTTAAGGCCGCCCCCATTGACTGCCGAGTGGTCTAACAATGTGAGCTTAGCACTTTAACCCCAACAGGGGTCGTAATAGCGCAGTGGCAGACACTCTTACCACAGACCCGGTGGTAATGTGTTCGGATTCCCAATGAGTCGGAGATGTTTAAAAAAATTGGCTTGGTATATTTTGAGTGCCAGGAAATGTTCCACAGATCTCGATCTTTGGTGTTCTGAATCAACACTGCTGATGAAATCCCTCCATGCCACCGTCTCAGAACATCCAACATCATTTCTCTTGGTCTTCATCCGCCTCTTTTTCCGTTGATCTTTCCAATCGTCACGATGTTTTCCAATGCCTTTCTCCTCATCACATGACCAACGGATGCCATTCGTCTCTTTCGTATAACTGTATATAATGTTCTAACTGTCATTTACTGCCAATATAGTACCTTGCGGTGTATGGCAGAGGGGTCTTTGAGCCTGAGGAATTAAGGCCGCCTGGCTAGTGCAGTCGCCGCGAACTGTGCAGGTTAGGATTTTCTTTTTGCCCCCAACAGAAAAAATCCGACACCTTACCGAGGGATCGAACTCGGGTCTCCCGAACGAGAGTCCGGCGTTCTAGCCACTCGGCCAGCCGCTCTAAAGAACTGTATAACATTCATTTAGCCTCTTCCAAACAATGTTAGTTACTCTGGCAGTCCAAGACATTCGCAATATTCATCATAGGAACCACATTTCTGTTGCTTCTAAGCTGTTCCTAATGTTTTCATTCATGTTCCATGATTCACTGCCATACAACAAAACAGGCTCCATATAACATTTCAGTACTGTACCTTTCTTTATCAAACTTCATGTTTAAAAAAAAAAAGATTAGATAATCCTAAAGAAGATATTGTCCGACCTTCACATATACTACATGATAACATAAGGCAACGTGATAAGATCCCCTTTTCGCTATGATTCCTTTCCAGATCATTTCTAGAAAATTCTGAAAAAGTCCCGCATCAGTTTTATGGCATTGGATTGACCCCACAGCTGAATTAACAAATTTTAAAAACTAAAGGCCTCTTTTTACATACTTTAGGACAGACTGAACATATGGTGCCAGACCTATATAGGGTGTATTTTTAATGACTATGCAGTGTTTGAAAATATTGCCAGTCCAAGCTTTGCATTTACCTATTATGTTGCATGCAATTTTTTTTTTCTCCCGCGTTTTCATCCTGTTTCAGGATATTGCGTTCAACACCAGCATCTTTCATCTGAATGTTGATTCTTAGGCTAAGATTACGCTCATCAGCACGCCACGACTTTCTGAGCAGCCGGCTCCATACTCTCGTAAGTCACTGGCGCGACTCGAACCGCTTCCAATTCTCGTTCACGCACGTCAACCACGAGAGTATTCGGGGTTACGGAGAAAGCTGCTAACTCCTCGACCAGGGAGCCGGCTGCATGAACTTTACAGAGGGTAAATATAAAACTTGGGCTGGCAATATTTTCAAACACTGCAGTCATAAACAAAAACAAAAAACTCATATATGTATAGACCAATCGGCAGTCGGTGTGTGCTGTGGTCGGTATCTGACCGGTCGCCTTTACTTCCCAATACAATTCCTGGTACCCCTATTACGGTGGGTCGACCTGGGAGCCAAGATCAATTTTAAAAATCCACACTGATATGGATTCGAACCCATGACTAACAGGCCGGTAGGTGGGTGTCTCGCCATTACGCTACCACGGTTGCCCCAGCCGAACTGATTGGGGAAATAATTTTGTCATCACGGAGTCTACATCTGTGTCTTGAGATGATAGCACACTGACAGTTTCACTATCACAGCTCTTCTTGGCGATTTACTGTCACAGCTCCTGATTATGGTTTACTATCACAGCTCTTGATGATGATCTCCTGTCACAGGTCTTCTTGGCGATTTACTGTTACAGCTTCTCATGATGATTTACTGCCACAACTTCTCATGATTTACTGTCATAGCTCCTGATTATGATTTACTGTCACAGCTTCTCATGATGATTTACTGTTAGAGCTTCTCATGATTTACTGTCACAGCTCCTGATTATGATTTACTGTCAGAGCTTCTTATGATGATTTACTGTCACTGCTCCTGATGATGATTTACTGTCACAGCTCCAGATGATGATTTACTGTCACAGCTCCAGATGATGATTTACTGTCACAGCTCCAGATGATGATTTACTGTCACAGCTCCAGATGATGATTTACTGTCACAGCTCCAGATGATGATTTACTGTCACAGCTCCAGATGATGATTTACTGTCATGGCTCCTGATGATTTACTGTCACAGTTCCTGATGATGATTTACTGTCACAGTTCCTGGTGATGATTTACTGTCACTGCTCTTGATGATGATTTACTGTCACAGCTCCAGATGATGATTTACTGTCACAGCTTCTCACACGATTTACTTTTACAGCTTCACACAAGATTTAGTGTCACATATCTTCGTGGTGATTTACTGTCATAGCTCCTCGTGATGTTGTAGTGTTACATAATGTTTTTAAAGAAATTTAGGTTTTCAAAAAGTGTTTGCCAACACCAGCGCAAGATGTCACAGTTACTTTATTTGAAGTTACAAATGATTCTAACAGTAAAGTGGTACAAGCATTGGGGAAATCACATGATTGTGTCAATAACTTGACATACACATTGAGAGAATCACATGAGTGTGACAGTGACATGGCACAAACATCAATAATGTTTCTCAACATGTGAAGAATATTTCTCAGAAATATTACACATGCTAAGAAAAGTCATATGTATTGTTTTGTGTGTGTGTTTAGTCAAGGGTCAATTGCATTGCACATGCATGTCTGCATAAGGTCTCCAGCTATCCAGGCTCCTTCAAAAGAGAAGCGCAACACAGTGCACAAACTCCGGTAGCACCAGCGAAGTCTACATATCTGTATATTTCTGTCATCAACTCATCATCATCATCATCATCGTCATCATCATGTGCATTGATGATAAGTATGGGCGTTCTAGTTTTGATTATGCAATGCGGCCAAGTCATCAAGGTATTCATCTCTTGCTATTTTCCCATACATTTTGCCACTTGTCACTAAGTTTTCAAGTTTACTTCTCCTCATGTGCCCAGCAAAATCTTGACTGAATGCGTTTCATTTCTCTAATCAATTTATGGTTTCCATTTGCTTCTTGTTGAACTTTCTCACGTGTTTTTCTGTCTGTCCGTTTCAGCGACAGGTGACTATAATTGTCAACTCACTATCTGGACATGGTGCGATATACTTCAGTAAAACGTCATCATCATTTAATAATGCACCATTAAAATGCCAATTCTGCCTTCCTTCAGGAATACCAAACTGAAGAAAAGAGATCAAGAATATATTATTATTACTATTATTAAGATACAAACTAAACTTATGGGTGATAAAATATTCTACTTTCATTAGCCTTCTAGAGGTAATCTTTAGTTACTCTGGCAGTCCAGCGTATTCACAACATTCGTCTCGTGAAACACATTTTTGTTGCTTCTAAGTTCTTTCTAATGTGTTCATTCACATTGCATGATTCACTGCCATAAAGCAGAACAGGTTCTTGTCCGAATTTCAGCACTCTTTAGAATACATAAGATTTCTTCTTTTTCTTCTTTAATTCGCTTGAAATTGATTGTCTATATCTGCAATGTTGTCTCTTATATAAATTTCACTGTCTTTTCTTTAGTTCACTCAGTGGTCTGTAAAGTTTATCTCCCACTGTCATAAACAATGTGATAGCAAAATTGCAGCTTTCAAAATGTGGTTATAACGACAAATAGGAAGGATGTAATGGTAGGAGGAGTAATAAACAAAGCATTATAAACTCAAGGATTGAAGAAAACATTACTGAAAGTTATCAATAGCAGACAATTTTTGGTTTACATTTTCGGGGGAGGGGGGGGGGGGCATATATAAGAGATTCGGTGCCCAAAATAAAGTATGTTTGCAACAAACAAAAATGGATGATAGGAAATGGGAAGTAGGGGTGTGTCACAGATATGAAGGGGTTGTAGACATATTTTGCAATCCGCATACCGCATTCGAAACACGGCTACGAGAGATTTGGCAGCAGATCACCTGATGATGCTACTGCAACTAATACTGCTGCAACTACTGTTACTACTGCTACTGCTACTGCTGCTGCTGCTGCTACTACTACTACTACTACTACTACTACTACTACTACTACTACTACTACTACTACTACTACTGCCGGTGCTACTTCTACAACTACAGGTGTCTAGTCTACAGCAAACATCTGCGATGCTGACTCTAGACCTCTGTCATGTGGTATTTAGATGACACTGTCATTGCTTATATTAGTAAATATTGTATAGCTCCAACAGGAAAGTACTGCTATAACTATGATGCAGAATGTCAGGCAATCAAGATAGCAACAGAGAAATGACTAAATACCAGCCGTGGTACACAACTTGTGGTGCTATTGACAAATGCAAAGTCAGTACTTGAGAAACTCCTGTCTGGGAAATTGCCAGTACTATGGACAATACTTTCTTAACTTGGCAGCCAGCGTAAGGCCACCATACACTGGATACCATCTCACTGTGGAAAGGTCACCATACAGGGCATACCATCTCACTGTGGAGTATCCGGAAACGATAGAGCTGATCGATTAGGTAAGGAAGGGGCAATAGAAGAACAATCTGATGTACCCGTTACATACCACCAAAAGAAAAGAATGACCAAATCAGCCAGAAAGCCACCAAAATCTGCTCAAGACAACTACCACGTTATGGACAGACTAGAATAAATCATTATTCTGTGCCTCAGAACAGGAAACATTAGATTAAGCAAGATCGGCGAATCAGTCACGTGCATATCTGGATCGGCGCCGCAGACAGCATATAACAAACTTCAAGATTGTCCCAAATACGACATATCTAGTCAAACCTTCTGGCCTAGAGAAACAACAATGGAAGATAGATTGTCCCAAATACGACATATCAAGGCAAACCTTCTGGCCTAGAGAGACAACAATGGAAGATAAACTCTATTGACCACCGAGTGAACTAAAAAAAGATAGTTAATTTCAAAGAAGAGACATAATCTTACTTAGGATTCAAACCCGGGTCTCCTGATGGAAGACCAACTTTCTAGCCATTCAGCCAGGTGCTCCTAAACTGCTCAACATTCTTCTAAGAAACCATATTTCCATTTCCCCCAGTCTCTTCACCATTTTACTATACATTGTACAGCATTCCCGCCCATACGTTATTGTTACTATGACAATTAAATCAGACGGTGTCTGTACAGCATGGAAAGACTTAACAGTATGACAGGAGCATCCATGTAGAGCTCATGGACAGAGCTAAACAGACACCATGAATCAAGAGTTGAGGGAAAGGCATTGGATAGAACACACATAAATAAAAACATGAGAATCTAGACCAGTGTTTCCCAACGTGGGGCCCACGCCCCACAGGGGGGCAATTTGACTGTTAAGGGGGGCAATTCGAAAATGGAAGAAATCGGCTGAATATAACAAAAAGGGGAGACTTGAGACTGAAGTTAACTAAATTGGAACCTGACATAAGATCTCTTTGCAGCAAGCATCAAGCGCAAGGATCTCACTAAATTTAAATAATAAATAATTACTAATAATTAAAATAATATAGAAAAATCTTTCATTAAAATTATTTTGTACTTGAATTTCAGTTCTCCATTATATGTTTTGAAAATTTACTTACTGTGTTTGCTCAATAATTACCTAGTGATTTCTTCCTAAAACCTATCATTCAAGTTTCTTTAGTGAACATTTCAATTTTTGAATATTAAAAATAATGTATATGTTGAGGGGGGGGGGGCGTGGGGCGGGGGAGGGGGGCAATATGAATTTTAGAAAGGCTTAAGTGGGGCATGGTACAAAAAAGGTTGGGAAACACTGATCTAGACAGTTCTTTATTTGAAATTCACAGGGCAGACGAAATCGAGGTAAACCGATGGATATGAGAATTAGAAACAGAGAAAAATAAATTGGACAGGACATGGACGAAACTGAATGAAACAGCAAAATATAGGCCGGCTTTAAGTGAGCTGGTGGAGCATGACTGAACGTATAAGAGCGCTCACTCTTAAACTTCTGGTGCCCTGTTGCAAAGGTAGTGGATTCAACTCCTACACAGGCCAGCTGGACTAAAATGCTGACTTCTCGTCCTTGAATGGGGATGTAAATTACAAATACCTCTGAAGTTGGAGTGGGTTCACTTGATGGCGAAAGACAATGTTAATAGGGATAGCTAATCCATACACAAAATCACTCCAGTGCACTACACGTAGTAGTACATGTATGCATTACGCTTGAGTTCAAAGCATGCAAACCCGAAAAAAAAAACAAAGAAGTGGGATTGAGTGGTTGAGGGTTTATGCTTCAATGGGGAATAAAGTGGAGATGAAAGAAGAATGAAATGAAAGCTAACACGCAACGTATACAGTTTTAAGTGCAAGGAAAATACTTACACAATCTGGCCTTCAGAATACAAGAAACAGCATGGATTCTTTAAACGAAAATTCATAACATAAATTGTCTGGCTATGAACTTTTAATTTTTATAATTGGGAGAGTACAAACCTTACCCTAGTGCGGGGAAATGCAACCTAAAGACTCAATATCACAGCAAGGCAGACAAGGCCCTAAGCCTTGGTTGGTAACTGGTCTAGGAAGGCTCCAACAGGTGGACATTTAGTGCATTGCTTTGCTGATCTGACAGCTTCCGTTGCTTGTCTTGTTCCAGATGTATTAGTGTTACCCTTCCTCTGCAGTAAACTAGGTAGGCCGATAGAGCAATCACGCAGCATGGGCAACACATGGTCTCTAAATTCAACCCAGGCTTTGTGTTATGGAGAGGTATAACTCCATTTTACAAACTATTGTCTGTCATGACGGCGAGGTGCCAGTCAGTCAATTTTTATTTCTACCAGAAGAAATAAGGTACAACTATACATACCAATTGAGCGAAGTCATGTTTAAGTCCTCCAATATTTAGACAGCACAGGTTGCATTCCATCTTTAAGATAGGAGAAAATAACAAGAATTATGACGATTAGAACATGATGAATGAACGAGTCCACACCGAGGAGCAAAGACTTTTACATTTCAAAATTTGTCTCAAAGCAGTTTTCTGATATGGGTCTGTTATGTGATAGGCCATCACATTTTGCAGGCCTGAATGCAAGGAGGAATATGCTGCCAGTCTTTCCCTCACTTAGCAGGTAACAAGCCCAAGTGTTTGACATGGTATGTTGGGGAATAGTAAAAGGTGTTCACTGCACCTTAGTCACTGCGCTATATATGAGGTTCAGTTAGTTTTCAGAATTTCCTGAAATTCTTCTGCTTCTTTCTCCCCTTTCCTTTCTTTTTCTTTCTCTTCCTTTTCTTCTTACTCCTCTTCTTATTATTATTCTGTTTCTTCTTCCTCTGCTTCCTCCTCTTCCTTATTGCCAACCTCGTCATCTTTTTCTACTCCTGCTCCCCCTTGTTCACAAATTCTCGAAAACCAACATGAATACCACCAGCATCATAGTTGTTTGTTTCACATCCTCCAGGCTGCCATACAGTTTTTTTTATTGGCATGTTTTTGCTGTCAGCCAAATGTATTCTCTTTGGTCTTGGAGTTTAGAGCAGCCCTGCAGTAGTGTGGTCAGCAGTTGTTCTGTCTCTGCTACATGGGCAGTCATCAGCAGTACCGCCGTCTCAGTTGAATCAGTGGCCCAATCTATCAGTCTCAACTGGCTGTACAGAAGACAATCCTGTCGAACAGTGGTTCTCAACCGATTCCCCCTAGGGGGGAATTTTAGGGTTTCAGGGGGGGGGGGGGTGGGGGGGGAATTAAGATTATTTCAAGATCGCGTTAATGCAAGAACCGATTACTTGATATTGTTTTTCCCTTCATACTGTACTGTTCTGTACGTCTCACCCTTCTAAAATTCAATTTATAAAGTCATTTATAAAGTAAGTAGACCCACAAATCATGTTTTATGTGGACGTCTAGACTTGTTTTAGTATGTGCTATTAAATTTAGCTTCCAATATTACGTATACTGTGTAGGGGCAGTGGCGGGATATTTAGGTAGGAAATACGAAAGGGGGGAATGAGGTTCTGAAAATATGGTGAAGGGGGAAAGGTCCAAAAAAGGTTGAGAACCACTGCTGTAGGACATGTTCTCCTCTGTCTCAACTCTTTGTACAGAAGACATTCCTGTAGAACATGTTATCCTCTGTCTGGCTCGACTCTCTGTACAGAAGACAATCCTGTAGAACATGTTCTTCTCTGCCTGTCTCAACTCTCTGTACAGAAGAAATCCTGTATAACATGTTCCCCCTCTATCTGTCCCAGCTCGCTGTACAGAAGATAGTCCTGTAGAACATGTTCCCCTCTATCTGTCCCAGCTCGCTGTACAGAAGACAATCCTGTAGAACACATGTTCCCCCTCTATGTGTCCCAGCTCGCTGTACAGAAGACAATCCTGTAGAACATGTTCCCCCTATATCTGTCCCAGCTCGCTGTACAGAAGACAATCCTGTAGAACATGTTCCCCCTCTATGTGTCCCAGCTCGCTGTACAGAAGACACTCCTGTAGAACATGTTCCCCCTCTATCTGTCCCAGCTCGCTGTACAGAAGATAATCCTGTAGAACATGTTCCCCCTCTGTCTGCCTCAACTCTCTGTACAGAAGACAATCCTGTAGAACATGTTCCCCCTCTATCTGTCCCAGCTCGCTGTACAGAAGACAATCCTGTAGAACATGTTCCCTCTCTTTGTGTCTCCACCTTGGAGACAAAGGAGCTTGCATGTTCTGAGTTGAGTTGAGCTAAGAAACGACATCACTGCACTCAGGACAATTCCACAGTGCTCCGTCCCCTCCTTCAACAGCCAGCGAAGAGTCATACTGCTAATGGTTCCAACTGCCATCTGATTGATATTTCTCCTGTTCTTCCCTCTGTTTTGAGATTCGTCCAGAGCCCCTGCCGATCCCCCACAACATCATTCTCTCCACACACAAGAGCTCAGTTTGTTTCATCGCTTTCTGTGCATGGTCACACAGGCTCCCGATTGCATGTTCTAGTGACCCTAAGAGATATGCCAGCGGTAGCGCAGCCATTGGTAGGGTCTCCTATGTCAGAAAGGTCAAGGGATAGGAATCAGATGAAGAGAGACACAAAACTACTAGGGGTGTCTAGTTGGTCATGGGTCAAAGTTCACTTGTTCCTGCAGCAAGGCGCTGTTGTCATCTGGAGGTGATAGGTTCGAATTCAGGTTAGTTAACTATAACTCCCAATTTTTATGTCGTCCAGTGTGTCCTCTAGTCTCTAATTCTTTCTTCTGCGTTTATGAGTGCCAAATAGCACACATGCATTTATTTATGAACTGCCTTGTACGAGGGAGCTTCAAAGTCAAGTAGTTTTGAAACTTCCTTATCCACTCATACACTTGCTGGACTGACAGGCGTACATCATCATACTGGACCTTCATTTAGCGATGAATTTCTATAGGTTTAACCATTTCACTGATCAAAAACGGATAATAGATCGCTGTCCCCCTTTGATGTCAAAAGTGCTGCGGCCATCTTTAAACCGTCCTTATGACGTCAACGTGTTCATCTGCACCGTGATATCACTTCTTAACACTCTTGACATCCTCAATAACAATATTGACAGGTTACTTTTTACTTTCTATCACGAACCGATGTTCGTCCATCATGAATGACGTTGATCATTCATTGACGATGACCATTCATTACACTACATTTTGATGAGGAACGAATGACTGGCGCTTTGGTTTTGTATAGCAAGGAAGTGGTCGCGCAACACCCTCGCCCCCGCTCCCTCGTCTGTGGCCGTCTGGCTCCAGTGGCGAGCATGGCAAGACGACTGGAAGACGGACACAGATGCAGTGGACGTTAGGCTGCCACGGCCTGTTATCCCTGTTTATATTGGCTCTCGGGAGCCTCGGGCCCTTCCGTCAGTTCCTTTAATTTTCAGTTTTAAGACAAGCGTAGCGACAATCAATGAGCGTATGATTACTTATAGGATCAACACGATTTCCTTCACCGAAGACGGACTGACCGCCAGAACAGACCACACACAAACATGAGGCGAGAAACTGCCCACAGAAGATACTGCTCGTCTAAGTTGCGAGCAGATCTCCCGATTTACGGTTGAGCCTCTCCAGCGCAAATGTGCACATGGCGACTGACCGTACAGACGTTCACGCACACGCAAGCCAAGAGTAGCATCGCTAAAGCGCGCCCTACTGGCAGGATCAACCAGATATCTATCGGACAGACGGACTATTCACGCACACGCAAGCCAAGAGTAGCATCGCTAAAGCGCGCCCTCCCGGTACAAGGTGATACATGCAAAACCACTGGACGCCTACCGACGAGCTTTCAAGCTACGCCGGCAGGACTAACCGAAAAAAAGCTATACCAGCTTACTGACTGCAGGCCCACTACTCATCGAGAGAGAGTGGGCGCTTATCGAGACTTTGTCGAACGGTCGTACAAATTCTGCTCTTTTGCCCGCTCAAACCTCTGACTGACTGACTGACTGAGACAATGGCATGGTTATTTTAATTTCTGTCACACTTTTAAGGTTTGTACGTGAATTCCCCCCCCCCCCCCGCCCCCCGCCCACCTTGTAGATAGCCTGGGGACAATCAAAGACTAGGGAAAGCAAAGCTGAAGAAAATCTTGTCGAAGCCACATGTACTTAGCCACAAGTTAGCCAAACAGTGTTTTCACAATTCACTTAATGGCATCGCATGTTCAGTAGTTTATTTACTTAATACACTTGCATATAGCGACTAAGTAGACAAACAAAGCCTACAGACATGTTTATTCGGCTTTTTATGTCTTGTTCTGAAGTCACCAGCTGTATGTGAAGTATATAGTATAGCACCTCACAACCTGACAAATGGTATCTATAATTTGATTATTACCTTTTGGTTACATTCTAATATGCTTTTCAGCAGATAATGTATGAATAAAATTAATGGAAGTGACGGTAAAGTTGTGGAGATAAAAACAATATAAAATAGCATAAAGTTATTCAGCTTTACAGAACACAGTTACGGAAAACATAGGACGTTTCCAGTCTTCAGATATGAAGTTTAGCACCTGTCTTTCACACCCCATAGTTTCTAGACTCGGAGAAGGGAACGGGTGTTTTGCAGCTTAGTCCCCACAGTGTTTTGTTACCTGGTCTGTAGAAAAGCATCTAGTCCATCTTTACCTTGATAGAACCAAATCCATTTCATGATCTAGATGACCTGAATGCCAGTGCATCAGACTTGGGTAGTGACATTGGGTGTTTATCCTGCTCAGATGGGAGTGAAAAACAGGAGGTCCCCTGTGCAAAGTTGCATGCGGTACAAACTCTCTGACATTTAGAAACTATAAAGAGTTGACATAAGCCACTTCCTGGAAAATTGTTGTAGGAAATAAGACACAAACATGGATAGATAGACTCCGTGGATGATTTCAAACTCAGCCTACTGGAGGTTTCACAATCAATCAATCAATCTTTAATACAATCACATTTACCTGATATGATTTACATGTTCCATCTTCTATGACAACAACAAACTCAATCGGGACTTCCGGTTAACTAGCATGGCGGTTAGGCATTGAACCGCTATGGCCTCTGGAGTATTTATCCTTGTGGCTGCGGTTTGCATTTCGCATTTTCCGCATGTTGGACTGGTAGTATATGGTTCCGTCGCCCTGCTACTGAGTGAGTGCATTGCGCGACTCTGTGAGCTGTGATATTCACGTGGAATGCTTTTACATGTCAGCTTTTGTTTGTACAGTGACCTGCATGTTCGGAACAATGGCTACCGGCTACCGGCTGTTGCTGAATTGACTGATTTGCCCTTTCGGTTCACGAGTGCATTTTTCAGGAGACTCCTGGGAGTCGGCGCTGGAGCTGCGGAGTTCGTGCTTTATGCGACGCTTTCGGTGGGTCGCCCTGCGGAAAGAGACCGAGCCATGTGAGAAAATCCGGGTCAGTGAGGTCTTTCTGGTGATTGCCGAGTCCATCGACGATGAACTGTGGTTTCCGTGGAGGCCTTTTGTGTTGGCATTCTGGTGGCAGCATTATGCACAGTGTATCTGTGCGGGATGTTGGCTTGCCGAGAGTCCTGTCTGTTCCACTTTTCACATTGGACAATGGGGAGCATTTTGTGTGATATTCACTGGCACAGGATCGGAGCCTAATGGGGACGACTCGTTGCAGTGAGGTTGGAACCTCGACAGACAGACAGACAGACAGACAGACAGACAGACAGACAGACAGACAGACAGACTGACTCACTGACTGACTCACTGACTGACTCACTGACTGACTCACTCAGTCAGTCAATCAATCAATCAATCAATCAATCGGTACATAACATTATTTGATAGTTACAAGTAAATTAGAGAAAAATACAGCAATATTAATTAAGCAGCAAATAAAGCAATGTTCTACTATTGTTTTTCTTGTTGATAAAAAGTGCAAGCTGTCATAATCTCTTGATTCACATACTGTCACTGTTGTTTCAGTTCGGGCATTTGAACATTTCATCATTTATGTTTCTACCCGTCAAAGATAAAATCCTAGCAATAAAATCCACAAAGGTGTAGATTCTCGCCCCAAGGTACACACCAGTTCTTGCATGAGTGATAATTTGTGCTCAAGAATATGTAATTTTAATATGGGCACTAATAGCAAAATCAGAAGCTGAATTACAAGACCACATGAATAGTCTAAACGAAATGTGTAGGGAACATAACATGAAAATTAGCACAAGCAAAACAGAGGTAATGACTATAACTAAAGAAGAACAAACAGCAACAATTCACCTAAACGAACATCCCTTGAAACAAGTAAAGAGCTTCAAGTACCTAGGAAGTATAATATCATCAAATGGCAGATCAGAAGACGAGATCGAAAATAGGTGCAATAAGGCAAATCAACTCATTGGACAAATGGCACCAATACTAAAGAACAAACATGTATCAATAACTACTAAGAAAACACTTTACAACACAATCTTCCTACCAACTCTGTGCTACCAATGCCAAACCTGGACAATGACAGAAAAAGAGAAAAGAAAAATCACAACAACAGAAATGAGGTTTCTGAGAAGAATACTCAATGTATCAAGAAGAGATAAGATCAGAAATGAAGAAATCAGGACTAAAGTAGGGGTTAAAGCTGCTCTAGATTTTATTAGAAAGCAGCAAGTCAAATGGTTTGGCCATGCAAGTAGGCTACCAGTCAACAGCATGCCACAACAAGCAATGATGTACAGACCAGATGGAAACAGAGGGAGAGGCCGACCACGTAAACGTTGGACTGAGGGAATAACAGAATCCATGGGAATGTCGATATACGAAGCCCATAACCGGGCACTCTCACGAAGTTTATACTTCACCTCGACACCGCAAGGTACAAGAGGAACATGATGAGATGAGATGAATATGGGCTGTTCACATCCTGGAAAATTTTTTTAGGAAATATGACCCAATCATGGATATATAAGTCCCTGGGTGATTTAAAATTCATTCTGCTAGAAGATTCACAATCAATCGACCAACCTTTAAATACAATCAAATTTGCCTGATGTCTGATGGGAGATAACTTGAAGAGATTAGAACAAGAATCGCCATGGCGAAGGTAGCCTTTTGCAAGATGAAAAACATACTGATCAATAAAACTATGTAATTTGCAATGAGAAAACGAGTGTTGAAGTGCTACATAGAACATGTACTTTGTATGGCTGTGAAGTGTGGACAATGAGCAGTCAAACTGAAAAACATATGATGGTTGTGGAAATGTGGTTTCTGAGGATAATGCAAAGAATACCACGGACAGGCAGAAAAACCAATGACCAAGTCCTGCAAGAAACAAATAGAAACCGTAAACTGATTAGATAAATTAGAGTTTTTTGAATACATTTTGAGAGGAAATAAACTGGAGAACATGATTTTTGTTTGTTTTTTTGCACTCGCTTGCTTTAAACTCAAGCGTAGTCCATACACACTATTTTATAGTATTCTTGGACTGAGTTTTGCGTGTGGATTAGCTTTCCCTACTAACAGTGTTCCTCGCCACCAGGCGAACCCACTCCGACTTCAGAGGTACTTGTAATTTACGTTCCTAAGTCAAGGACGACAGATCAGCATTTTAGTCCAGCTGTCCAGTGTAGGGGTTGAACCACTAACCTCGGCATCAGCACAACGGATGTTTAAGAACACACGTTCTTACCCATTCGACCATGCTGACCTGCGGAGAACTTGGTGACAGCTGGCAAGATCGAGGGGAAGAGAACAAGGGGAAGGCAGAGATGTATGGTCGAGACAAGAACACTGAGCTGATCCACGACCCTGGTGATCGCATGAGATGGCGAATCATGACTAGTTTAGTGTAGTCGACGGATCAATACCACGGCACATAGGTGTAACCCATAAGTGCTTCATTCTACTCCTAACTCAAGCCTGAGTCCAGAGAATCTCAGCTCAGTGCACGAACTCTGTAGCACCGGCAAGGATCCTGAAATACTTTGGGTAGATTTTTAACTCAAAATTTTTTGCCCGGGCAGCGCCGGTATGCAACTCTTTTTCGATTTCCAACTGCCAAGAGATTGTTTATGTGCGCAGCAATACACACATGCATCAGATCTCACTACCCAGAGACCAGGGGAAATTTTGTTACTAGAAGTCCATGTGAAAAAATCCCGGCCCTCACCGTGGCATGAACCCGAGACCTCCAGCACTCGAGGCAGACACGATACCTCGAGACCACTCAGCCTCCCTGAATCATGACTGTCCACGCTTATCGGCATGGCACATGATGATGACGATTTACCTGATATGATTTAGCTATTCCATTTTCCTTGAAAACGACAAACTCAATCAGCTCATAAGGGTCTCCTTCAAGGTTACATACTTGTGTTAGCCTTGTTTGCAGTTCACTGTTGGACATTTGTAATCCGATGCAACTGGCTGTTATCACAACAATATTCCTTCTACTATAGTTTCTCACTTCAGTCAGTTATGCATCTTTCTGTGAAAGAAACAATAAAAGACAATTGAAATCAAGGTAGATGGCACAATTGTTCATCTAGGAACTGCTAACAATATTGAGTTGAATTGAGTCAAGAACCAATATCACAGCACTTGGGACATTCCCATGCGTGTTTCCTCTTCATCTTCAACAACCACCGAAGAGTCCCAATGCTAATGGTAACAGTTTCAATCTGATTATGTGTCGGTCTGGCCTTTCCTCTGAGAACTGAGTGTTGACCAGATCTTCTTGCCACTCCCTGCCACACCATTCTCTCCAGGAAATGATGGTGTATCTGTTTTTCCCCACTATGCATGTAATCCCATAGGGTTGTGAGCATATCTGCCTTATCCTGCACCAATACCCCACTCAGACATGCAGTTCCTGCCAAACTCTCCACCTTCTTGTTTCCCAACATTCTTATGCTCTCCTTGGATAGATTGATAGATTGAGGTAATGTTGCCACATGTTGTAGGACATTTCTCTTAAGCAGTGAAAGAACCCTAGGGTAAACGCTTTTTCTAAAGAATTTGGAAACCCTTAATGTCAACAATAACATTTATAAAAGTAATAATAAAGTGTCATATTTTGCTTTGATATCACCATTGTTAATGTTCTCTTAATACTCAAGGTCAGTCCTTTCTTTGCATTCTCTGTTACTACAATGCCCAACAATTGTTGTAGATATGCATTTTCCACGGTCAGTACTATGCCATCTGCATAGCATAGATTGTTTATATTATTACCTCCGATAAGTATTCCTGGCTTCTCTTTGATCGCTCTCATTACTATTTCCTATAGTTATAGTTATGGGCATGTTATGAGAAGAAATGAATTGGAGAACTTGGTGACAACTGGCAAGATCGAAGGGGAGAGACCAAGGGGAAGACCCAGAAATAAATACCTGGATGGTTTGGCCGCATGGTACGGTCGAGACAGGAACACGGAGCTGATCCACGACTCTGGTGATCGAGTGAGATGGCAGAAGATGACCGCCCACGCTTACCGGCATGGCACTTGATGGATGGATGGATTGATTATTAATAATGTGTATATTGCCTTAGCTGTATCTTTTCCTTCCACAAAACCATACTGTGCCTGTTCAAACCCACACGCAAAATTCAGTCCATTACTACTAGAAATAGTGTGTAAGGACTACACTTAAGTTTAAAAAACAAACAAACAAACAAACAAAACATATCGTTCTTCATCAATTTCCATTTTCATTTTCTTTCTTGTTTTTCTCATTATAATTCTGAGTGTTATGTTGTTTGTCCATCAAGAATGATGATGACCATTCATTTCATCCTGTGATGTTGAAAGTATGGAGCTGTGAGTTCTAAGATGGCTGATAAGGCCTATTTTGGCTCGAAATGTTCTTTGACAATGTGGGCAAAGAATGCTTGACGTTCCAGGAGGAGGATCTCCTGCAGTGGTTTTTCTGTCCAGCCTTTTCTTCACAGCTCTTGCAGTCCTGGTTGCTTCACAAGTGACTGCACCCTTATGTAATGATGTACGCCACGAATTACGGTCTTTAGCAGCAGTCTCCCAGGTGTCAAGATGAATTCCAAAAGCTTTCAGTGAGATTTTCAGAGTGTCTTTAAAGCGTTTCCTCTGGCCACCTTGGGAGCGATTACCACAACGAAGCTCGCCGTAAAAAATTTGTTTAGGGAGCCCGTGATCTGGCATACGAGTTAAGTGACCAGCCCAGCGAATCTGATTTTTTATTAGTAGAGTGTGGATACTGGACATGGACGTTCTTTCTAGAACTTCAGTGTCCGGGATCTTGTCTTGCCATTTAATCTTCAATAGCTTCCTAAGGCAGGCTGTGTGGAAGTGGTTTAATTTCCTAGCATGTTGCTGATAAGCAGTCCATGTTTCACAAGCATATAGCAGTGTGGATAATACAACTGCTTTATAGACTTCCAGCTTTGTTTGCAGGCTTATTCCATTTCTGTCCTATACATTCTTGTACAGTCTGCCAAAGGCCGCACTGGCCTTGGAGATTCTTGCATTCACTTCGTCATCAATTGTGGCAGCTTGTGACACAGTGCTGCCAATATAGGGAATTTGTCCACAACACTTGGACAATGACCGCTCACCTTGATATTCGGCACGATATGATCATTCCCTGGAGCTGGTTGGTACATAACTACAGTCTTCTCCAAGTTGATATTGAGCCCAAAGTTTGGACACACTTTTGTGGACAGCCATACTTCGCCATAATCTTCCAGGGTCCTTCTCTGCTGACTGTATCAAAAGCCTTGGTAAGGTCAATGAAAGAGGAGAACATTTCAGAGTTCTGTTCCTGACATTTCTCTTGCAGCTGCCTTGCAGCGAAAATCATGTCAACAGTTCCTCGTTCTTTTCTGAAGCCACATTGACTCTCAGGAAGAAGACCTTGATCGAGATGGGCCGTGATGCGATTTAGAAGAATTCTGGCGAGTATCTTCCCTGCGATTGAGAGCAAGGAGATGCCTCGGTGGTTGTCACAGGATTTTTCTTCCCCTTGGTCCTTTTCACTGTCGACGACAGTGAGGGCCCTACAGGCCCAAAACTAAAAAAAACATCCATCGATCGGTCTAGCAGTCCACCAAACACTAAACCGGAAAATTATTGCCGGACCGATGCAAATGAGGCTCGAAGGGATTCTTCTTTGTTGCGGTGAATTAAAATTGAAGTACCGAATAAAGTTCTATCTGTCTATAGTTGTGATTGTGTATATTCATTGTCAGATATTATACAGTATATAGTTAAGTATTCTCAAGTAATGTGTACACTCCGACACACTTCTGCACTGTCTGTAAAGTAAAAACTGTTATCCTTCGTATCTTGAGGTTGTTAGCTTCCAAAAGTTATTTGTGCAGCAGACCGTGTCACGTTGTGTTATAACGTGTTGGTATGGGAGCCGGTCGTCCAGAAAGCAATGGCAAACTACTGAACGTAAAATGTGCCTAGTACATCAACAGCAGCTGAACAATGCTGGTGTTGACTGCAACGACCTGCAACGGATATGCAACATTTAAAAAAAACGCAGTCCATCTCTTGCTCGCCCGTCTTCGCCTTTAATACTACCGCGAACTCAATGCAGTTAAATTAATGGTCAAATAAAAGATAATATAAAACCAATAAAGACACACGCATCAACGTACCTCACAAATTAAACAGACATTTACTAACTTGCTGCATGGGGAATTTTGTTATAACCGATAACACCGCCATTTCATTTGCTGGCTGAGGTAATTACGGGAATTCCCAATGACACGAATGTATTTATATCCTCCTCCCTGTCCTTACGTCCATCCATTCATCATGTGTCATGCCGATAAGCGCGGGCGGTCATGACTCGCCATTTCACTCGTTCACCAGAGTCGTGGATCAGCTCAGTGTTCCTGCCTCGATCATGCCATGTGGCCAAGCCATCCAGGTATTTACTTCTCTGTCTTCCCCTTGGTCTCTTCCTTTCGATCTTGCCAAGTGTCACCAAGTTCTCCAAGTCATTTCTTCTCATAACATGTCCAAAAAAAATTGACTGTCTACGTCTAATTTCTCTAATACATTTACGAGTTTTATTTGTTTCTTTTAGTATTTGGTCATTGGTTTTTCTGTCTGACCAAGTATTCTTTGCATTTTCACGCCACTGGACCGTTACTATTGTTATTATTACTATACCCTATCCCTTATTCCTATCACACCACAGACTCACGGCTGTCTATATACGCGCATCAACATCAAGATTCATGTTAGTATCACAGCCTGGGATTCTGAGATAAGTTAAAGTAGCACACATTTTTATTTAAAAATTGTATTTTCATTTTTCTAATTTTCTCCATCTTTCCATTCTTCTCAATCGGTTCTTATAATTTAATATAGTTATTGCAGTGTCGTCCCTATGTTTATATGTTGTGTTGTATGTCTTAGGGGGAGGAGCTGAGCACATATGGACTTATCGAAAGTGCAAGGATGATACCTCAACAGATAACCGATATATTGTGATTTGTGTATTTGTTTGCTGATGAAGTTTAGTCGCAGCAGTATCCCCTGTTTTCAGTAATTGTGTTCTGTAAAGCTGGATTACTTTGTTTACACTCTGTACTAAGCAACACAGCATACGTTTATTGATTATTCTTACCCAAAATACTGTTCTATCAATCAATCAATCAGGTGCCGTCTCCACAATGAAGGCAGCTGCAATGGATCTCCAACACTGTCTGTCTCTCGCATTGACTGTGCATTCTGTCAAACTGATGTTCGTCCATCTCTTGATGTTATCTCCCCACTTGTATCGTTGTCTACCTCTTGCTCGCTTGCCCCCAACCTTGCCCACCAGTATGCTTTTTTATAACAGTATAATATCTTTTAACGTGGCCGAAAAATTTCACTTGCCTCTTTTTTATGTCTTTCATCAACTCTCTTTTCATTCCCAGTTTTTCTAGAATCTCTGTATTTGATTGTTTTTGTTTCCATGAAATACGACATATCCGCATCTCTATACTTGTGCAGAATTATAATCACATTGAGCCGGGAGTGCAGGGAGTGGCCAGCAGGGGCCACGGAAGTGGAAATCCAGCAACTAATTCAGGATAATGCTCGCTCGGGTGATGCGATTATCTACACCAGGGGTGACCAATACGAGGCCCGCCGGGAGCCCTTTTGCGGCCCGCGGAGCTAGGTTAAATGAACATAAATGTTAACTTTATTGTACATATCACCAAAATAAAATTACATGTGTCGTTTGTATCAAATACTTTTAAATTATAGCTAACAGACATTTGAAATATCTCTAATTTCTGGAAAAACATTATTGGTTTTGAGCGATTTTAAATTATCCGCGGGTTCAGAGTCAACATGCTATGTATAAGCTATTTATGCAGTAGCCACGATACTAGCAAAAAATTCGAAGCCATATTCAGATGGTGAAATGGTTAAGGAATGTTTGGAGAGCGTCGTTGACATTCTGTGTCCAGAAAAGAAGAAGGATTTCTCAAAAATAAGCCTCTCTCATCAGACAATTACAAGGCGCGTGGACGACATTGGAAAAAATATTGAAGATAATTTGAAAAGTCGTACATCCGAGTTTATATTTTATGCTCTAGCATTGGAAGAAAGCACAGATATGGCAGATACTGCCCAACTGACAATTTTTATCAGGGGTGTTGATGTCCATTTGAAAAAGCCGGAAGCGGCACTGTATCCACTGAAGGACACTACTAAGTCACGAGATTTATTAGAGACTGTTACATCGACATTGAATCGCTTTTCGTTACAACTTAACAACTTACAGGGCTTAACAACGGATGGTGCTCCAGCAATGGTTGGGAAACACGAAGATTTAGTAAAATTGATTGAAAATGAGGCACCCACTGTCGGTAATACTTCAATGCTAAATTTTCATTGCATTATTCATCAGGAGAATCTATGTTCGAAGCCCCTCAAAATGGACCTTGTCATAAAAGTGGTCGTCAAAATGGTGATCTTCATTGAGTCAACGGGTTGAATAACCGTCAGTTCAAAGAATTTCTAAAGTCTTTGGATTCAGATTATAATGACCTCCCCCGATGTGTCTCCACCTTGCCGTGGTGAGGGAGCTTGCGTGTCCCATCGACCCCATGTGCTTGCCGATGGATGAAAACTACATATCGGACAGCTTTTGAGATAGGGACCAGACTAAGAGAGACACAACCTGCTGCGCTGCAGGTAGACTGAGGATAACAGTCAAAAGATTAAATCAGATACACGAAGGCAGAAGACCTTGGTCCGGACAAAACTATAAGGCTCTCTGTCGAGGGCTGTGGCTGAACGCCTCTAAGCCTTAAACCCGAGATCTGAGAGCCGGGCCGATACACACCTACCGATAAATAGAGGTGTGAGACTGACCACGCTACATGCCCAGTTCTGATACTTGTTTGAAGGCTCTCAGCTGGGAGATATGACGGATTCCCGGATGAGATGGCCTGGCCGTTTCTCGCTCACTGCTGCACGGAGGTAAGGTGCTGAGCCGGCAGCACATGTAGCCTACCTCGTGAGCGAGTACAAAAAGTCAGAAAAGTGCCCCAGTCGAAGGAAATGGTTACGAAAACTGTCTGTATCTAACTCATAGAGAGTGTAGACAAAAGTGGAAGAACGTCTCAATGACGCGAAATGGAACGCAGCGAGCGAACCTATTGCGTGGTCCGAAGTCAAAAGCAGAAGCTTACCGAGTGGATGTCACTCGCAGTCTGACCGCTCCTGGTGTGTGCTTGAGCGACCAGTGGCAAGCGATATGCCCAACACATGGAAGTGAGGAACTAAAGCAGCCATGAGCAGGACGTGGCAACTCCTCGGGTCAGCCCAGTCTCAGAGCAATATGTGCCGGCTCTGCAATTATGGCCTCCTTGGATAGCGAGGGAATGCCCATGGTCTGCCCCTGCCTTCCCTTGAGGGCCGACCGCGATGTCGTTGATCGTTCTGTCTTGACCAGCTGAGATGAGGGCGACATCACAACAGTCTAACGGGCCTCGAAACCAGAGGAAGGCTAACCTCATTAAAAAATGCCCACCGGAAGTCGGAAGTGTCGTCCTACGGGTGGCAAACTAAAAATTGACACTACGCAATTACGTCCGAGTGAAATGTCTCGTCCGAATGTCTCTCGTGCTAGGAACAGCTCTGACTACCTAGTTTCCGAATGCCGCTCTTGTTCGGAACAGCTCTGACTAGGTATTTTTCCGAATGTCTGTCGTGCCTGGAACAGCTCTGACGAGCGCAACGACAAGTACATGTCCGAAAACTCGCTGAGTGGATACCGTCTGCAAACCTGTCTGGTTTGTGCAGGAATGGCCCGGGGCAAACGAAATGACCAATATATTGAAGTGAGGATTTAAAGCAGCCATGAGCAGGATTCCCTCGGTCAGCCCAGCACCAGGGCGCTATGTGTCGGCCCTGCAACTATGGAAGCAGCCTTGGATGGCGGACAATGCTATGGACTGTCCCTGCCTTCCTTTGAGGGATGACCGTTGCCTTCAACCGTTCCAACTTGGCCAGCTGGGTTGTGGATGGCACCACAAAAGTGATTCTCCCAGGAATGCTACCTGGTCAAAAAGCACGCTGTAGCCGGATGTGTTGGCCTACGGGTTTCGGCCCAAGGGCGCATAACACACACACCGCAATCACATCTGAAAAAACACTCCGGATGAACGAAAAGATGAAGAAGAAGAAGAAGATTATAATGACGTTACATTTATGCAGAAGTAAAATGGCTGAACCGTGCCAAATTGTTGAAAAGAGTGTTTGATTTGCAGCAAGAAATACAATCATTCTTTGCAAGCAAGTCAAGTATCCCAGAGTTTGAAGAAACAGAGTGGGTTTGCGACTTTGCATTTCTGATCGATATAATTAGCCACCTAAATGACGTTAATACTCGTCTACAAGGAAAAGATCAATTAATTAATAAGATGTATGATCATATTTTTGCATTTCAAATGAAACTTGGTCTTTGGGAACAACAGTTGAGAACAAACAACTTTACTCAATTTCCAACATTGTCATTGCAACCAGACGTCACACAGGAGGCGGCGGATAAATGCGCTTCTTTGATATCTGACTTAAACCTAGAATTTGAAAACCGATTTCAGGATTTAAAAAAAAAAACAAAACACCATGTGCTTTTTTGTGTGTGTATTTACAACGCCATTCGCGGCAGACGTGAATTTATTATCGGGAAGATTACAAATGGAACACTGTGAAATGTCTTGTGATGCACAGTTCTACAAAACGTATTTGGACAAGGATAAATATCCTGCGTTTTACAAACATACTCTGTCAATGGTTTCGCTATTTGGAAACACTTATGCGTATGAACAGCTATTTAGTCTCATGAAGCACATCAAATCACAAGTGAGAACATGAATTACTGATGTTCATGGGAAGCAGAATTGTTTCCAAGGCACCAGGGCCAGGTTCTATACTGGCCAAGACCTACTAACACGTCCCAGTCGTGCATCCTGGGCAACAGATCCCTTCGGGATCCTGGCTAACGTAGTAGGATCGCTGATTCTTCCGAAGTCAGAGAGTATCTGCCTGCACGGCGAGGAACCACCAGTCTGCACACCAATAAGCCAGACATGGGACAACAGATACTCACGCAAACCTCAGACCGGTATGACATCGCACTGGTGTTGGACAATAGGATGTCTTCATCCGACATACAGGACTTCACGCTGGAATTCACAGCCAGCGAACGCAATCAAGCCAGCAAGAACTGCTATTCATTTGGAAAACTGTTTGTGTGTAGCGACGTCTGTCGAGATCAATTTTGATGCACTTAGTTGTGCAAATGGGAATATTGTTCAACAAGTGAATCGGTACAATTATCTCGTAACAGTCATAACATCTGATGGGAGATACCTTGAAGAGATTAGAACAAAAATCGCCATGGCAAAAGTAGCCTTTAGCAAGATGAAATCATTCTGACCAATAAAAAGATGTCAATTGAAACCCAAAAATAAATAAAAAAAAGAGTGTTGAGGGGATACATAGAGCCTGTTCTTTTATATGGATGTGAAACTTGGACAATGTGCAGTCAAGCTGAAAAACATCTGATGGCTGCAGAAATGTGTTTTCTGAGGGAAATGCAAAGAATACCATGGACAGATAGATAAACCAATGACCAGGTACTACATGAGACAAATGAAAATCGTAAATTGATTAGAGAAATTAGACGTAGACAGTCAAAATATTTTGGACATGTTATGAGAAGAAATGGATTAGAGAGCTTAGTGACTACTGGCAAGATCGAAGGGAACAGACCAAGAGGAAGACCGAGAGGAAGATACCTGGATGGCTTGTCCACATGGCATGGACGAGACAGGAACACTGAGCTGATCCACGACACTGGTGACAGAGTTAAATGGCGAGTCATGACCGCCCACGCTTTCCGGCATGGCACCTGATTGATTGATTGAGTTCTGCAAAACAAAGTCATATGTCTCACTTTTAAATATTTTTAAATTGTCTAATAAATATGTTTGATTCTAAGTTATGTTTTATTTTCTTCAAACAAAAACAAAAAAATAAATAAATATACCTATTTCTTATTTTCTTCTTCTTTTTACATTAAATCAGGCAAGCGCTTGACCACGATCTTACCTACTGGGAAGCGACGATGTAGTCAAAGCTGTAGCACACTTTATTGTTTACGTTAATTAATTTAAAAAAAAAATTAGGTGCGTGATCCGGTAGGAAATATTATTTCTGAAATTTGGCCCACCTGCTGAAAAGGTTGGCCACCCCTGATCTACACAGATAGTTCGGTGTCGAGAGGTAGGAGAAGTGCCTGGGGGTTCATATCAAAAGCCAATGGCCGACGTTTGGTGCAGGAGATCCTGGCATACGATACCACAACATCTAGCTTAAGAATGGAGGTGGAGGCGGTCACTGCAGCTTTCCTCTGGATCGAGAATACGATACACACACTTACATCGTGATTGTAACTGAATCAGAAAGCATGCTGAGGAATGTGAGGACAGGCAAGCTTCGTGCAGAGTGGCTTGCTTCGCTTCGGAGGTCACGGGTGGCAAGGATCGCTTGGATCTTTTCTCCGGGGCATGCCGGTGTGCTGGGGAATGAACAGGCGAACAGATTGACTGGCTCTGCAAAACTTGGTGGAGTATTGATGCATGACAAGGCAGACGTGGTTGCGGCCTTGTGGGAGCACGTGTACACTTCGGAGGAGCAAATGGATCATCATGGTTTGGCAAGAATGAGGTAGCGAGGAATGACGAGGCTTTCTGGCCGACGCTCAACTCTCAGAGGAAAGGCGAGACGGACGTATAATCAGATTGCTACTGGTACTATTGGTGTTGGAACTCTTCCCTGGCTGCTGAGGATGGGGACGGAACGCTTATGGGAATGCCCCGAATGCTGTTATGTCGGTTCCTAGATCAATCAATCAATCAATCAATTAATCAATCCACATCTCTATTCGACGTTCTAGTTGCCTGTTCAATGCCAATCCTTCTCGCCATACAGTTGTTTTGAATATGTAACATTTGACATTACTCAATTTGAATGCGTTGTTAATCTCTCTAGATCAGTGGTTCTCAACCGGTGGGGAATTTCTCTCTCCCCCCCCCCCCCCCCCCCCCCCCCCCCATTAATACAAGAACTAGTTACTTGATATTGTTTTCCTTCTAAATTTTACGGTTCTGTACTTCTCGCCCTAATGAAATTCGTTTTATAACCTAAGTACACCAGAAGATCACGTTTTATGTAGATGTCTAGAATTGTTCTAGTATGTGTTATTAAATTTAGCTTCCATTTTTATGTATACTGTGTAAGGGTGGGAATTTAGAGGGAGGAAATTCTAAAGGGGGGATGGTGATGTTCTGAACATATGGTAAAGGGTGGCGTGGCCAAAACAGGTTGAGAACCACTGCTCTAGATGTTAATACAGATTACAGGATGCTAATTTCCGATTCTCTTTTTGATTTATATTTCACTTCTGCCATGATCTGTTATTACATGTCAAGGATAGGAGAAACTTGTTACTTGTTCTAGTATCTCCCCGTTTACTGTAATGTTCATTGATGACCTTTCATTTCCAATGCTAATTACCATAGTTTTCGTTATTTTGACGTTAATATCTAAGCCACATTTCATACACTGTTCTATACGCATCCTTTATTCGCGTTTGTGGCGAAAGGGTAGCGAGTTCAATTCGCTATGGCGTTCCAAATTAGTTGCAGGTGATTTGGAAGCAGACTGCCTTGTGTTAATGTTTAACAATGGTATAAGCGTCGGTCGTAGAGACAGCAAAGGCAAACTACTGAACGTAAACTTGCCAAACAGCCAAAAAATGCTGACGTTGATTGCGGCGTCCTGTAGAGGATATGCAGCTGACGTCTCCTGTGTAAGCCGTGGTAATGGAATGATTAGCAATGAATGAATCACTGAAAAACGAGAAGTAGGTTGAGAGCTTTACCAAAGACAACTACAAAAAAACAATGAACGTTGCGGCCAAAGCCTTCGTCAGCACAAAACAAACAAACAAAAATCGATTAAACTAATACACGATCAACAATACATGAATGTCTAAATATCAACTCATCTGTGTCCAAGCTTTAGACGGCTATCGATGGCTGGAACGGAACGGATGTTGTGTAAAAGGGGTCAACTGCCTAAAGGTCAGTACAGCCAGAAACTCGGTGATTGGTTAATTCAACCGGTGAGGGAACCCGCGTTAGGGGGATCGGGGTGCGCCCAGGAGAGCGAATGGAAAAATATGGATGTGTCACTCTGAGGCGATGTAACGGGTGCAGTACACAATTCCGCCAAGTTCGAAACGCTGCTGTGGGCAATATATGTGCAGGCCAGCAATCGTTTGCTATCAAAAGGTAGCACAAGTGACGGTAGTTCAGAACGCAATGAGAAACGACCCCATGCAAACCAACCAAGAAGTCACAGAAAGCAGAGATACTGCTGGTGGTGACTCCCAAGTCCTGCGAAGGACTTGCAACTGGCTATGAAGTTGACTATAAGGTAGCGGAGATGGAGGGGGGGGGGGGGGGGTTGTGGATAAGGGGCGTAGGGGATTTAAATAAAACTGTGTTGGACATTGAGGCCGTGAGGGGAAAGTGAACCCAATTGGAAGATAAGACGGTTTTCCAATGTCTTACGATCGCGTTCGTGAGATGTGCACGATTTTATCGCCGTAACACGTATGTCGGCAACCCCACAGTGGTCGGAACTGTTGAAGTGTAGGGGTACCGGTTTCTTGGCACCACTGTCGATATCGGATAAATGTTGTCTAAATCTGTCCGCAAGACGAAGACCCGTCTCTCCAAGATACCTCATGTCGCAACGTGTGCAGATGATCGCATAGATGACGTTGCGACTCGTACATGAGAAACTCTCCCGGATGTGGAAAGTAGTCTTAGGGAAAGTGAGACTTGTGGTTTGAAGGACATATGGACAAGTTTTACAACGAGATCGAAGACATGCAGTTGTGCCAGGAAGAGACTGATGGGATTGTGATAGAGTGCTATGAACCAGCACATCCCTCAGGTTACGATCACGCCTGTATGCCACAAGTGGGGCTTCTGAGAAGACACCGCGAGTGGTCGAGTCTGCCTTGAGGATGGGTAGATGCCTCATGAGAATATTCTTGGCAGCAATATTATGAGGATGGTAGGTAAGTGAGAGAATAGGTCTACTATTGCGTGGTTTCGGCCTGGAAGAGAGAGCCTCGGCACGGCTAATAGACTGGCAGCGGTGAAGAGCTGTAGACAGAACATTCTCCGGGTAGCCTCGAAGGCGGAAGAAATCCAACATTTCGTGGGCTTTTTGACGGAAGTCGTTGTTATCATGACAAAGCCGTCGGAGACGTAGGAGTTGTGAGAAAGGAATGGAATCCTTGCAAGAGGGAGGATGGGAGGAGGTGTAGAGCAGGAATGCATGTGAGGCAGTCGGTTTATAGTAAACCGTCGTGCTTAGGCCAGCAGAACCTAAGGAAACTGTTATGTCTAGGAAATTAACAGCCGACGAGGAAATAGTGGAGGTGAGTCTGATGCTAGGATGAAAGTTAGAGAAAAAGGCAATAAAGTCCTGGAGGTCAGACAATGGCATGTCTGAAACACCAAAACAGTCATCGATATACCTCCTATAGAGCTCCGGGAGCCTACCAGTGTATTGACTCCATACCTGGTGTTCAAGATAGCCCATGAAAAGACAGGCATAACTCGGACCCATCTTAGTGCCCATGGCAGCCCCGCTGATCTGGTCAAAATAGTCCCCATTGAACTCAAATGAATTGAGGTTAAGGACTAACTCTGCCAGACGCAACAATGGTCCGGTGGCTATGGTGGGGCCGCGTCTTTTTTCTAAGAAAAATTCCAAGGCTTTAAGGCCGTCAGAGTGAGGAATAGATGTGTAGAGTGAAGTCACATCTAAAGTAAAGATGTGGTGCTGAGAAGGGGTGGTGAAGCTGATGGAATCGAAGATGGAGATAGCATGGTTGGTGTCTTTGATATATGAGGGGAGGCTAGCAACCAACGGCTGAAATATGCTGTCAAGGAACTCTAAAATCCGTTCAGTAGGACAAGAGCAGGCCGAGACGATGGGTCTGCCTGGGTTCCCTAGCTTGTGTGTCTTGGGCAGCATGTACAAGGTGGGTTTGCCCAAGCAACTATCATGAATGATCAGCGACGTGGCAGAGCTAGGCAGGAGGCCTTGTCTGATGATGGCATTCGTCACACTCTTGACTTCGGTGTTGTTAATGACCGTCCCGTCTTCTGTCCGTGGTCTGTAAGAAGTGGCATCCCCAAGTTGTTTGTTAGCTTCCTGTATATACAAGTCCTTACTCCAAACCACTATCGCTCCTCCCTTGTCGGCAGGCTTGATAACAATATCATCACGGCGTTTCAAATGTGTGAGCGCCTGCTGTTCATCCGCTGTAAGGTTCGAGTGCCTTAGTGGTTTGAATTTCAATTGTTCTATGTCGAAAAGCGTCTTCTCGATGTAGAGATCTAAAGCCTTGGATGCTCCTGCAGGAGGGACCCACGTGGATCTGCGTTTAGAGAGGTGGGAGAAGTGATCGGTGGGATCCGAGGAGTTATCCTTAGTAGGTTGATTACTGAAGTGATATTGCAACCTGAGAGTGCGATGGAAACGATGGACGTCCTGCAGTAATGCATATCTGTCGCAAGAGGGACGCAGAGGTATGAAACGGAGGCCTTTACTAAGGACCGACTTCTCCGGTGCTGATAGGGGGAGATCAGGGGGTATGCACACAACTAAATTGTCGGAAACAATGATGGGGTGAGCCGGGTGGGAAGAGGCGGAAGGAGTAGGGATAGAGGCACGAAGTTTGGTTAACTTAGTTTTTTTAGCCGTGGAAAGACATTTATATAAGTGGTGATTAGTACTATTGATGATACAGCGTATCACCCAATACAAGAAATAATTATCTGAGGTAAGATGTTTAAGATGCCGATCGAGGGTGGAAATACAAGAGCTAATGTCAGACAAATGGCGCGCATGGTTGTCAGCAATACAGCGCATGCGAAGGGTAGCACATTTAAGCTCAATTTTAGATAAACGTCTACTACAGCTGTCGTGAAGAGAACCCGCCGATGGGTTAAATCTAGAAGTGAACCCACGTGGGGTGAGATGAAGTCGTAGGCAGTTCTGCAGGAAGTTAAAATGACATGTAATACGAGTCTTTTTGTAGATGTTAAGAGCCAAGTCGGTGGCTGTGATTTTAATATCCGTTGGTAGAAGAGAAAAGCAGACGATGATGTGTGATCTCAACTGTTGGAATAATGGAATGATTAATACGATTAATACCGTGTGTTCGAACACAGAGGCGGCAACTGTTGAAAAACTGACCATGACTTTTAGGTTCACAAGTCTAAAAATGGTACCAGAAATTTGTCAAGGTGAATGCGTCCGGCGTTGTATTGCCCACAACAGCCATGGAATGGCAATTGGTATATTAAAAAGAATGGGGGTGGGGGGGGGGGGTGTAGCAGGCCTTATGACGTGGACACTGGGTACTTTAGGTTTGGACTTGTACCCCTTCCTCCTGTCCCATGTAGTTGCTACACAAACCCACTAGGTCCAATCTGCAACTTATAGATCACGTTTTACCCGCTCACCGTTTGAACTCAAGCATAGTCCATAATAAGCTACTATTACTAATAGTAATAGTTGCTATTAATGGGGAATGCACTTGACTGTTTGCGTGTCCATTATAGCTTTCCCTATCACCAGTGTCACGAAGAACGTTTTGCGCAATAAGTCACTGTCCTTGAAAGTCAGAAAAAGAGTTCTTGCCTTTTTCGTAGAACCAGCTTTAACATACGGCTGCGAATCCTGGACAATAAGTAAACAGGCGAAAATATCCATGGAAGCCTTGGAGATGTGGTTTTATAGAAGGAAACTGAAAATTAATTGAACAGCCAAAATGAGCAATCAGGATGTTTTAACGAAGCTGAGTGGCAAAGACAACTTAACACAAACATCAGAAAGTGGCTGTCATCGTTTTCTGGTCACATTATGAGAAGACAAAACTGAAACATGTTGTGACAACTGGAAAGATTTGCAGAAAGAGAGATAGAGGAAGACAGCATGAGAAGATTCTTGACAGTCTTGTGTCATGGCACGGAAGGGAGTCAACACACGAACTGATCCATGCCGTCAAAGATCGCAATTTGTGGAGCGGCATGGTCACCCACGCCAGCCGACAAGGTACTGGACGATGAAGATAATCAATCACCAGTGTCCCTCGCCATCAGGCTAACCCATACTGACTTATGAGGTACTTGTAATTTACGCCCCAAGTCGAGGAAGAGAAGTCAACATTTTAGTCCAACTGACAGGTGTAGGGGTTGAACCCGCTATCCCGGTAACAGCACACCGGAAGTTTAACAATCGCTCGTATCCATTAGGCCATCCTAACTCCCTCTTGCATAACTGGGCGATTCTTCGTCTGCCCAGCTAATTCTACAGAAGGGTAATTAGCTGCCATGGGATGATGAATGGTCTTAGGCCACTTCCCGTATCTGCCACGGGCTTATACACAGTAGTTTTCTTATGCAACCCGCTTTAATTTGATATATAATACAACATGTCTGCTACCATCTTGGAAGTCATAACTGTGACACACTCCTACTTCCCATCATCCATTTTTGTTTGGTACAGAATCTGTTAATTTACCAGTGGGCCAGGCTGGTAGCTTTGTTATCTCCTACGCTGGTTTGTTTGAACAATACTTTCGCGAAGATGATGTCGGTTGAGTGTTCTTCTTGCATAGTCGTTGAGGTACCGTTAGGCAGTTTTGGCTTGCTCTTTGATTGGCTTCTCCGGTCAATGCATTGTTCTTGCTGCCCTCATCTCCGTTGTGCTTACCGAAGCTTTGTTGATATTGAGGTCAGCTTCGGTTGGTTTAGATCTGGTCTGTCTACTGTGTGTAGCTAGATGATTGGCAGTCGTAAATTTCTGCTTTGCCTTCATTTTATTTTTCCCCGGCGTGTTATTTTATGAAATTGTTTGTTCTTTATTGCCGAAGACGTATATATTGTTTGTCCGTCATTACCAAAGACATATAAATTATTTGCCCTTCATTACCAAAGACATAAATTGTTTGTCCATCATTACCACAAAATCACCACTGGAAAGCTGGGCAGAGTCTACCAGTTACTGTAATATTCATCATGTCAGTTGGGGAATGCCCTCTGATGTAGTACATCTCTATGTGTATATGCCCTCCAGCATATACCTGACCTTCCCCGACACTTTGTGAACAGAAATTCACATTTTTAGCATGGCACTAGTTATGTTGTATGCAGGTAACACATAATATCGAACAGGTACCTTCATATGAAATATAACACAACAGCTGTAGTTGGTCTGAACTTATAATACAACTCTTTATTGTAATCTCACATATGACAATCTCATCTTGGCTGACTCTTCAAGAATACATCTATCTTCCATTGATGAAATATAATACATATGAATCAAGATCATTGTCTTACATAGCTCAATGGTGATTTTCTTACACAATGTCATGATGATTCTCTTACACAACTCAATGGTGACTCTCTTACACAATTCAATGGTAATTCTCTTACACAAGGTCATTATGCTTCTACTACACAACTCAAGCTAGCACGAAGGCTGAACCATTGCTACTTGTGTAGCTGCAATGAACTTAACTCAAACCCACGGGCTCAAACCACTCTGTTCAGAGCCCGGAGTGAGAATGCCTGAGCTATGTCATTTACTCGCTCAGCCAATCTTAAGTCAGTCGTGAATCACGACAACTTCATGCAACATACTTCACTCATCTGTCACATCACTTCAATCTCACACCTACCATACAGTGGATACCAACTCACTGTGGAGAATCTAGAAATGAAAGAGCTGATCGATTAGCTAAGGAAGGATCTATAGATGCACAACCTGATGTACCTGTTACATGCCACCAAAAGAAAAAAATCATCAAATCAGTCAGAAAGCCACCAACACCAGCTCAAGATGATTACCATTTTATGGGCAGACCAGACCAAATCATTATTCTGCACTTCAAAACAGGACACAATAGATTGTGCAGCCACATGCATACAAAATTCAAAATTGGAAAATCAGCCATGTACACATGTGGATTGGCACCGCAGACAGCAGAGCACATACTCCAAGACTGCCCAAAATATAAAATATCTATGCACACCTTCTGGCCTAGAGAAACAACAGTGAAGATAAACTCTATTGACCACTGAACTAAAAAAAAAAAAAAAAGACAGTTACATTTTCATACAAGAGACAACATTGCAGTTAAAGACAAATTTCAAGCAAATGAAAGAAGAAGAAGAAATCTTCCACCTCAGTACCTTGACAGAGTTAAAACTGTTTGCCCATCATTGCTCAAGAGGATTAAATTGTTAATATATTGCAGACCTGATAAGGAGAACTCACCAGGGACTCAAGAAATGGTTGTCTTATCAGAAACTCTCCTCATCCAGATAAGAGTTCAAGCATATGGTAATGCATTTACAACATACAATGCAATAATGAATTAGCGTTTAATACGATAGATGTATGTCACAGAAAATATGTAAATCACCAAAAGTGTTAATATACAAAGTTTGCAAACATATCTAGAGAATAACAGCACTCTTTACACTTTAAAAAGCTGCAATTTTCCTCTGTATCTTATTACCTGTAATAAAACAAAAATGTCTTTTCACGATATCCTTAATGCAAAGAAATAATAAATTAAATTTTAGAGGGGAAATAACTCAAATTCTAACACCGACGAAGTGCACAATTTCCAAAAATATGCAACAAGTTGTACACATATCCAGGATTTTGAAAAAAGTTCGCCTTAAGCAGATAACATTATATAATCAGGACATGTTTAATTGTGCGGCATATTTGAAAATTCATGATAAACGGATTCCGCTGAACCGGAATTTTATTTACAAAGACAAAGAAGAAAACTTGCTGGGGATAAACAAATTGTTCTTCACAACAGAAATTCGCCACATCTGAGATCGCCTTCAGCAGCCTGTACTGTATATTGTTGCCTATAATAATGTTGCATGTCCGCAGCAGGATTTTGCCATCAACCCCAACTTCAGGTTGATTTTCTGGTTCAGTAGTTTCCCATTGCTTTCCAAATGGGAAGTCAATGTTTAAGTCCAACTGACCAGGGCAGAAAATTATCCTGCTACCCTACTGTTAGTGCATCAGACATTTAAGTGCAATCACATTAAACCCTGCTGCCCCTTGTAAATTATTTATCAATCATTAAGTAAGAGGCCGAAATTGTTTGTCCATCATTGCCTAAGAGGACCACACTGCCATCTGTCAGTCCTGGAGTGGATTCCAACTTGACCGAGTACACCAATCTAAGCCTGGAAACATCTGTTACAATTTAGGGCACAGGAATATCAACTGGATGTTTCTACCGAAGAAGTTAGATATTTTATTGTCAACAGATGCCAGCCTAATGTCCAGAGGGATGCAGCAAGGAATAAAATAGGGTCCCTTCACACTGAGCTTACCCCGTGGTGAAAGGATTACAGACACAATCTGTAATCCAGCATACCACGTTTAAAACACAGCTGCGGGCAATTTGGCAGCAGACCACCTTGGGCTGGTTTTCATACACAGGTATGAGTGCTGGTTGTTCAGAAAGCAATGGCAAACTACTGAACGTACATTTGCCAAGAAATCACAAACAGCCAAAAAAGTGGGGCTGACTTCAATGTCCTGTAAAGGATATGCAACTAACTTTTCTGTCTGTAATCAGTCTTTGTACTTTCTTCTAGCTTTATTTCTTCTTCTTTGTCCACTTTCAAACATTAACTTAAATGATCATTATAATGTACCCTACCAGTTGGCGTGGCCATTCATGTTTCTCCACAGATCGCGGTCCATGGTGTTCTGGATCAACTTGTTGAGCTGAGTTGAGCTAAGAACCGACATCACCCCCCTCAGAATATTCCCATACACGTTCCATCCCCTTGTTCAGTAGCCAGCAAAGAGGCACACTACTAATCGTTCCCACCGCTATCTGACTGAAAGTTTTCCTGGTCTCTCAGTTTTGAGATTTTACTAGAACCCGTGCCAATCCCCCACAATCTCATACTTTCCACATAGAGGTTCTCAATCTGTTCCCTCACCTTCTCCACTTGGTTCCACAGGTGCACGACCACCTCCCTCTTGTCCATAGGTAATCTACCACCAAGAGATGCATTCCCTGCCAGCCTATCAGTCCTGTTCATTCCCCCCACACTCCCACATGGCGAGGGCAAAAAAGCCATACAATTCTCACAATCTGTGACTTCAGAGGCGACAATAGCCATTCCACATGAAACATTCCTTTCTCCACCTTACTAATGCATACTCATTGAGTCCGTAATGAATACTATGTGTCTTGCAGTGGTCTCCTCTAACCAATGGAATGCTGCTGTGACTCCTTCCACCTCCATTCTCCTCTATTCTGGATCAACTCTGCTGATGATATTCCTCCATGTCACCATCTCTGTCCATCCAGCATCATTTTTCTTTGTCTGCCTCTGCCTCCTTTCCCACTAATCTTTCTAGTCATCGTCATGTTTTCTATGACTCTCTTCTCATTCATGACCAAAAAATGCTGTTTGTCTCTTCCATACAGTTGTGTATACAATTCTAAATTCATTAGCCCCTTCCAGACAATTATTGTTAGTTAGTCGGGCAGTCCAAGGTATTTGCAACATTCGCCTCAGGAACCACATCTCCATTGCTTACAAGTTCTTCCATGATTCACTGCTATACACCAAAACATTTTCTATACAACATTTAAGCACCCTTTCTCACATATAATTATATTCACTTATCGCACAAGATACTTTTCATTTTAACCTGAATATTCTTAAAAGAGCAACTGTCAGCTTAGTGATGTTGACATATTTCTAGGGGTTGTCCTCAAATGGAGCTGCGAACATGATTAATGAGCAGTATATGAAATCCTTACACTGTTCTAATTTCTGTAGGTTAGTATTAGAAAATGATACAGTGGAAACCTTAACACAGATATTAAAACTGAAACAATATAAAAAAAAACATAAATCCTATACAAGTCAAACAATATTAAATTGTCCACACACTTCTTGAAAAACAAAACAATTCTTTGGAACTTTATTATTTTAAAACAATACACATGATCGCAAACGCTACCATACTAACTACAATACATCATGAAAGAATAATTGTAATAACTGCTACATCAGTGCCATTTATACCATAGTCCCATAACGACATATTATCCTCCAAGGTTATGTCATTATATTTCCATGTCTGTTTTCTGCCTTCAAAGCAATACTGTGATGGGTAAATATAAAAAGAAGAAATTACTTTATTAAAGGGACAAATATTTTCTGTATAGACCTATCTCTCTCTAAAAAACATGATCCCATCTTATTCTACTGTACATTTCCTTTAGACTTACGGATGTAGCAGTCACCCCTGCATTTTTTGGCTGTTCGTGATTCCTGGGAAAGTTTACGATCATCAGTTTGCCATAGCTTTCTGAACGACCGGCACCCATACTATTTAATAAAATACCAACACAGCTGTGTATCGAACGCGGTATGCGGGATTACGAATTGCATCCGTAACCCCTTCGGTAATAATTAGTGTTAACTAGTCATAAAGTATGATACTTTAAGTTAGGTCTTAGTCAGATATGACTGAGCTAGGTACAACCCGCTTTCTGTTAGTGCTGACTGTTGGGCTGCTTTCACCAAACCAGACAACCCACATTGTGAACGGCTTCAGGCAGAGGAGCGCAAATGGGAGGGTCCAAGCCCCATCTTAGTGTGAGGAAATGCAACCTAACGACTAAATGTCATGGCAGGGCAGACCAGGTCCTAATCCTTGGTTGGCAACTGGTCTAGGATTGAAGCTCTGGCAGGCGGACAGTTAGGGCATCGCTCAGGATATTGATCCTGCAGCCTTATTCCAGACGTATTGGTGTTACCTTTCCTTAGGCAGACTGAGAGAGTGATCATGCTGCATGGGCAACATATGATCTCTACAATTCAGCCCAGGCTTTGTGCTAAGGAGAGGTATAGCTCCATCCCTAGTCTTAAATGGTCTCAGAATCAAAGCTAGAGGCAGCAGTTACGAGTTATAAGTCTTCGTGTCAATTGGCACAGATAGGGGCACCACGGGTTGCCTCTGACGGTGGTAGACACCTACAGGTGTCACTGATCAGTTACCGCCTGCCTCAAGCTGGGCAGCCCCCGGCCAATTGGGAGCTAATCCACCTCAGCCTGACTGCTTCAATGGGAGCTTGGAGCTAGGACAAAATGGAGGGACTTTCCACTGATCTGACAAATATTGATATGTGGGGGGGGGGGGGGGGGGGGGGGGGGAAGAACCGTGTTTGATGCCAAACTCAACTGTATTAACATTGATATTGCTGGTTAGTACTCTGAGTCACTCAGGGAAAACTATTACACCTTTTTTTGGAAAGATATATAGGGTAGGGAGAAAGAAGGCAACAAGGAGTGAGCTTTCCAGTGAAGAATTCACTACTGAGAATGATCAAAATTCCTGATGGAGGTAATGAAAGACTACTATCCTCTTGTGATTTTGATACCCTTATTATTGCATGCACACCGACACTCACTTCTTCTGACAATGTGAAGGATTCCTTCCATGAGGAGTTAGACTCTGTGATCAAGGCAGTTCCAACACCTGACTACATTTATATGTTCAGTGATTTTAGTACTCATGTAGGCAAGGACTCGAGTTTACAGCCAATCTGCCTTGGAAAATACAACATCGACAGCATGAATGAAAATGGACAAAGACCGCTGGAGCATTGAAACAGAAACGACTTATACATCACAAACCCATTTTTTAAAACAAAAGAACAGCATATGGTCACTTGGAAACATCCAAGATCCAGCCACTGGCACCAGTTGGATCTCATCATCACATCAAGACATTTGAATCAAACATTATTAATTCAAAGTTACCACAGTGCTGATTACAAGAGTTATGAGAATCTACACAGCTAAACACAAATCTATACCCAGGATTATGTTATCAGCAGCACCAAATATCTTGATAAGTGTTTTGAGTTCCAACAGCAACTTGAAATGCTCTCACTAATACATCAGAAAATTGTAGAGCAAGTGAACAGTGGGGTATACTTGAGGAAACTCTTTATAAACTAGCGGTAGGGGTTTATGGCACTGTGGAGCATAAGACGCAGGACTGGTTGTCAGCAAATAGCCAGATACTGCAGCCCTTGAATGATAGAAAGAAGATATTTCTTAAGAAACAATGAAAGAACAATACCAGGAAGGATGTGCAAAAGGCAGCCAGGCAGTATGCGAGCGACTATTGAATCAAGTTATGCAAGTGCATTCTTCTTCTTTCATTCGCTTGAAATTTGTCTATAACTGCAATGTGGTCTCTTGTATGAAAGTAACTGACTTTTTTGTTCACTCAGTGGTCCATAGACTTTATCTTCCACTGTTGTTTTTCTAGGCCAGAAGGTTTGCCTAGATATTTAATATTCTGGGCAGTCTTGAAGTATGTGATCCGCTGTCTGCGGCACCAATCCACATGTGCCAATGGCTGATTTGCCAATCTCAAATTTTGTATACTTGTTGTTGCGTAATGTGAGTGCATTCAAAATGCAAGTGATAAGGGAAACACCAGAGGTATGTATGAAGGAATAAAGAAGGCCCACTGTCCAATAATTAACAAAAGTGCACAAATGAAAACCTTAACTGATAAGAAACAGCAGATGGATTGATGGGTAGAGCTTTACTCGAGTTGAGTTGAGTTGAGTCAAGTCAAGAACTGACATCATTGCACTCGGGGTATTCCCTTAAGTGCTCAGCCCTCATCTTCAACAGCCAGCAGAGAGTTCCAATATTAATGGTGCCCATTACAAATTGATTATATGTCCGTATTGCTTACCTCTGAGTGACGACAGTGTCAGAGTCCTGGTGACCTGCTATGTAGGATAGAGCTTAGAGACAGGACATGGGGACAGCGAACAGGACCCTATGTCCTTGAACAGCAGACAGGACAGTGTACCCTTGGACTGGACTACGTGAGACAACTGTCGTCAACAGATGGACTGACCCTTAGTAGTTTACGGACAGGACATGGCCAAAGACTGCGATGCAGTACTAACCACGGGTGGCCTCAAACGCCATATGAGTAAACACCATGTGATAGGGAACGCACAGCAAAAGCGTTGGACAGACGAGACTGGGCTTTGAATGGGGAAGGACGTGTCTGAGTGTTGCTTGAGAGAGTTACTTGTATAGCCGAATGTTTCCTAGTGCTGTGAGATATTTGAGATCCAACGGTGTGTGCACTTGTTGGGTGAGCAAAGATATTATCTGTTGAGTGGGCGAGTGCAGCGCTGAGCGCACAGGATTGTGATATGATATATTGTGATTTTTCCATTTAATAAAGATGTTATTGACCGTGTTTGACTATGTTGACTGACTTTGTGCATTTATGTCATTCACCTGTCAAGTGTTAGACTAACGAGCAACCCAGGACACTGACAGACTGTATACCAGATCCTCTGACCATCCCTTGCTGCCGCATTCTTTCTAGACCACGATAGTCTGGCTGTTCTGCATTATTCATGCGCTCCCAGAGGGCCTTCATCACATCTGACTTATCATACATCAAATCACCCCTCAATGATGAAGCACCAGCCAATCTGTCTGCATGTTCATTTCCAACCACACAAGAGTGTCCTGGAGAAAAGATCCAATGAATGCTCACAACCCGCGACCTCTGAATGATGCAAGTAATTCAGCACGAAGCATGCGTCTTTCACCTTTGCCAGCATGCTTTGTGAATCAGTCACAATCACAACATGCATATAGTTTGTTCTCCAACCAGCGGAAAGCTGCAGTAACCACCTCCACCTCCATTCTCAGACTTAAATTTGTGGTGTCATATGCCAAGCTCTCCTTTTCTAAACATTGGTCACTGGCTTTTGCCATGAATCTCCAGGAACTTTTTTGCCTCTCAACACAGAGCCATCGGTATAGATAACTAGCTACCCGGCCCGGCTTCGCCCAGGCTCTGGCGGGGATTTATCTATCTATCTATGTATCTATCTATGTATCTGTCTGTCTGCTTGACCCGGCCCGGCTTCGCCCAGCTCCTGGTGGGGAGCATCTCATTTAATTCCTATAAGCTCCCGTTCCCGACTATCTATCTGTCTGTCTGTCTGTTTGTCTATCTGTCTGTCTGACCCGGCCCGGCTTCGCCCAGACCCTGATGGGGAGCATCTCATTTAATTCATATAAGTAGTCATATAAGCTCCCGTTCCCGACTATCTGTCTGTCTGTCTGTCTGTCCGACCCGGTCCGACTTCGCCCAGGCCCTGGTGGGGAGCATCTCATTTAATTCATATAAGTAGTCATATAAGCTCCCGTTCCCGATCGATCTATCTATCTGTCTGTCTGTCTGTCTGTCTGTCTGTCTATGTATGTATGTTCGGCCCGAACATAACAATAAAATATAGATAGAATAGAATAATAGATAGAAAATATGATTGGAAGAGATCTATCTAAAGTAAACTTGGCTCCCGTTCCCGACTATCTGTCTGTCAGTCTGTCTATCTGTCTGTCTGACCTGGCCCGGCTGCACCCAGTCCCTGGTGGGGAGCATCTCATTTAATTCATCGTCAATCAACTCATTTAATCTATAGCCAGGGGACTTAACTTAAGATATAACAATGCTACTAAAAGTTATATCCCTTTTTTTATATTTTTTTATATTTTCTTATGTTCAGTCATGTAATTACAAAATTAAATTTTAGGAAGGTAATAGCTGAAAGCTGATAGATAAAACTATGACAGTTGGTTGCACAGGAATGAAAGGAAAACGTGTAGAAAATTTCATCTTAATCGGATGGACCGTTTGCGAACACATAAAGGACGGATCCACATACATCCATACATACAACGATTTTTATAGATATAGATCACATCACTAGGACAAGAGTAGTCCTGAATTAATTGCTGAATTTCTACTTCCGTAGCGGGTGATGGCCACTCCCTACACTCACGTCACAATGTGATTATAACCCCACATGTCTGAATTTCTATTCGGCACTCCTTGCCACTGCCGATCTTCACAAGTGGTAACCACACTTCCCTGATGGTGTCTTCTGCCGGAACCATTCATGATCTACCTCTTAACAGCCTGTGGCCCTTTATTGCAACCCTGGGATCATGCAGGAGGTGTTCCTTATTTGCAGCAACACCTTGAGTCTGTCTGTAATGGTCGGTAGCACCAGGATGTATCGCATACACACTATTGGGGTGTCCCTTGTATATCCCAGAATCACCCCCATGTCTTCATTCTGTATGCGCTCAAGTTTCACTAGCTGACTCTTTGAGACAGTGAGCATTCATAGTATACCATTGAAATTATCAAGGGCTGAAAAAGTGTGAATAACATTTTCTGCTCCATGTCCCTTGCTGCCATACACTTACTTCAGTGCATTTAGACTTTTCACGGAGACTGGTGTATATATTAGAAGCATTCATTTGAAATCCGTGCCGCACAGCACGTAATTGCGTACGTTGAACATGATCATATCAGAGTCATGTGATAAGTACTGACCAATGAATAAAAGAGCATGTGCTTATCATCCCATGATGCATAGGTTCTGTTTCTAACCGTTGAGAAAATGACCGGGTTGATCCAAAATCCGTCCAAAGAAGCTCAAAGAGTGGTCATTCAGTTTCTTTCATTTGAAAGATGTCAACCAGTGGACATTCATTGAAGAATGCAGGCAACGTGCGGTAATAAATGTGTGTCGAAGACAACAGTGACAGACTGGTCATGAATGTTTCGGAAAGGACGTCAGTTCACGATGGATCTTCAACGGCCGGGTCAAGCGCATATTGTTGCAACAGATAAAACCATCGTTAAAATTGATGCAACACTACAGTGGAACTGTTGTCGAAGCATACGTTTGCTAGCAAAAGAATTTGATGTGTCAATTGGGACAATTCAAAAGGTCGTTCGTAAGAAACTGCGATATCGGAAGGTGTGTTCACAGTGGGTACCACGGATGTTGACTGACCACCAAAAAGAGGAATGCATGCGATGGTGTTTGAACAACTTGCTGCGTTATAGAGTGGAGGGTGATGCATTTTTCTTCAGCATAGTGGCAGGTGATGAATCATGGTGTCACCACTTTGAGCCGAGCAGCAAAAAAGAGAGCATGCAATGGAAGCATGCTGGATCACCAAAAGCCAAAAGATTCAAATTACAGGTTTCTGCTGGTAAGGTTATGCTCAGCACATTTTTTGACCATGAAGGGCTATTGTTGGCCAACTTTAATGAACCTGGTGTCAACATCAGCTCTACCCACTACATGCACACACTAGACAAGCTGCAAAAAGCCATCAAGAGTAAACGACCCGGCATGCTTTCTCGCGGTGTGATTTTGTTGCATGATAATGCTTATCCGCATGTTTCAAAGATAGTGCAGGAAGCATTAGCTTGGAAGAAGAAATGGGAAATTCTGCAACATCCAGCCTATAGTCCTGATTTGTCACCATGTGATTTTCATTTGTTCGGACCTCTAAAAATGCTCTCAAGGGGCAACGATTTCACACAGATGCAGATGTGATGAACGCGGTAAACACTTGGTTCAGTGAGCAATCCACAATCCTTTTTTGCGGACGGCATTCGCCGCCCACCTAAGCAATGGGATGCTTGCCTGAATGCCTACGGCGACTTCTTCTGACCAACCCATGGTGCATAATTTATTCAAAATGAAGGCTTTGTTTAATTAAACCACACCTTTTAATGTTTCTTTCATGCTTTTGTAATAAAACCATTGGAACGGGTTTCAAATGAACTGAAGTGTATGGCAGCAAGGGACATGGAGCAGAAAATATTATTCACACTTTTTCAGCCCTTGATATGGCCAAGGGGTTAGCAGCTTTCTCCGTAACCCCAAATACTCTCGTGTTTGACATGAGTGCACGAGAATTGGAAGCGGTTCGAGTCGCACCAGTGACTTATGAGAGTATGGAGCCGGTTGCTCAGAAAGTCATGGTGTGCTGATGAGCGTAATCTAGCCTAGGAATCAACATACAGCTGAAAGATGCTGATGTTGACCGCAATATCCTGACACAGGATGGAATCGCGGGGGAAAAAAAAAAAATTAAAAAAAATATATATATATATATATATATCATCATCATCATCAAGTGCCCTGCCAGCTGGTGTAGGCTTTCATGTCTCTCCACAGATCTCGGTCTTTGGTTTTCTGGATCAACTCTGCTGCTGATATTCCTCCGTGCCACCGTCTCAATCCATCCAGCATCATTTCTCATGGTCTGCCTCTTTTCCCCTCGATCTTTCCAGTTGTTACGATGTTCTCCAATGCCTCTCTTCTCATTACATGACCAAAAAAAGCTGTTTGTCTCTTTCTTATTGTTGTATATAGTGTTCTAGTTTCATTAGCCTGTTTCAGGCAGACGTTGTTAGTTACTTTGGCAGTCCAAGGAATTCGCAACATTCGTCTCAGGAACCACATCTCTGTTGCTTCTAATTTCTTCGTTCATTTACATTCCAAGATTCACTGCCATACAGCAAAACTGGTTCTACATAGCATTTCAGCACTTTCTTTCTTACACTCAGTGATAGTGACCTATTGCACAAGATACTCTTCATTTTCTGAAATGCAGCATTTGCTTGCCCTATTCTGCTCTTAATCTCTGTTGTACATCTTCCATCTGATGTTATAAATGATCCTAGGTATCTAAAATTATCCACTTGCTTAAGAATTTTTACTTCTATTTCTATGTCACATTTTGGTATCACCATTTTCTTTGATATCACCATTGTTACTGTTTTTTTTATATTCAAGGAGAGTCCTTTCCTTGCACTCTCTGCTACTACAGTGTCCAACAATTGTTGTAGGTCTGTTGATTTATCTGCCACCAATACTGTGTCACCTGCATAGCATATATTATTTATATTATAACCTCCAACTAGTATTCCTGGCATCTCTTTGATCTCTCTCATTATTACTTCGCTATATAGGGAGAAGAGATCTGGTGATAAGACACATCCCATATATATATATATATGTATATATAAATAAATTGCAAAGTATACACACCATTTCTGCTAAATCTTGCTTATGCCCACCAATAAGAGGTGATTTTATTCCAATGTCGAGCTAAGAAAGAAAGAAAGAAGATAAAAACTGTATATGATGGTTAGGGTAAATATTTTACCATCAGCATTTTATTTGTTCATTATGTGTCTGAGGAAGCAGGAGTCTGTCAAAGATCATGCCATACAACCTTAAAAGAAACATTGAAGATGTATAGTGCATTCATGAAAATGATTAACACTAGAATCCACATGGAACCAATGAAAGATATGTCCAGCCCACAACAAGGATACAGATAAGTAACTTTTATATTTTCATGTAGTTTTATCAGTTTGAGTTTGTTGTTTCTGTGCTGTTGAAATCTTTAGTCATGGTTTGCCATCTCACACGATCACCAGAGTCTTGAATCAGCTCTGTGTTCTTGTCCCGACAATGCCATGCTGCCAAACCATCAAGGTATTTATCCCTTTGTCTTCCTCTTGCTCTCTTCCTTCCAAGCTTGTCAGTTGTGACTAAATCTTCAAGTCTATTTCTCCTCATAACATGTCTAAAAAACTTTACTGTCTATGTCTAATTTCTTCAATTAATCTCTCTTTTTCATTTGTCTCTTGAAGGACTGTCTCATTTTATTTTCCATCTGTCCATGGTATTCTTTGCAGTTTTCTCTAAAATTACATTTCCACCGCCACTAGATGTTTCTCAGCATATCTGTTAATTGTCCATGTTTCACGCGCATACCACAATATGGGTTCTATATAGCATTTCAACACTTTTTTCTCACAGCAATTGACCCACATTTTGTTAGTAAGTATATTTTCTATTTTACAGAAGGCCACCTTTGCCATGGCAATCCTTGATCTAATCTCCGCAAGGCATCTTTCATCAGTTGTCACGACTGTTTCAAGATAGTTATACCGATTCGCCTGTTGAGGAATATTTCCCTTCACTCATGACCTCTGTTTTCTTACAATTCAATCTGTTTTCTTACAATTCAATCTACTTTCTTACAATTCAACCTTCACATACCTGGCACTTCACATACCTTCACTTTACTGAAAGTACATCAACAGCTAACCCCCGACCCATAATCCTGCTATTATTAGACTAAAGGTAAATGTCCTTGGTAAATGTACATGTGTGACGAGTTCACCTTGGGTAGCGAGAGTGAACCACACCCTAGGTGTCTCTGGCACTCCCGTGTATTCTAGCCCCAGGGGTTGGATGAGCAGATACACCGTTTTCCTCTGTGGTTGATCTCATATTAGTTAATTACGTCTACAAGCCCCTCCAGATTCTAGACCCCCACTAACTACCTACACCTGTGGAACAATGAACACTGAGGCATCGTCCGAGACCACACTCAATCATTATACAAAGAGCAAGTCAACTTACATAAAGTTTATTCTACCCTTGAGAATATAGAACTGAAATGAACATCCTGATAGAAGAATCTATTTACACAAATAGAAGATAGAGTAGAGATAGACTCAGAGATGTAGGTATCTTCATCGAGTTGAGAAGTAGATTGGATGCAGATGTCCCGTCCAGTCGGTCCGCCACTCACCCGGCTTCCTTCCAGTGAGATGACTAGAACCTTGGAGACCACTCTGTCTCCAGAGCGTGGATCCACCAACACTAGAGTCACTGCTGAACCACACTTCACTGGACCAACTGCATCTCTATCACTCCCACGGAGTCACTGTTAATACACTTCTCGAACAATACCAGTTGGGAGACAATCCGCCTGGAATTGCTCCAAGTATTAGTCACTTCGATGAACTTAAACACTGACCAAGCTAATGGTCTATCAATCAGAACACAGTCTTACTGCAGAACCGCTATGGTATTGACCAATTTAATGGTCCCTTTATCACAGCACCGGAACATGAATGGAAAAGTGTCACAGACCAATTCAATGGTCTCCTACAGTCACACTGCTTGTAGAATCAGATATGGCTACTAAAATGTTACTGAGTTCTTGGATAACACAGTTGATAATCTTGATACTGCAACAGTACATTAATAGAATCAGACATCTATTTCACAGCAACAATTCAGGTTGGACTATAATCCCATAGTCCCTTCCACCGGGTTACCTTGACACACGTCACTAACTGGTGAAGTTCTTCTCAAGACCTGCCACTAGAGCTGTCCAAAGAACCATTCAAGTGTCTGAAGATCAGTTACTTCTGCGTTTAGGCAGAACCCCCGTCAAACTAGACGGACCGGCGTTCCCTGTCGTTGAGCATGATTACTCAACATGCTGAACTGTTCATCACAAAACAGAGTGTCGTCTATTTATCAGAACAATCACAAACCAACACTTCTCACACGGGCACCTTCAGGGTGGTTGTATGTCTTGAGGCAACCTTCACTCATGGTGAATCAATATTGGGTACCTGATGTGGTTGAGTCTGGCGTGATAAGTAAAGAACTGAACCCTTCGCTCTGTCACACGAAGTGGTTTCCTGCCAACAACATTATAGTTGACTGGTTCCTCAACAGGCAAACTCCTGAAAAGGAAGAGCGACCGGTGAGAGTATACTGGCCCAAACATAAGTCCACATGCATCCTACCAATAACTACTCAACTCTCAGTCATGCTACTTAGTTATGCATATAACTAAAGCATTATCTCTATATGGAGAGTAGTATAGCATGGGTTTGCAAATGTCAGCTGGCCTCACAGAACAGCCCGTCAAACAGAGCAAGAAATCAGAATGACGAGTCTGATCTTTGGTCTCACCTCTCCCTAATCATCTACCAGTCGTCGCTAACGTCAGTAGTGATACAAGGCTGTTATTATAGTTCTAAGTTAATTGAACTAAACATAGGTAAAGAGTCCCTAGACTCGGTCCTAACATCATCAATGTACATTAAGAAACATAAGCTGGATCAATATCCCATCCCTCGGGATATAGGAATAGGACATGATCACATCCACTATGTACACAAGCCTGTTTGCTGGTGGGACCACCTGCCCCTGCCCTAGCAAACTCTTCTTATCAGACTCTGCCTTAGAGTCAAGAAGCCTTCTTGAGAATACATGTTCCCCACATGTTCCAAGGGAAATCTTCCAGTTCTGTCCTCCCCAAGTGGGTTAGCCTTGGCATGGATGGAACTTCATCGTTGGCTTGGCCTACCAACACATACTTTCATAACTTGCTTTCACATCCCCCATATTCTATATTTCCCCAGTCTCCTACAGCCTCCTTGCATCCTTCCATACTTCCAGCACCAGAGCATTCACTCGCACTAGCGCCAGTACGAAAGAGACAGGATAGCTGAGACAAGATTTTAGAACGCACATTTATATCGCGACGGCACGCAGTGTTATCTCGCGACGACCTATTCGGCGTTCGGACTTACTCCAGGAAGTATCACATGCCATGATCTAATATATATATGCACACAATGTCCCATCATATATATATATATAAATATAGCACCAAAGCAACTTACCTTGACACAGAAATCCGCTGTTCCACACAATGAATTCACTATTAAGTTATTACACCATAGTTACATCATTCTTGGTGGCACAGAACTAAGTTCTTCCTTTACTTAGTAACTAAGCACAATTTTGTCTGAAACTCCACCTACCAACTTACCTGGTTTTCTAACCGTTCTTCTGGCTTCAGCAACTGACTGAACTAATCTAGGTTTCCATCCGGCACAAGTAACTAGGTTTTATTCTAACACAGCAACCTAATAGATGTAACGATTGTCAAAATATGGTACACATATTTGGAACCCAAATCGCCTACATCACAATACGGCGTTTCTAACAGCTGTTTCGCGAGCACACGGTAAACAAACCCCCGATTCGCCATCAACTGCGTTATCGATCGGTTTGCTAATTAGTATGCAAGGACATCCGCATAGGTAATGAGGTTAGAACAATGGCGTTTGGAACACACGTACAAAGTTAAATGATTTAAACAATTCTCTACCTGTATGGAAAACCAGACCTCCAGACAGCTCCGAACTGTTTCAAGGGCTTCTCAGCTTCCTTATAATGACAGTCAGCCGAATCATGGTTGAGGAGAGACGCACCACAAAATTGGCTCAAATCAGGCCGGCGTCTGTTCTGTTTCAACGACAGTAAGTGAATGACTGCTTTAGCCACATTCCCGCTTCGTGCCAACTCAATGCGCACGAGAAGCGAGTGCTTCTAGAGAAAAGATACTTTCTCGGGAAAACGTCATTCCCCGCCTAGAGTTTCTAGATCTCTCTGCACGAGAATTTAGAGCGATACCCAGCATCACGGGTTACTCGAATTTCGGTGTTTCGAGAATATTCTAGATCGTAAGTCCTTCATCGGCTTCCCTCAGTCTATTCTTAGCTGGGAAAGTCCCCGATGACGCGCCAAAATAGTGCGGAATCCTGACGACTCAAGACAGATAATCGCGTTTTGTCACATAGGCCCCCACTTTAAGAGGATCGACCCCGTCGTTCCACTTCTACGCAGAAGCTGTCTATGTCGTTCGTTCTTCTTTCTTCGAGACCGGATGGCGGGAGAGAAAGTCGGCTCCGACATTTTCTTTCCCTGGGATATATTCTATCCTGAATTGGTAGGGTTGCAAAAGCAAGGACCATCTCAACAACCGTGGATTAAGTTTCTGGGATGACGCCAGAAACGTAAGTGGCTGGTGATCAGATTGTACAGTAAACTGTACCCCATATAGATATGGTTGGAATTTCTGAACTGCCCAGACCAGAGAAAGGCATTCTCGTTCCACGGTTGAGTAATTCCGTTCAGCGGGTAACAACTTCCGACTGGCATATGCCACGGGGCATAAGATAGACTGATCTTCTCGCCCCTCCTGTAGTAGAGCTGCGCCGATTCCAATGTTGCTAGCATCCGTTCGTAGCACGAAGGGTTTTTCCAGGTTAGGTAATTGCAGTACCGGTTTCGCGGTTAATGCTTGTTTCAATTTACCATACGCCTCCTCACATGCTGGAGTCCATACTAGTTTTTCGGGCTCCCCCTTTTTCAGAGCGTCGGTCAATGGTGCCGCTACCATATTGAACCGCGGAATGAATTTCTGATAGAAACCGCATAACGACACAAAGGATCTCACATCCTTTTTCGTCTGTGGCCGGGGAGCCAGCTGCACTTTCTCAATGTTTTTGGCTTCAGGGACCATCTGGCCGGGAGTTATAGTGTGTCCTAGAAATTCTAGGGTCCCATACCCCAGCATACACTTGGTGGGCCGGGCGGTGAGCCCCACTTCTCTCAGCCTCCGGAAAATGCGGTCTAAGGAAGCTATATGATCGTCCAAACTGACCGAAGCAATGAGGATGTCATCCATGAAGGAAACGATCGCGGGATCCCGAAGGGGATCTAATAGCATCCGCATCATGCGCGTGAACACACTCGGAGCGTTATTCAGCCCAAACGGCATTACGTTGAACTCATAATGACCGCTATGGGTACTGAATGCTAGGAGGGGCCGGATCTCCGGCTTCACTGGGATTTGATAATAACCCCGACTCAAATCAATCTTTGAGAAATATTTGGCCTGGTGCAGCCGGGAAAACAGCTGGGTTGGATTCGGTAGGGGCTCTACCTGAAAGTGGGTATGGCTGTTCAAAAGCCTGTAATCGATACACAGTCGGTGTTCCCCGCTGGGTTTTCGCAATAAGACCACCCCCGCATTATACGGGGATGTCGAGGGCGAAATGATCTCATCTTCCAGAAGCTTCTGGATTTCGGCCTCCAGGGCTTTCTCCTTCGAGAAAGGCACCGGGTAGACCCGTTGCCGGACGGGGTCTGGACTAGTTAAGGTCATGTCGAACTCGATCAGCCCCGTCCGACCTGGTTTATCAGTGAGTACATCACTGTGGGACTCTAACAGACAGCTGAATTTCTCTCGATCCGCTAACGACAGATCGGGATTTACCTTCACATCCCGATAGGTTTCCCGGGGATTTAAAGGGTATTCCGTATCAGCGTCCGGTCCTATCTCTGTTTCCATGGCGACGGCCATCGCCATGAGGTGGGAGGAGTCTTCCTCGGATCTCTCCTCGTATTTCTTGAGGAGATTGATGTGGAAAATCTTAGATTTTCCCCGGATCCTAATCCCATAGTTAGTCCGGGAAATCACCCGTTCCACTGGGAAAGGTCCTTGCCATCCGATTTCCAGCTTGTTACCTCCCATGGGGAGCAACAGTAACACCTTATCCCCCACCTGGAGAGACCGCTCTTTGGTGCGCCTATTATAATAGGCGGCGTGTCTCTTCCGAGCCTTCCGTAAATTCGTCGCGGCTAATTTCCAGCCGGTCTTGAGTTTGTCTTTCAACTCTTCGACATACTTGTACGAGGACACCACCTCCTCGGGAGTGTGATCCTCGGTCCAACACCTCAATAAGGCTTCCAGGGGTCCCTTGATCGGCCGCCCAAACAACAAAGTCGCGGGTGGCAGCCCGGTGGACCCATGGGGAACCTCTCGATAAGCAAAGAGAGCTGCTGGAATGAACTCATCCCATCTCTCAGGCTTATCTTGGGCCAGCTTCCTGAGCATCGTCATGAGGGTTCCATTGAACCTCTCGACTAGCCCATTGGATTGAGGGTGGTACGGGCTGGTATGGATGTGGTTGGTATGAAATATTCGGAAGACCTCTTCCATCAATTTCCCACAAAACTGGGACCCGTTGTCCGTGAGGACCTGATTTGGGAATCCCAACCGCGTGAAGGCTTCCATAAGTGCGTTGGCCACCCTTTTCGAGTCAATGGTGGCCAATGGTATGGCTTCTGCCCACATGGAACAGCAGTCTACCATCGTAAGTATATACATATTCCTCTTCCTCGTCCGAGGAAGAGGTCCCAATATGTCGACGGCGACTCGTTCAAACGGAGTCTTCATAATGGGCATCTCCCCAAGAAGCACCGGTGCTGTCCAATGTTTGGGTGCCACTCTTTGGCACTCTGGGCATGACTTGACATACCTTCGCACATCCCCAGTCATTCCTGGCCAATAGTAGTGGCAGGAAATGCGCTGGAGAGTCGCCCCGACACCCATATGTCCACTGAAGGATATGGTGTGTCCCATGTGAAGAAGTTGGGTTCTATACGCTTTAGGGACCACCAATTGCCCGTACTGGCGGTCCTCTTTGCCCGCACGGCGGTATAGCAACCTGTTCTTCATGTAGAATTGACCCCGGGATGGCGGTTTTCCACTATTGGGCAACTTGTTAAAGCAAGGGCGCAATGTAACGTCCTCACTCTGAGCAGCTCTGATTTCCCCCGGCAACGGGTTAGAGACCCGTTCCTCCAGGGCCACCTCCCCGGTCTGGGATCGAGTTTGCATAGCTCCCACGATTATCGGTGTCTTAGGTTCTCCTAAAAACACAAAAGTATTCCCTAAAATCAGGGGATAGATTGGATCGGGGAGCACCGCCGCCTGAATGGTGCCCGTGACATACTTACACCGAATGTCTACATGGGCCAGTGGCATATTCAAAGCCACTGCACTCTTGGTGGCCGGCTGGATCTCTACCGTCTTGCCGGTGAGCTGCTCTGGGCGTACCAGGTGGGAGGCAATTACTGCTTCAAATTGCAGACCGGTGTCGTACAGACACTCCACCTGGTGCCCATTCACTTCTATCATCTCAACCACTGGAGGTTTTTCTGGTTCCCGATTCTCGTCCGCCCAAGTCACTTTCTTACGAGGTTTCACCTTAACGTCGGCCAAACATGCCAAGTGTAAGTCTTTTGGTGCTCTCGTACACCGGATTGTATGATGTGTAGGCGACTTACAGAATTTGCACCACCGTGAACTTCTCTTTCTCTTTGGAGAACTAGGTGGGCTATTCTTTCTTTGGTTGACGTTAGAGATCTTCTCTAAAGAGTTTACCTGTTTCTTGGGTTCATCAGAACCTCTGTTCTTCTTCTTTGACTTACCTTGATCCTTATCTTTCGATCTCGGATCTGTTGGACTGGTATCCCCAGTCTCGCCATAGACTTCAACGTATCTTTCGGCTAACTTGGTGACTATATCCAATCTCTCAGCCCCATTCTCACCTAAGAAGTTTCGCAAGGGTTTAGACATTTGCATTCGCATCTGATCTACAACCATCAACTCACGCAAACTTTCATACTCCTCTTTAAATCCGGCCAAGGCCATCCACTTAAGAAGGTATGAGTTCAATCTCACACTGTATGATGAAAACAGTTCACCAGGTTCTCGCTTCGCAGTCCGAAACTTCCTTCGGTATGAGTGCGCTGTGATCTCGAATCTCTTCAAGAGAGCCGCTTTCAGAGCCGGGTAATCATTCTGTAGACCCGGTGGCAAGCGTGCATACACCTCATAACCTTCGGCACGGAGTCCCTGGGAGAGTTTTAAACACCATTTCTGTTTGTCTAGTCCCATTGCAATAGCCATGGCTTCATACTTCTCTAAGTATTGGTCTATCCTTTCCTTCTCGGGTTCGAACGGCTGTAAAGGCCATTTCATAGCCTGGTAGTCACGTCTACTGGTTGACTCTGAGCCAGGAGGTACACCTCCTCCCATAGCTCCATCAGTTACACCTGTAGCAGGCACTTGTGCCTCAAGTAGCTTCATTCGATACTCATGGTCACGTTGTTCTTTCGCGGCTTCCAACTCAAGCCGTTTCATCTCAGTATCAGCCGCTATCCTCTTTTCCTCAAGAGCCACTTTACTGGCTTCCAGTTCTCTTTCTGCTCTCCTCCTCTCTCTTTCCTCTTGGCGAAAATTTCTTTCCACCTCTTGCACATAGGATTTCAAAGCATCTCCCTCTAGACCAGACTTACGTCCAGTTTCCTGAACTTTGTCTAAGTCTAACTCTTGGGTAGACATGTTGACTATGATATGTGGGTACTCAAGTATGTGTGGGTGAAGCAATACAATGAATCAATAATCAATAGTACTAACTAATCACCACAACACAAATGTCTGTCAGACAGTTAGGAGATAGGTAGAAGTAGTAGAATCTTATGTAGACTGAAGTAGAGGATAAAGACTAAGTCCCTATCACTATGTGAGAGGTCTACAACACACAGAGATCTTGGAATAATCCCGGACGGGCCCCCACTCTGTATGGAGTGTGACGAGTTCACCTTGGGTAGCGAGAGTGAACCACACCCTAGGTGTCTCTGGCACTCCCGTGTATTCTAGCCCCAGGGGTTGGATGAGCAGATACACCTTTTTCCTCTGTGGTTGATCTCATATTAGTTAATTACGTCTACAAGCCCCTCCAGATTCTAGACCCCCACTAACTACCTACACCTGTGGAACAATGAACACTGAGGCATCGTCCGAGACCACACTCAATCATTATACAAAGAGCAAGTCAACTTACATAAAGTTTATTCTACCCTTGAGAATATAGAACTGAAATGAACATCCTGATAGAAGAATCTATTTACACAAATAGAAGATAGAGTAGAGATAGACTCAGAGATGTAGGTATCTTCATCGAGTTGAGAAGTAGATTGGATGCAGATGTCCCGTCCAGTCGGTCCGCCACTCACCCGGCTTCCTTCCAGTGAGATGACTAGAACCTTGGAGACCACTCTGTCTCCAGAGCGTGGATCCACCAACACTAGAGTCACTGCTGGACCACACTTCACTGGACCAACTGCATCTATATCACTCCCACGGAGTCACTGTTAATACACTTCTCGAACAATACCAGTTGGGAGACAATCCGCCTGGAATTGCTCCAAGTATTAGTCACTTCGATGAACTTAAACACTGACCAAGCTAATGGTCTATCAATCAGAACACAGTCTTACTGCAGAACCGCTATGGTATTGACCAATTTAATGGTCCCTTTATCACAGCACCGGAACATGAATGGAAAAGTGTCACGGACCAATTCAATGGTCTCCTACAGTCACACTGCTTGTAGAATCAGATATGGCTACTAAAATGTTACTGAGTTCTTGGATAACACAGTTGATAATCTTGATACTGCAACAGTACATTAATAGAATCAGACATCTATTTCACAGCAACAATTCAGGTTGGACTATAATCCCATAGTCCCTTCCACCGGGTTACCTTGACACACGTCACTAACTAGTGAAGTTCTTCTCAAGACCTGCCACTAGAGCTGTCCAAAGAACCATTCAAGTGTCTGAAGATCAATTACTTCTGCGTTTAGGCAGAACCCCCGTCAACTAGACGGACCGGCGTTCCCTGTCGTTGAGCATGATTACTCAACATGCTGAACTGTTCATGGAAAAACAGAGTGTCGTCTATTTCATCCGAACAATCACAAACCAACACTTCTCACACGGGCACCTTCAGGGTGGTTGTATGTCTTGAGGCAACCTTCACTCATGGTGAATCAATATTGGGTACCTGATGTGGTTGAGTCTGGCGTGATAAGTAAAGAACTGAACCCTTCGCTCTGTCACACGAAGTGGTTTCCTGCCAACAACATTATAGTTGACTGGTTCCTCAACAGGCAAACTCCTGAAAAGGAAGAGCGACCGGTGAGAGTATACTGGCCCAAACATAAGTCCACATGCATCCTACCAATAACTACTCAACTCTCAGTCATGCTACTTAGTTATGCATATAACTAAAGCATTATCTCTATATGGAGAGTAGTATAGCATGGGTTTGCAAATGTCAGCTGGCCTCACAGAACAGCCCGTCAAACAGAGCAAGAAATCAGAATGACGAGTCTGATCTTTGGTCTCACCTCTCCCTAATCATCTACCAGTCGTCGCTAACGTCAGTAGTGATACAAGGCTGTTATTATAGTTCTAAGTTAATTGAACTAAACATAGGTAAAGAGTCCCTAGACTCGGTCCTAACATCATCAATGTACATTAAGAAACATAAGCTGGATCAATATCCCATCCCTCGGGATATAGGAATAGGACATGATCACATCCACTATGTACACAAGCCTGTTTGCTGGTGGGACCACCTGCCCCTGCCCTAGCAAACTCTTCTTATCAGACTCTGCCTTAGAGTCAAGAAGCCTTCTTGAGAATACATGTTCCCCACATGTTCCAAGGGAAATCTTCCAGTTCTGTCCTCCCCAAGTGGGTTAGCCTTGGCATGGATGGAACTTCATCGTTGGCTTGGCCTACCAACACATACTTTCATAACTTGCTTTCACATCCCCCATATTCTATATTTCCCCAGTCTCATGCAGCCTCCTTGCATCCTTCCATACTTCCAGCACCAGAGCATTCACTCGCACTAGCGCCAGTACGAAAGAGACAGGATAGCTGAGACAAGATTTCAGAACGCACATTTATATCGCGACGGCACGCAGTGTTATCTCGCGACGACCTATTCGGCGTTCGGACTTACTCCAGGAAGTATCACATGCCATGATCTAATATATATATGCACACAATGTCCCATCATATATATATATATAAATATAGCACCAAAGCAACTTACCTTGACACAGAAATCCGCTGTTCCACACAATGAATTCACTATTAAGTTATTACACCATAGTTACATCATTCTTGGTGGCACAGAACTAAGTTCTTCCTTTACTTAGTAACTAAGCACAATTTCGTCTGAAACTCCACTTACCACTTACCTGGTTTTCTAACCGTTCTTCTGGCTTCAGCAACTGACTGACATAATCTAAGTTTCCATCCGGCACAAATAACTAGGTTTTATTCTAACACAGCAACCTAATAGATGTAACGATTGTCAAAATATGGTACACATATTTGGAACCCAAATCGCCTACATCACAATACGGCGTTTCTAACAGCTGTTTCGCGAGCACACGGTAAACAAACCCCCGATTCGCCATCAACTGCGTTATCGATCGGTTTGCTAATTAGTATGCAAGGACATCCGCATAGGTAATGAGGTTAGAACAATGGCGTGTGGAACACACGTACAAAGTTAAATGATTTAAACAATTATCTACCTGTATGGAAAACCAGACCTCCAGACAGCTCCGAACTGTTTCAAGGGCTTCTCAGCTTCCTTATAATGACAGTCAGCCGAATCATGGTTGAGGAGAGACGCACCACAAAATTGGCTCAAATCAGGCCGGCGTCTGTTCGGTTTCAACGACAGTAAGTGAATGACTGCTTTAGCCACATTCCCGCTTCGTGCCAACTCAATGCGCACGAGAAGCGAGTGCTTCTAGAGAAAAGATACTTTCTCGGGAAAACGTCATTCCCCGCCTAGAGTTTCTAGATCTCTCTGCACGAGAATTTAGAGCGATACCCAGCATCACGGGTTACTCGAATTTCGGTGTTTCGAGAATATTCTAGATCGTAAGTCCTTCATCGGCTTCCCTCAGTCTATTCTTAGCTGGGAAAGTCCCCGATGACGCGCCAAAATAGTGCGGAATCCTGACGACTCAAGACAGATAATCGCGTTTTGTCACAACATGTTGTAGCTAGCTCGCTGACCTACTTACTTCAACACTTTTTTAAAGTTTCTTTTTGGACGGTCCTCTTACTTCTGTTGTTCCTTTTTTGAATGGTTCTGAGTGCATCCCAAAGAATCATTCCAGAAGATATTGAAGATTTTACACATTATATCTTTGTTAAAAATGTGAGAAAAGAAGCTCATAAGAGTTATACTGAGCCAATGATGTATGGAAGTGAATCATGGACAATCAACAGATCTGTGAAAAAAACTTGAATGAGGTTCTATAGAAGAATGCTGAAATGGGGTTCTATAGAAGAATGCTGAAATAAGGTTCTATAGAAGAATACTGCATTATGAAGACTTCATACGAGTTGAAGATGTTAAACATATTTTGAAAAAGGCAAAAGACTCTGCACCAGGGCCAGATGGGGTTAGGTATGGCCACATGAAGGCTTTGAGCGATGCAGACCTGGAGGAGATGACCGACTGCTTTAACCAGAGCATTAGAACATTACCAGTACCGCAGGATTGGGTGCACAGCTATCTCATCCCTCTCCCAAAACCATTCAAGAATCATTCAAAGCTTAGCGGCTTTAGGATCATCACCCTTCAAAATACATTTGGGAAGGTTCTAGAGAAGATAGTTGCTGTCAAGCTGCAAGAGTTTTTGGAAAGGGGGAAGCTTCTTCCAAGAGGCCTGAGGAGCTACAGGCCAGGAAAAGATACCTGGTCAAATGCAGCCACTTTTGCCTTTGATGTTTATGAAGAGTTCCAGAGTAGACAGGAAACGATGGCGGCTGCACTTGATCTCGAGGATGCGTACAATAATAGAGTTCGATATGATATTTTGATGACCGCACTTATGGAGAAGGGGGTCAATCCCTGGTTGGTGAACTGGATAGCAGCGGTCCTGCAACTCTCGGGTTGCTCTCCGTCTGGGTGCATGGACCTCAGAGCCACATATTTTAACCCCAGGACTGCCACAGAGATCTGCAATCTCACCGGTGCTCTTTAACGTGTATACGAGCAAGATTGCAAACCTAGAAGCACCAGGGGTTGGAAGGATACTAACATTTGCAGATGATATTCTTGCATATAGGCAGGGGAGAGATAGGGAGCAAGCAGCCCAGGAGCTACAGGCGACAGTAGACAAAGTGATTGACTGGTGCACTGAAATGAGTGCTGTCATCCACCCGGAACAGGCGGCTGTTTTGTGGTGCTCTCTGGATAACAGGATTGTGAGAGTTGATGTCCCAAGCCTTGCAATAGATGGTAGAAACGTCAACAGACAGAACAAACTGAAGTATCTGGGAATCACTTTTGACAGTAGCCTGTCCTTCAAGGACCATGTGGAGACAGTTGTGACAAGGTCTCAAAAGGGACTCAATGCTCCTAAAACTAAGGCTGCAATGGACATAGAGCAGAGAATGCTTTTCACACTATACCAGCACTTGATCCTCTCAGTGATGGATTATGGACTAGAACTGCTCACCGTCTCAAAGAGTCAGCTGGTGAAATTAGAGTGCATACAGAACAAAGCTATGCGGGTCATTCTGGGATGCACCAGACACCCCAGTAGTGTGTATTCGTTACATCCTTGGTCTGCCGACTGTTGCTGGTAGGCTCAAGGTGATGCAGGCGAAGGCATACCTCAGAGTAGCTGCAGACACAGATCACCCATTGCATGAGGCACTGAACGCCGTTAAGGGTCAGCGACTGATAAGAGGGAAATCATGGATGGCTCAGGCGGAGGATACAATCAGACAGGCGTGCTCCTTGGAGAACATTAGGCGAGGAGAAGAGTGGGTCAGAGTGCCAGCGGCGCAGTCAGACTTGTGCAGAGTTATAATCACACTGAGCTGGGAGTGCAGGGAGTGGCCAGCAGGGGCCACGGAAGTGGAAATCCAGCAACTAATTCAGGATAATGCTTGCTCGGGTGATGTGAGTATCTACACAGACGGGTCGGTGTTGGGAGGTAGAAGAAGTGCCTGGGGGTTCTTAGCAAAAGCTAATGGTCGACGTTTGGTGCAGGAGAGCCTGGCATATGAGACCACAACATCTAGCTTAAGAATGAAGGTGGAGGCGGTCACTGCAGCTTTCCGCTGGATGGAGAATATGATAAACACACACATCGTGATTGTAACTGACTCAGAAAGCATGCTGAGGAAGGTGAGGACAGGCAAGCTTTGGGCAGAGTGGCTTACTTCGCTTTGGAGGTCACGGGTGGCAAGCATCGTCTGGATCTTTTCTCCGGGGCATGCCGGTGTGCTGGGGAATGTACAGGCGGACAGATTGGCTGGCCCTGCAAAACTTGGTGGAGTATTGATGCATGACAAGGCAGACATGGTTGTGGCCTTGTGGGAGCACATGTACACCTCGGAGGAGCAAATGGATCACCAAGGTCTGGCAAGAATAAGACAACGAGGAGTGACAAGGGGATCTGGCAGACGCTCGACGCTCAGAGGAAAGGCGAGACAGACATATAACCAGATTGCTACTGGTACTATCAGTGTTGGAACTCTTCGCTGGCTGCTGGGGATGGGGACGGAGCACATATGGTGTGATGCCGGTTCTTAAATCAATCAATCAATACTGAAATGAGGTTCTATAGAAGACTGCTAAAATGATGTTCTATAGAAGAATGCTGAAATCAGGTTCTCTAGAAGAATGCTGAGATAAGGTCCTACAGAAGAATGCAGAGATATGGTTTTATAGAAGAATGCAGAGATGTGGTTCTATAGAAGAAAGCTGAGATATGGTTCTATAGAATAATGCTGAAATGAGGTTCTATAGAAAAATACAGAGATGTGGTTCTATAGAAGAATGCAGAGATGTGGTTCTATAGGTACATTCTGAGATATGGTTCTGTCGAAGAATGCTGAGATATGGTTCTATAGGTACATTCTGAGATATGGTTCTATAGAAGAATGCTGAAATGAGGTTCTATAGAAGAATGTTGAGATGTGGTTCTATAGAAGAATGCTGAAATGAGGTTCTATAGAAGAATGCTGAGATATGGATCTATAGCAGAATGCTGAGATATGTTTCTATAGAAGAATGCTGAAATGAGGTTCTATAGAATTGAATTGATCTTTATTTTCAAAGGGTAACAAATTGGGTGTGTAGGCCTGTCTTACATTTGGCCCTTCAAATCACTCATCTTTCGTTCATCAGCAGCGCATGATGCATATTCTCATGTTTTGTGACACATCCCCCTCCCACATACACATCCCGCACCAACCCTCACACACATCCCTCACCTACTCACACATCACCCACCCATCCCCCACTCACAGATCCCACCACCAACATAGACATCACGCACCCACCCATACACACATCCCTCACCCACCACATACATCTTTCCACCCACTCACACATATCCCAATCCACTCAAGCTCACCCACACACATACAAGGTCCACCCACCCACACACACACACACACCCCTCACGCACACACATCCTGCACCAAAACACACATATCCCTCACACATCAACCACCCATTTCCCCGCCCACCCACACATTTCACATCCACCCACATATCCCAACAACTACACACACATCCCCCCAATGACACACATTCCCCCACCAACACACATTCCCCCTCCAACACACACACACATCTCCCACACAAACACACATCTCCCACACACACATCCCCCACCTACCAACACCCACATATCCCCCACCCGAAGAATGTTGAGATGTGGTTCTATAGAAGAATGCTGAAATGAGGTTCTATAGAAGAATGCTGAGATGTGGTTCTATAGAAGAGTGCTGCAATATGGTTTTACAGGTAAATGCTGAGACATGGTTCTATAGAAGAATGCTGAAATGAGGTTCTATAGAAGAATGAAAGAATGCTGAGACATCGTTCTATAGAAGAATGCAGAAATGAGGTTCTATAGAAGAATGCAGAAATGAGGTTCTATAGAAGAATGCTGAGATGTGGTTCTATAGACGAATTCTGAGATATAGTTCTATAGACGAATGATGAGATGTGGTTCTATAAAAGAATGCTGTGATGTGGTTCTATAGAAGAATGCTGAGATGTGGTTCTATAAAAGAATGTTGTGATGTGGTTCTATAAAAGAATTCTGAGATATGGTTCTACAGAATAATGCAGAGATGTGATGGTTCTATAGATGAATGCAGAGATGTGGTTCTATAAAAGAATGCTGAGATGTGGTTCTATAGATGAATGCAGAGATGTGGTTCTATAGAAGAATGCTGAGATATGGTCTATAAAAGAATACTGAGATATAGTTCTATAGAATAATGCTGATTTATGGTTCTATAAAAGAATGATGAGATATAATTCTATAGAATAATGCTGAGATGTGGTTCTATAAAAGAATGTAGATATGTGGTTCTATATATGAATGCAAGCGCTTATGGGAATGCCCCGAATGCTGTGATGTCGGTTCCTAAATCAATGAATCAATCAATCAGATGAATGCAGAGATGTGGTTCTATAGATGAATGCAGAGATGTGGTTTTATAGAAGAATGATGAGATGTGGTTCTATAAATGAATGCAAAGATATGGTTCTACAAAAGAATGCAGAGATGTGGCTCTATAGAAGAATGCAGAGATGTTGTTCTATAGAAGAATGCAGAGATGTCGTTCTATAGAAGAATCCAGAATGTCAGGATCCAGAAGAGGTTTATTATGAGTCAAAGATAGAACAGACAGAGTTAAAAGTAGTAGACAACAAGGTAGCTGAAACAAGACTATAACATAAAGGTAAAAGACACAATGTATCCCAGAAAAAAACAAGTGACAAAACAGTTAAAATCCAGGACAGATGTCCATGATTCGGTGAACTAAAACTCACAAACACAGCTGAGTGCTAAACCGATGGTAAATATTTTGTTATTCTGGCATAGAGAAGCTTAGAGACAGGTCACACATTAGACAAGCAAGAACAGTAGACCAGCATAGATATTTACAAAGACAAGTATTTTCCATCACCAACCCATTACACTGGTCTACACACATTTTGGTGCCTTAAATTTTATAGCTGTTCTTGGGTAATTTTGTGTTGCTGATTCCAAAAAATGTAATCAGATTGTTTCTATCAGCTCTAGTTTTTGAGATAACTAAAAATTACCTTCTTAGTAGGGCAATTGCTATGCACAAGCCTAGAGTTAGATGCCAATAGTGGCATTTTGACTGTAATCTGCATTCATTTTATATGTAATTGCTGTGCATTTATTACCTTCATATAAAACACCAAAAATGTATTAAAACTTTATCACAGGCATATTTTATCTGTACTTAACACACACAAAAAAAGCTTTTTATCGAGGACTTCCTGGAATGTGATATGCCAGGACAGCCATGCTTAAGGGTATCCCAAAGTCCCTGGTATCTCTCTTCCATTGTTTTATATCTTGATGAAATATTTAACATTGCTCCTCACTAAAGTCACCAAGATTCTCAGGAAATAAATGTAAACGGTTATGGAGGTATAGCAATTGTATGTGCTTACAAAACCTCGACAGCATGTTTTCAACTAATTCAGAAAAATTGTCTGCTTTAAAGTTACCCAGAAAGTTTTGCACATAAAATAAAATGATGACCAGGACTCTGTTATGTTCATTGAATCAATAAATTTTTGATTGTTTATTAACTTTCTAATTTGAGGTCCATCAAAATTTCCAGATTTAAGTTTTTCTATGTTCAATTCCAAAAACTTTCTGCATAAACAATTAAAATGTTGAGTGCCTTAACAAATTGCTTCATCAAGCTAAGCTTTATATGTAATGGTGGCAGTAGAACTCTTTTTTGATCAATGAGAGGCTTGTTGACAACTTTAAATTCTTTGTCCAGTGCTTATCTTTTGTCCTGCTATCCCACAAACATATACATATAAAACATGGATATTTGATGAATCCCCTTTGTTATCCAAGCAAGAAGTTCATCATTTTAAGATCTACACAAACCATCCAGTTATGTTCTAAATGCTTGAAATTTTATCCCAGAACTGTGCTTATTGTAGCATACTCCTTTTCATTGTAGTAGAATGAGCAATTTCCATATTTTGTGTTTTTTCCCCAATAATTCCCTTAATATTGACAACACAGAAACAACAGTCATTGTAGTGGTTCTTAGGCTCTCAGCAAACCATTGGAATTCCACATTTTGTAAGAGTTTTATATAGAAAATATGGTAATAATATTAATTAAATTCACAAATGCCTGTATCTTAAAAAAAACTTGAGCTGCTACAAATACATGTGAAATTTGGATTTATCAGATCTCATTTATGCAAAATCAGGTGTAAGATGTTTGGCAGCCAAAAATATTTTCTTTTGGTAGGGTTGTGTTATCAACATTTTACAGACATAATCAACATTTTACAGACATTATCAATTCACGTCCTATATCTCAAGTGTATTTTCAATTAACATCACAGTAGTTCGAGGACGTGTGTAAATAAGAACCACTCAGAGCGACGGAAAGTCCCAGTAAGTGATGTGAGTGAATATTAGTAATCGTCAGCAGCTGTCCCCCACAAATGAGTTTAGTCTAAACTATACATGACAATCATTGTATGCCAGCATTTTGTACTGCACCAGGTTGAGATAGAGAGAGCGACTCTAGTGTGCTATAAGCATACCATGAGGTGGACTGCTCATACTTTGAGTGAAGGCCACCAAACACTGGATACACAGTGGACAGTGAGCATGTAAGAACATTATGTTAGAAGAAATGTTTCGGCCGGCTGGGAAGTTGTTTTTAGGTGTGTGTCCTTCGGGAATAAACTTTGTCAGCTGCGACCTTGAGTTTGTCTTGGTCCATTCGTCTCAGCATCTGTCCAGACTTCTGTGTGAATGAGTTACATTACTGTTGTCTAGTTTTGTCATTCAACCCTGCCTAAACCTATACAGTCACCTCTTGATGAATGTTGAAAAAAGCAGAAAGATTATTAAAAATGTATGATGATGCTTTGAAAGAAACCAACCCACTTAGTCATATCAGAAGTGATAACATGACAGCTAAACATTTGCTGCAAGAGTGACCAACATATGCAGAAAATAAAAAATTATTTTGACATACACCAGCTCCATTTGAGGACAAACTATGAAGACGTCAACAAACTCATGTTGGCTGCTGATTTCTTTAAATATACTCAGGTTGACGTCTGAAGATGTACACAAAAGAAATTAACATTGCTAAATATGCAGATTATTTTAATCTCTCTAAAGCTTTATTTGGTCATGTGATGAGAAGAAATGCATCGGAGAACATCGTGATGACTGGAAAAATATAAGGGAAGAGAGGCAGAGGCAGATCAAGGGGAAGAGAGGCAGAGGCAGACCAAGAAAATTGGCATGGAGGAATATCATCAGCAGAGTTGATCCAGAACACCAAAGACCGAGATCTGTGGAGAGACATGAACACCTGCGCCAGCTGGCAAGGCACTTGATGATGATGAAAGATGTAAAGTTAAAATAATGTTTATATGTGCAATTTTACCGTAATTGTTTCCATCTGTCCACTAGTGCGCTTAATAAGGAATTCAACTGAAGCAAATGGCTCGCCCTCCATGACATTGTCAGCCATCTTGAAACCAATGTAGATATCTAGAATACAGAATGTAGCACATTTACCTTTATATCAAAGTTCTTCCATTCAGTAAGATTACTTTTATGTAACTATTTATATCTTCGATTCAGTAAGATCACTTTTATGTTAGTATTTATATCTTCCATTCAGTAAGATCACTTTTATGTCAGTATTTATATCTTCCATTCAGTAAGATCACTTTTATGTCAGTATTTATATCTTCCATTCAGTAAGATCAACCACCAGGCCAAATGACTGCAGAGAAATCACCGATCTTCCCACAGTTGGTATCCCACTGACAACTATTCCAGAGCGAACTCCATGGAAAGATGAACATAGACTATCGCTACAAATCCAGACAAAAGTGAGAGGAATATTTGACAAGGAAGAACAGAACAGTGTACCGCGCAGAACAGCCACTCTCAGCTTCCTTGATGACGAATACCCACAGGATCTCTGGATCCGAGTCTACACAGATGGGTCAGCGCAAAATGCTATTCAAAATGGAGGAGCGGGAGTGTATTTAGAATACACAAATAAAACTAGGGACACAGCCAGAGTTCCAACAGGAAAGTACTGCCATAACTATGATGCTGAAATTGAGGCAATCAAGATAGCAATAGAGAAATTACAAAATACCAGCCATGGTAGACAACCTGTGGTGATACTGACAGATGCAAAATCAGTAATAGAGGCACTCCTGTCTGGGAAATTACCAGTTCTAAGGACACTACTTTTTGAACTTAGCAGTCAGCATAAGGTCACCATAAAGTGGATACCATCCCACTGTGGAGTACCCGGAAACGACAGAGCTGCTCGATTGGCTAAGGAAGGAGCAAAAGAAGAACAGCCTGATGTGCCCATTACATTCCACCAAAAGAAAAGAATGATCAAATCAGTCAGAAGGCCACCAAACCCTATTCAAGACGACTACCATGTTATGGACAGACCAGAACAGGTCATTATTCTGCGCCTCAGAACAGGACACAATAGATTACACAACCACATGTATACAAAATTTAAGATTGGTGACTCAGCCATGTGCACATGTGGTTTGACGTTGCAGACAGCAGAGCACATACTTCAGGACTGCCTAAACTACAAAATATCCAGGCGAACCATCTGGCCTAGAGAGACAACAGTGGAAGATAAACTCTATGGTGGTTTAAAGTGTGAGTGAACTAAAAAAGACTGTTAGATTCATACAAGAGACAACATTGCAGTTATAGACTTATTTCAAGCAAATGAAAGAAGAAGAAGAAGAAGAAGTAAGATCACTTTTATGTCACTATTTATATCTTCCATTCAGTAAGATAACTTTTATGTCACTATTTATATCTTCCATTGAGTAAGATAACTTTTATGTCACTATTTATATCTTCCATTCAGTAAGATCACTTTTATGTCACTTCCATTTAGTAAGATAACTTTTATGTCACTATTGCTTGCTTGCTTGTGTTCGTTGGTGTGACATGTTTGATTGAGTTGCCAGAGGACCTAGTTAGTAGTGTTCTCTGGAGATATATCTTGAATAATAAATACCAAGATAAAGGATATGATTTAGCACGTTTTGTCTAGAGGTCACTCAAATGAGCTAATCATTCCCGCAATAGCCTTTTTGGAGAACCATTTTCCTTTGGCTCAAACCCCCACTGTGAGACTACTATGTATCTACACAGAAATTTATAAAAGAAGTAACTAGTTCACCCAAGGCCAGAGAAGATCTGAACTATTAGCGCCTGTACAACTGAGGATCCCTCTCACTCATTATACTGTTGACAGTGTGCTCTTCGTCCGTCACCTAGATCTTCTATATATTTTGTCATTATGACCTATATCAGTTCAGGTAGTCCTTCAATTTTTGCAGACAAACAAACTTTAACAATAACTGTACATACATCTGTTGGACAAGACATCTACATGACAGTTTCTTGACAAAAGTGGAACATACATTCACAAGGAATGGTTTACACCACAAGTGTACAAGATAGACATCATGAGATACCTGACAACATCTATACAGGACTTTTCACAATATGTATAACCAACCACAGCACTTAAGACAGTCACCAGAGACAACACTTGACAGCAACTGTACAAGAAATTCACTGGGGACATGTACTTCAAACACTGGTCCATTGAATACACAATTTATTGGGTTGATGGTAAGTAGAGTGGTGACCATTGCCTCATCTCCTGTCATGTCAACATTTCAATGATTGCATAGAAAATGCATAAAATATGTCACGCATGCAGGTTGATAAACAAGATACAACACTTCTTATTTACTCCACCACCCAACAACTACTCCACTCCTCCTCTCCTCTCTAATTACCACTCCACCATTGACTTTTATCTCTTCTTCCACTGTTAATGAGGGCAAACCCAGGTAAGCCATAACCTGGGGCAAGCATAGGGACCCTCTGCTCCACTGGTCTGTTTAATCCTTTTAGCACCTATGATGGGTGTTGGACAAGCTCAGGTTGCAGTTTTCCCCCATGATGATTTTCCAAGTCTGACTAATTATCCCCTACTGTCACAGTTTGAAGAAATGTTACAGCCTTGTCTTTCACTGGTGAGTTGACTGTTTATGAAGTTGAGACTTAGGATGTTGTTCTCCTTTTCCTGTAGAGGAAGATCTAAGATATAAATATGTCCCAGCATTCTTCCTTCTCCTCAGTCTATCTCACGTACTCTGACTGTTCATGAAGTTGACACTTAGGACTTTGTTCTACTTTTCCTGTAGAGGAAGATCTAAGATACAAATATGTCCCAGCGTTCTTCCTTCTCAGTCTATCTCAAGTCTTCATTCTGAAAACACTGTGTGAGCACCAGGCTGGAGATTAACTAAGATAAGTCCTAGCTAAACAATCCATTGCACCAGTCATTTCACAAGTTGTCTTGAATGGGGTTAACAACCAGACTTGTTGTTTTCATTCTCAGATGATTCTGATAATTATGATCACTGGAGTCTTCAGAACTATTTTTCTCCCTTATTTATATCCAGCTGTTTGAGAGCTGGGCTGAAAGTCTCTAGGAAATTCCCATATTGTGGGTTCTAGAAGATTTCACTTGTAGAGAGTTGGTTCTGGATTCTGGGACCACTGGTTAGTTTTCCCAGATGATATATGGATGCCTCTCCTCCATCCTCTGTTGATATATAGAATGGCACAACATCTCTTCACATGTGTTAAAAGATGATGTTATCATACATTAATATACACAGATGGAGATGGGGAAGGTTAAGGTTGATGATGTAGTGAATTTCACTGTGATGCACTGTGGTAATCACAAGACCATATGCTGAGACAGGGTAGCTTAACACAATTACAAGCAGTTATGGGGTCTAAGTTCCACCATGTTTGAACCACAGTAGACCTGGGCACAAGGAGGACCAGACACAGTACCGCAATCATTGTGATATAGCAACATGGGACAGGCATTGTGAAGGGAAATGGAAAATAGGCATTTACAACTGCAATATGCATTATGTATTAACTAATGGCATTTACCAAATTAGCAGACCAGACATCCATTCCTATGGCTGTGATGTTGGTGCATGAATGTCCTATTCCATATTCACACAGCAATGCCAGACCTCACCCCTTTTCTCAGACAGACCTGACTCACAGGTACATCATCTTCATCATCATCATGTGCTCTTTCCCCACTGAGTAATTTTCATGTCTACTACAGTAGGTAACAGAAGCTCAATTGCATAACAACTGTTCACATATGCACCAAGCACATATGTGGAAAAACATGTTTAGTCCTTGTAAATTTGCATGAGTCATACATTATATTCAGCCAACTAAGACACGGGTTCACACACCCATGGTTCTCTGAGGAACTAGTTTATATGAACCATCCAACAGTAGAGGTAATAGTGTAATACTTCAGGGAGAAATTGTATTAATTCTCCTGAGCATATAGCTACCAGGCATCACATGGACTTAGCAATTCTGGCGTGCCACATACAACCTGTTTACATATGGATATTGAAGCATCTTTCCTTCCACTAGATGTGAGAGGCTATTTATCAAATCACCAACTCACTCACTCCATCATTCTCTGCGTTTTACAAAGGAACTTGTACATGTTTCATCACTCATTCCCATTCAGGCTGCCATTTGTTAACTCGCACGAGAGCAAAGGTACAGTTGATTTTAAGAATAAGTCATCCTAGGCATGGAGAATGCACAAGGGGTTTGGGTTTGCGAATCTGCATGAGTGTACTACATTCCTCAAGCATACGCAACCAGTCACAACAAGGGATTGATAGGCACTTGGAGTATACAGCGTGAAAGACGTGTCAAGGTTGAAGAAGCAGTATTCAGAATACTGGCGCACAGAAGTTAGGTTTTCCACTTTCACATTTTATTCATAAAATACTCTTATATTCTTCTCTTTCGTACATTAGGTCTAGCCACAACATCAAAGTATGTTTTAAAGTGGTACCTGCTGTCCAGAGAACAATATTATTGAATCTTTAAGGGCATTGTTGGGTCATCACATCACACTAGCGACCGCTCCTGGTGAGATCCCGGCTCAAACTAATTAGATTTTAAAATATGGCCCAGGAATAGCGTGGGCTCATTACTTATGAACCAATCAAAAGACAAGTGCATACCGCCGCCTCCCCCAACTCGTTCTAGAACATACGATCTAAGAATAGCCCTTATATTTGGGATGGTCCCCGTTAAGACTTAAAGTATATTTATGAAATGTGTCGGACTGGAAATGGGGATTCTGTTCCATCATGCTACAGTTGGCTTGAGCTCCAACGCGAAGTCCTGTATGTCGGATGAAGGCATCCTGTTGTCCAACATCAGTGTGATGTCATACAGGACCTGAGGTTTGCGTGAGTAACCGTTGTCCCATGTCTGACTTATTGGTGTGCAGACTGTTGGTTCCTCGCCGGACAGGCAGACACTCTCTGACTTCAGAGGAATTGGCGATCCTACTGACTTTAGCCAGGACCCCGAAGGGACCTGTTGCCCAGGACGCTCGACAAGGATGCGTCAGTAGGTCTTGGCCAGTATATAACCCGGCCCTGGTGCCTTGGAAACACCTCTGCGTCCCTGTCACTATTTATATCTTCCATTCAGTAAGATAACTTTTGTCACTATTTATATCTTCCATTCAGTAAGATCACTTTTATGTCACTATTTATATATTCCATTTAGTAAGATAACTTTTATGTCACTATTTATATCTTCCATTCAGTAAGATAACTTTTGCCACTATTTATATCTTCCATTCAGTAAGATCACTTTTATGTCACTATTTATATCTTCCATTCAGTAAGATCACTTTTATGTCACTATTTATATCTTCCATTCAGTAAGATCACTTTTATGTCACTATTTATATCTTCCATTTAGTAAGATCACTTTTATGTCACTATTTATATCTTCCATCAGTAAGATAACTTTTATGTCACTATTTATATCTTCCATTCAGTAAGATAACTTTTATGTCACTATTTATATCTTCCATTCAGTAAGATCACTTTTATGTCACTTCCAATTAGTAAGATAACTTTTATGTCACTATTGCTTGCTTGCTTGTGTTTGTTGGCTTGAGCTCCAACGCGAAGTCCTGTATGTCGGATGAAGGCATCCTGTTGTCCAACATCAGTGTGATGTCATACAGGACCTGAGGTTTGCGTGAGTAACCGTTGTCCCATGTCTGACTTATTGGTGTGCAGACTGTTGGTTCCTCGCCGTACAGGCAGACACTCTCTGACTTCAGAGGAATTGGCGATCCTACTGACTTTAGCCAGGACCCCGAAGGGACCTGTTGCCCAGGACGCTCGACAAGGATACGTCAGTAGGTCTTGGCCAGTATATAACCCGGCCCTGGTGCCTTGGAAACACCTCTGCGTCCCTGTCACTATTTATATCTTCCATTCAGTAAGATAACTTTTGTCACTATTTATATCTTCCATTCAGTAAGATCACTTTTATGTCACTATTTATATCTTCCATTTAGTAAGATAACTTTTATGTCACTATTTATATCTTCCATTCAGTAAGATAACTTTTGCCACTATTTATATCTTCCATTCAGTAAGATCACTTTTATGTCACTATTTATATCTTCCATTCAGTAAGATCACTTTTATGTCACTATTTATATCTTCCATTCAGTAAGATCACTTTTATGTCACTATTTATATCTTCCATTTAGTAAGATCACTTTTATGTCACTATTTATATCTTCCATCAGTAAGATAACTTTTATGTCACTATTTATATCTTCCATTCAGTAAGATCACTTTTATGTCACTATTTATATCTTCCATTTAGTAAGATCACTTTGATGTCAGTATTTATATCTTCCATTCAGTAAGATCACTTTTATGTCAGTATTTATATCTTCCATTTAGTAAGATCACTTTTATGTCAGTATTTATATCTTCCATTCAGTAAGATCACTTTTATGTCAGTATGTATAACTTCCATTCAGTAAGATTACTGTTATGTCAGTATGTATAACTTCCATTCAGTAAGCTCACTTTTATGTCAGTATGTATAATTTCCATTCAATAAGATTACTTTTATGTCAGTATTTACATATTCCATTCAGTAAGCTCACGTTTATGTCAGTATTTATATCTTCCATTCAGTAAGAATACTTTTATGTCAGTATGTATAACTTCCATTCAGTAAGCTGACTTTTATGTTACAATTTATATCTTCCAGGATTGCCCAAACTACAACATATCCAGGCGAACCTTCTGGCCTAGAGAGACAACAGTGGAAGATAAACTCTATGGACCGCTGAGTGAACTAAAAAATACTGTTAGATTCATACAAGAGACAATATTGCAGTTATAAACATATTTCAGGCGAACGAAAGAAGAAGAAGAAGATATCTTCCATTCAGTAAGAATACTTTTATGTCAGTATGTATAATTTCCATTCAGTAAGATTACTTTTATGTCAGTATTTATATCTTTCATTCAATAAGATTACTTTTATGTCAGTATTCATATATTCCATTCAGTAAGAATACTTTTATGTCAGTATGTATAACTTCCATTCAGTAGGAATACTTTTATGTCAGTATGTATAACTTCCATTCAGTAAGAATACTTTTATGTCAGTATGTATAACTTCCATTCAGTAAGAATACTTTTATGTCAGTATGTATAGAGAATGTATTAGAGAAGGCTCATTCAATGGCCAAGTAAATATCCAAGATCTACAACAGATAGCAGCGAACCGCCAGGCATGGAGAGACAGGACTTCTGCCCTATGTGCCGCCTTAAGCTCAAGAGGAAAGACTAACTAACTAACTAAGTATGTATAACTTCCATTCAGTAGGAATACTTTTATGTCAGTATGTATAACTTCCATTCAGTAGGAATACTTTTATGTCAGTATGTATAACTTCCATTCAGTAAGAATACTTTTATGTCAGTATTTATTTATTCCATTCAGTAAGAATACTTTTATGTCAGTATTTATTTATTCCATTCGGTAGGAATACTTTTATGTCAGTATTTATTTATTCCATTCAGTAGGAATACTTTTATGTTAGTATGTATAACTTCCATTCAGTAAGAATACTTTTATGTCAGTATGTATAACTTCCATTCAGTGAGAATACTTTTATGTCAGTATGTATAACTTCCATTCAGTAAGAATACTTTTATGTCAGTATGTATAACTTCCATTCAGTAAGAATACTTTTATGTCAATATGTATAACTTCCATTCAGTAAGAATACTTTTATGTCAGTATGTATAACTTCCATTCAGTAAGCTCACTTTTATGTCAGTATTTATTTATTCCATTCAGTAAGAATACTTTTATGTCAGTATTTATTTATTCCATTCAGTAAGATTACTTTTGTGTCAGTATTTATATCTTTCGCTGGCTCTGTGGCGAAAGGGTTTTGGACACAATTCGCAATCCCGCATTCGAAACAGAGCTGTGGGCGATGTGGAAGAAGACCGCCTTTTATTGGTTTTCATGCAATGGTATGAGTGTCTGTCTACAAAGAACTTGGGATGAGTTGGTTCAGAGTCTGTGCTCTAGTGGGGAATGAAAGAAGAAGTAGAAGTGATACAAGCAGCTTTCCTGTGACAATCTACACATGTGAAATATGACAACTTTACAATCAATAATGTACAGAAATAAAATCCAGGCTTTTGATTTTAAATGTTACAGAAAAACTTGTAAAATACCTTGGATAGGCTGGCATCTGTAGCTTGGGGGAAAGTGAATGCAGTTTTGAAATTCCCTGATGTGCGGTGTCGAAGGTTAGAAATCAGCCGCAGGTGATTTGGGTGTAGATCACTTTGCATTGACTTCAAAGGTATGAGAGTTGGCTGTTCAGAAAGCAATGGATAGTTAGTGAACTAAAAAATTACCTGAGTGGCACCTGGCCGTTTTGACAGATGTTACATTGTGCTACATATAAAAAAGTCATAATAACTACAACCCATGGTGGTAGAAGACCAGGGATGGTGTATTACCGCTCCATAGTACCAACCTTGGGTGAATTTAGAGACCATGTGTTGCCCATGTAGCATGATCCCTCTCTCAGCCTGCCTAGTTTACTCCATAGGACAGGCAACACCAATACATCTGGAACAAGACAAGCTGTAGAAGCTGCTGGATCAGCAAAGCAATGCTCTAACTGTCCGCCTGTCGAAGCTTCAATCCTAGACCAGCTGACCACCAAGGATTAGTGCCTGGTCTGGTCTGCCGTGACATTTAGTCTCCAGGTTGCACTTCCTCGCACTAGGCTAAGGCTTTGTGCCCTCCCATGTGTGCTTCTTTGCCTGAAGCCATAAACACAATGTGGAATGTTGGGTTTGGTGAGTGCTGCCCAACATTTGGCACTATCAGAAAGCAGGTAGTACCATCTACTATCATACAGTAGCTCAGTCATATCTGACTAAGACCTATAAAATGTCCTAGTAAATCACAAACAGTTAATAAATACTGAGGTTGATTGTAACCTGTAAAATAACACGCAATTAACATTTTTTAACTGTGGATCATGAAGAATAAAAATACAGACACTAAAAGATCTGACCATTGAAGACAACTGTCTCATAGACAGTATCATATCTGAGACAGATGTTGAAATATGTTGGTCACATTAAACGTCACTGGGGTTTAAACAGAGCAGTAATGGAAAGCACGATTACTGGGAGAAGAGGTAGGGGCTAATCAACACGAAGGTCGACACAGGACATTAACACCGTGGGTGTGAAAACACATGAGGCTGAGGAAGTGGCAGACACAGGACATCAAAGACATCGTGGGTGTGAAAACACATGAGGCTGAGGTAGTGGCGGACACAGGACATCAAAGACACCATGGGTGTGAAAATACATGAGGCTGAGGAAGTGGCGAAGCGTTGAGAATCTTTCTGACTGGCCATGAGGACAGCAACATTTAACAAAGGACTTGTTACATAATGATGATGAGCCATACTCAAATATTCCATTAAAGAAAGGTGTTGCTATGACAAAGACTATGTTCTGTTTAAGAATGAATAAAATTAGAGGAACTGTGGTAAAGCTGTGGAAATGTAAACAGTATAAAATAACACATCAAGTTTCATGTTAGTATCACAGCCTGGGATTCTAAGGCAAGTAGCACATTTTAAGTTATTTTATTTTCATTGTACATCTGGTAATCTAGGGTATTGAGGCATCTTTTACCATCATGCACATAGACATCTTCTACCCTAGTGCACATGGGAGGGGGGCATCTTCTTATCCAGAGGCATCGTCTACCCTAGTGCACATAGGTATCTTCTACCCTAGTGCACAGAGGCATTGTCTACCCTAGTGCACAGAGGTATCGTCTACCCTAGTGCACAGAGGTATCTTCTATTCTAACACATAGAGGCATCTTCTACTTTAGAGCACAGAGGCATCTTCTACTCTTATCCACAGAGACATCATCTACCCTAGTGCACAGAGACATCTTCGACCCTAGTGCACAGAGGCATCTTCTACCCTAGTGTGCAGAGGCATCTTCTACCCTATCGCACATGGACATCTTCTATTCTAGTGCATAGAGGCATCTCATACCCTAGTGCACAGAGCCATCTTCTACCCTATCGCACATGGACATCTTCTATTCTAGTGCATAGAGGCATTTCATACCCTAGTGCACAGAGGCATCTTCTACCCTAATGCATACAGACATGTTCTACCCTAGCGCACAGAGGTGTCTTCTACCCTAGTGCACAGAGACATCTTCTACCCTATCGCACATGGACATCTTCTATTCTAGTGCATAGAGGCATCTCATAACCTAGTGCACAGAGGCATCTTCTACCTAGTGTACAGAGGCATCTTCTACCCTAGTGCACAGAGGCATCTTTTACCCTAGTGCACAGAGGCATCTTTTACCCTAGTGCACAGAGGCATCTTCTACCCTAGTGCACAGAGGCATCTTCTACCTTAGTGCACAGAGGCATCTTCTACCCTAGTGTACAGAGGCATCTTCTACCCTAGTGCACAGAGGCATCTTTTACCCTAGTGCACAGAGGCATCTTCTACCCTAGTGCACAGAGGCATCTTCTACCCTAGTGCACAGAGGCATCTTCTACCCTAGTGCACAGAGGTATCTTCTACCCTAGTGCACAGAGGCATCTTGGCATCTTCTACCCTAGTGCATAGAGGCATCTTCTACACATTGCACTATGGCATCTTCTACTCTTTTGCACAGAAGCATCTTCTACCCTTATGCAGAAAGACATCTTCTACCCTAGTGCACAGAGGCATCTTGGCATCTTCTACCCTAGTGCATAGAGGCATCTTCTACACATTGCACTATGGCATCTTCTACTCTTTTGCACAGAAGCATCTTCTACCCTTATGCAGAAAGACATCTTCTACCCTAGTGCACAGAGGCATCTTGGCATCTTCTACCCTAGTGCATAGAGGCATCTTCTACACATTGCACTATGGCATCTTCTACTCTTTTGCACAGAAGCATCTTCTACCCTTATGCAGAAAGACATCTTCTACCCTAGTGCACAGAGGGATCTTCTACCCTTGTGTACAGACACATCTTCTACTAAAAAGTGGTGGAAATACTTGAAACTTAAAAGTGTCTTGGTAATTGATTGTTAGAAAATGAATCTCTGTATACGTCTGGTATGTTCATACAAACAATAGCACGTGGACATCACTTACCCTTCAGCTTTGAAGCAGAACTGGATGAAGACCTTTGGGGGCCTCTTACAAGATGTTGGTGCCTTTTTCGTTAGCTTGAAAGTTAGTATCTACTCTATATCTGCAATGTTGTCTCTTTCTTGATCTAAACTATCTATTTTATTCCACAGAGCTTATCCCGTACTGTTGTTTCTCTAGGCCAGAAGATTTGCCTAGATATGTCATATTCAGGGCAGTCTTGGAGCATGTAATTGCTGTCAATAAACTTGTGCACATGACTTATTTGCCAGTCCTGAATGTTGTTTATGTGTGATTGCATGATTGATTGTGTCCTGTTCTGAGGTACAGAATGATTTGTTGTGGTCTGTCCATAAAATGGTAATCGTTTTGAACTGGCGATTTGATTTTCTGATTGATTTGACCATTCTTTTTTTGGTGTTATATAACAAGCACATCAGGTTGTTCTTCTATTGCTCCTTTCTTAGATGATCAACTCTCTCATTTCTGGGTATTTCTCCGTGAGAAATGCATCTATATATACATCTAATTTAAAATATAAATAATAAACCGTAAAATAACATTAAGATTTTTAAAATGAAACAAAACGTACCGTACAATAGAAAATAATGTTTATTGTTGTAAACTTCCTCTTGAATTCTGTAAAATACAGAAATGAAGAGAATACTTTGTCTGTGTATTATATGCAATCAACACAGTATGTATCACAGTCAAAACAATGCAAACAATTTAATTACCAGCTTACAGCCCATCAGTCTTGTGATTTCATGTTTGACCTACAAAGTTATAATGTCAGCACTCTGTTGTGGGCATGCTGGACTTTTTATTGTGGGAGCCAATGTTTGTGGAACCTGGTTCTGTTTACAGTTTTGCAACATTTGTTTCATAGTTAACCCAACATTAGGGCATTTCTGTGGCGCCCTCTTTCCCTTGATGCTGTAATTACGTGCACATTTGTCTTAATGATTAATCCAGCAGTGCTTTGAAGAACTGAAGCTGTTTGACCTTGAGCCAGATGTGTTGTCTGATCTGTACAGTTTACATTTGTGTAGTATACCCTTGATAAGGCCGGCTCTGTGGTGAAGGGGTTATAATTGCAAAATCAAAATCCCGCATACCATGTATGAAACACAGCTGCAGGCGATTTTGAAGCAGACTACTTTGCGCTGATTTTCATACAATGGTATGAATAATGGTCATTCAGAAAGCAGTGGCAAATTACTTAATGTAAAACTTGCTCAGGAATCACAAACAGCCAAAATATGCTGCAACTGACTACTACGTCCTGTAAAGGATATGCAACTAACTAATTTAACCCTTGATAAGGAGCCTTGGCAGCATAGTAGTTAGTGCACTTGCCAGCCTGTGGTCTGGGTTCAATCGCTAGCAGAGGTAGAATTATTTCTTCCAACCAGTCGAGCCCTCAGGTCCATCCAGCTTAATAAAAATGGGTGTCAGACAATTTTCGGAAATGTCTGGGAAGGAAAGATGAGAAGGATGGTAAATTACCACCCCACTTCAAATGACTCATTTATAACCATTTATTTATAAAAGCCTAGAATTTGTGAAGGCCTAGATTTTGTGAAAGCCTAGAATTTGTGAAGGCCTAACATTTTACACTCCAATGGCAGTTTCTTCTATGGGACTACCTTTACCGAGGTCAGCCTGGTCAGAAAGGAAAAGAGCACATGCTTCTTAAACTTCCAGTGTGCCGATGGCGAGATTGTGGATTCAACCCCTATACTGGTCACATGGAATAAAATGTTGACTTCTCGTCCTTGACTTGGGGATGTAAAATATAAGTACCTCAGAAGTCGGAGTGGACTTTTGTGAGGGACACTGGTAACAGCGAAAGCAAAAATCAGTCTAGTGTGGACTAAACTCGAGTTCGATGCATGTGAACCAAAAACAAAACAACCTTACCTGGCTGGTAATATTTGTCTAGTGTGTTGTCTGAACTGTATAGAGCAGATGCTGGCAACCTGTGGCACGAGGAACCATTTTCACATAATATTTATATTTGTTTCAATTTATATTAAAGTAATGAATAATCTAAGAAGAACAGAATAGTTTTTCTTCTTTTGTTCGCTCGCTTTATATTCAAAGTCCTTACACATGATACTACTTCTATCAGCTGCCATTACTGGGGAATGTACTGGACTGATGTGGTTACATAATGTATTATGTCCTTTTCTAAAACGCAGAATAATTATTTGTTCCGGTCTGTTAATATAATTGTCTTAAGCTTGTGTCAGTGGCTTTCTGACTGATTTGATCACTCTTTTCTTTTAGTGGTAAGTAACAGGTATAACTGGTTATTCTTCTATTGCTCCTTCCTTAGCTAGTTAATTAGATCTTTCGTTTTATAACTCTTTTATATATTCTTCTATCTCTCAATTATCTCTTCTTTGCCCATTAATATCTTACCTGCTTTTGTTTTCAAACAGGTACTTGCTGTATACTTTCTAATGCCTTTATCTTTTTGTACATAGACTTTGTGTCTTTTCGTTGTTGGTCAATATCCTTGCACTGACTGTTTAGCCAGACTTCTTTTGCTGCTTTATATTTTCATACAACTTCTCTATGTATTCTTTTATATTCATCTTAATTATGTTTATGTTTTCTTCTAATGTTTATCATTTGTACAATTTCTTCTGTCATCCATGTCTTCTTCAGTCTTCTTTATTTGTAGTATCATTTCCTTTGATGTCTATTCTACATCCATTTCCTGATTTGATCCAAGTATCGCCAAATCTACCTTATGTTTTTGGAGTCTGCTGTAATTTCTTCAGATTTATTCTTTGTTTTCTCATTATTGTACTAGCATATGGTCACTTTGCAGTTTGCTCCTGGTCTTTTTTTTACTGACAGTAAGCTGTTTGAAAATCAAGTGTTTATTTGTATGTAATCAATTTGATCATGAAAATGGTCAAGTAGGTCAGCATGGCAGATTGGATAAGAGTGCGTGTTCTTAAACATTCAGTGTGCTGATGCCGAGGTAAGGGGTACAACCCCTACACCGGACAGCTGGACTAAAATCTTGACTTCTCATCCTAGACTTGGGGACATAAACTACAACTACCTCTGAAGTCGGAGTGGGTGTGCCTGATAACAAAGGACACTGGTTATTGGGAAAGTTAATCCAGACGCAAAATTCAGTTCATCACTACTAGAATAGTGTATGTGGGACTACATTTGAGTTAAAGGCAAGCAAGCACCAAAAACAAAATGGTTAAAATTAAACAGTGCAGCAAGACTCTTAAAAGGTATTATCATTAGTCAGGATTACCATTCATGTTCACATGTGCTAAGACTTTTCCCTGCCAGCCAGGTGGTTCATGAATCCCCATCGAGACAAATTTTTACAATGTACCTGGACTGACTTGTCCACCCTAACTAAAATGAATGCCATGATTTTTCTGGGTAATAAAGGTGGTCATCGTGATACAGAGCAGCACATCATGGAGGAAATGCTGATTCAGTTATAAAAACATGATAATTCATTCCCCGCAAATTGTGTGTATTTGTGTGTGTGTGGAAATTTCAGATTTAATGGAGTATTTTTATGCTGACTGTTTAGATTATGAAAAGGCCAGAACTAGTTAGTAGTATTACTAGTAGTAACTAGGTTACGAACTAACACTACTAACTACTACTAGTACTACCACTACTACAACTTTATAGTATACGTATTTTTAAAGTATGACGGCGGGTAAACAGTAACAGCGTAACAGTAACACTAATACATAGTAGTACTAGGACACTAGTATTATTATATTTATAGTAATACTAATACAGTATTCAGTATAATAGTAATACTATTACTAATATACAACAGCACAACTCACAACATATAAAATAATATTAATTTTATTATATATACGTAAATGATAATGTACTATAGTATATATTATAATGATTAAAGTAATTTAAAGTAAAAAATGGGCACTCTTCCGAATTCCGGTCCCAAATAGATCCGCAGTGAATAGGTCAGGAAAAAATGTAATGCTGTACATTGCATATTACTACAGAGTACAGACTCAGTGGAACCAGAAGAAAAGGCCGACCACGTAAACGGTGGACAGGGAATAACATTAACAAAGTCAATGGGAATCTCGATATATGAAGACAATTATACGGGCACTCTCGCTCATGTTGCCATAATCATAATTCATGTATGGAATAGACTCGAAAAATGGACGTTCCTTGTTCACGAAAGGGAGGAAATGAATCGGTAATCTCATCTATGATACCGCAGTACCAATACACTAGTTTAAGTTAAGGAACAAAATAAAGCAAACATTTACAGCATTTGCTTGAAAATACATTCATACATTTAACAATAATTAATATAAGTCGCACTTGAGTATATTATAGAGAGTATGCGAGTATAATAATAATGATAATAATAATACCGGAGATTCCCGAAGGTATAAATAAATCTAGTCTTGGAATAGAATAGAAACAGGATGTTGACGTGTGAGATCATCAACATGTGCCTTGCCGACTGGTGCCGGCGATCATGCTTACCAATAGCTTGCGATATCTAGCGGCATGTATCAGTTCGTAAGCTGGCTTCCTTCCGTGCCATGACATAAGACTCGCGAATTTTCTCTGGCTGTTTTCTTCTTTCTCTTTCCAAACATCTTTCCAGTTGTCGCAACGTGTTCCAGTTTTTGTCTTCTGATTATCATTGGCACCTTGCCGTCTTGACAGACGATAGTTTGTGCTTCAAAAATTAACCAAAATAACTTTTACCCATGGCGGTAGCGAATGTGACTGATAAGGCCAATTCGCGCTGTAAATGTTCGTTCACAATGGGTGCATGTGAACACGTGGTTATTTCCACCATCATGCACCATCCTACGTCTCACACGCTCGGTGTGACTTATCTGCAATAATTTTCTCCATTGTCTTTATTCCATTTCTGATGTTTGCCCTCCATGCAACACGTTCAGCGGCGACTTGCTCCCAATGTGCATTATCAATGCCTGTATCAATCATGCCCCTCTTACACACATCTTTGTATCTTAGTAGAGACCGACCCTGAGATCTCTTACCCATCTGTAATTCATCAAAAAAAAATGTCCTTTGGTATTCTACTATCATCCATCCTCCTAAGATGTCCAATCCATCTAAGTCTACGAAGACTGAGGATGGAATAAACCGTCACACAACCTGATCTTTCCAATACTTCAGTATTTGTGATTTTGTCTTGCCACCTAATACCAAGAATTCTTCGCAGACACCGCATATGAAAGCTGTTTAAACGTTTCTCTTGGTGTGAGTAAGTTGTCCAGGTTTCACTGCCATAAAGAAGAGGACACATGCTTCATAGACAAGGACTTTAGTTTTGGCAGTAAGCTTCCTGTTCTCCCAGACTCTTTTCTTAACCTGTTCATTGTTGTTGTTGCCTTACCAATCCGGATGTTGATTTCCTGATCTAGGGATAATTTGCTATTTACCACTGACCCTAGATATGTAAAATAGTCTACCATCTCTAGTTCGGTGTCGTCAATAAAGATTGGTGGTACCCCATGTGCACCTTGTAATCTGTGTCTTCGTTTTGCTAATTGTTAAACCAAATTCAGAACAAGCATTGGAGAATGCAGATAGTAGACATTGCAATTCTTCCTCAGAGTGGGTCGTAACTGCAGCATCATCTGCAAAAAACAACTCTCTGATCAGTACCCTCCTAATTTTGGTCTTGGCCTTCAATCTCTGAGCATTATAAAGGCCGCCATCTGAGCGTGAGTGAATGTATATACCACCATCCTGATCACTAAAGGCATATTTCAGTAGAAGTGGAAAGTATATTCCAAAGAGGGCGGGAGCTAGTGCACAACCTTGCTTAACTCCACTCTTGATTTCAAATTCTTCAGAAGTTGCACCATCAAACTTGATTATACCCTTCATGCCTGTGTGGAACGATTCCACAATGGACAGAAGAGTTGGTGGGCAGCCAATCTTCTTTAGTGCCTTGAACAGACCCTGACGGCTGACCAAATCACATGACTTTGTGAGGTCGATGAAGGCAATAAACAGTGGTTGATTCTGTTTACGGCATTTTTCTTGCATTTGTCGAAATGAGAATATCATATCAAAGGTAGACCGGTTCTGTCGAAAGCCACACTGTGATTCGGGGTAGATTTGATCTCTCAGGACTTGAAATCTGCGCAGAACAATTCTGGCAAATACTTTCCCAACAATACACAGAAGTGAGATACCCCTATAGTTGTTGCAGTCGCTCCGATCGCCCTTGTTCTTGTACAGCGTTATGATGCTTGAATCTTTGAAATCCCGTGGGGCTTGTCCTCCTCGCCTTTATTAGCTGGTGGATCTGTAGAGTGAGTGTGTCTTGCCCACTCCTGATAACCTCTATTGGAATCCCATGCTTACCTGAAGCCTTGCAAGAGGCAAGCTCATTTATAGCACACTTAACTTCTGTTATGGTGGGAAGTGTGTCCAGGTGGTCAAGAGTTGGTAGAGCCTCTATGGCGTTGAGGGCATCATCCGCTAGTTTGGTCTCACTTGAGTAAAGCTCCAAATAGTGCTCTACCCATCTATCCATCTGCTGTTTCTTATCAGTGATGATTTCTCCAGTCAAGGTTTTCAATGGTGCACTTCTTTTGATCACTGGACCACAGGCTTTCTTTATTCCTTCATACATGCTTCTGATGTTTCCCTTATCACTTCTGATTTGAATGGACTCACATAACTTGATCCAATAATCATTTGCACACTGCCTGGCAGCCTTTTGCACATTCTTCCTAGCTTGCTTTAGCTCACTCAGAGTGTTACGCGTTGGTCTTGCCTTGTTTCTTAAGAGAGCAATCTTCTTCTTATCAATCAAGAGTTGCAGAGTCTGACTGTTTGCAGCAAACCAGTCCTGCCTCTGATGATTCACAGTGCCGTAAACCCCTACGGCAGTTTTATAAAGAGTTTCCTTAAGTTGACCCCACTTTCCATTTACTGTACAATTTTCTGGTGTATCAGTGAAAACGTCTTCAAGTTGCTGTTGAAACTGAAAGCACTTTTCAGGATCGTGAGTGTTAATAATATTAATCCTGGGGCTAGATTTGTGTTTAGCTCAGATGTTGTTCAGATGTTGTCTCCGTGTGATAATGAAGTCCAGCTGATGCCAATGGCCGGATCTTGGATGTTTCCATGTGACCTTATGCATCTCTTTTGTTTTAAAAAAGGAGTTTGTAATACATAGGTCATTTCTAGTGCAATGCTCCAGCAGCCTTTGCCCATTATCATTCATGCGACCGATGTTGTATTTTCCAAGGCACACTGGCCATGAACTCGAGTCCTTGCCCACACGAGCAGTGAAATCACCGAGCATATAAATGTAGTCGGATTTTGGAACTGCCTTGATCGCAGAGTCTAACTCCTCATAGAACGAATCGAGTGTCGGTGCATATGCAGTAATAATGGTGGCAAAACCACAAGAGGTTGCCAAGCGCAGGGTTAATAGTCTTTCGTTTTCCTCCTGCTGGAATTTCAATCTTTCCCAGTAGCGAATTCTTCACTGCAAAGCCCACACCGTGTTGCCTTTTTTCTGCCTGCCCTCTATCCTTCCAAAAAAAAAAGTGTAATTGTTTGGAGGACAGCAATATCAATGTTAAGACGATTGAGTTTGGCATCCATCACAGCCGTATTTCTCACATCGTCAATATTGGTTAAGTCAGTGGAAAATTCTGGACACATGGTTCTCGCGTTCCAGGTTGCAAGCTGTAACTTGAGGTTTCTATTTCTCTTTTTATTAGTACTTGGTGCATTGGATTTACAGCCTGCGATTCAGATTTTGTCCTAGCCCCAAGCACCCATTGAAGCAGGCAGGCTGTGGCGGATCAGCACCCAATTGGCCGGGGACTGCTCAGCTTGAAGCGAGCGGTAACTGATCAGTGACATCTGTGGGTGTCTTCTGATTAGCTGGCCAAACAGTTATGACTGAGATCATCACAGTAGTAGGCCTCTTTCAGTCCTGAAGGACTATAGAGTTGTGCCGCTTGAGAGGTACCTGGCAGCACCGCTGGTGATTGTATAGTTCAATTCGAGAGTGACAATCCCTGTTACAGTTTCCGCATCTGTAAGATGAGGCAAGCCCCGCAGTAAGTGTCTGCGTTTTAAGCCTGTGCCGCCTATCCTCAGTTTGTTGGATCAGATTGCGCTCAAAAATCACCAGTCCGTTTCGTACATCTCTTCTCCAGGAGCATCTGTCTGTTGCAACTCTTTCCCATGTGTCTGGATCTATTCCCAGGGTTTTAATATCTTGTTTACACACATCCCTATATCGCATTTGGGGTCTTCCGATTGGCCTCTTTCCTGTGGCTAGTTCTCCATATAGGAGATCTTTGGGAATACGTTCATCCTCCATTCGAGATACGTGGTACAGCCACCGGAGGCGTCTCTGCTTGAGGAGGGTGTGCACTGTGGTAATATCTGCTCTTTCAAGCAGTTTGTTTGTTTGTTATGTGGTCTTTCCATGTTATACCCAGGATACGTCTCAGACATCTCATGTGGAAGGAGTTCAACTTCCTTTCCTGTCTTGAGTACAGGGTCCAGTATTCAGACCCATAGAGTAGTGTACTAACAACACAAGCTTTATATACTTGAGCTTTTGTACGCTCTGTTAGTCTATTATTCTCCAAAACTCTTTTAGCTAGCCTGGAAAATGTTGTGGCTGCCTTTCCAATGCGTCTGTCGATTTCTGTCTCTAATGAAAGATTATCTGATATTGTCGACCCCAAATACACAAACTCGTGGACGACCTTCAACTCGTAATTAGAAATTTTGATTGACGAAGGCGCACCAGCATCTTGTTCCATCACCTGTGTTTTATTTAGGCTAATGGTGAGCCCAAAGTCTTTGCAGGCGGCTGCAAAACGATCTATGAGCCTTTGGAAATATTCTGCTGTATGAGCAGTCAGTGCTGCATCATCTGCAAAAATTAGTTCTCTTACGCATCTTGATCTTATGTTGGTCTTTGCCTTGAGTGTTGATGGGTTAAAAAGTTTGCCATCAGATCTTGTGTGGAGGTATATGCCTTCAGTGGCAGTCCCAAATGCGTGCCTTAAGAGAACGGCGAAGAAGATACCAAAGAGTGTAGGAGCAAGCACGCAGCCCTGCTTTACTCCGCTGCTGATGCTGAATGACTGGAATGTTGAGCCGTCAAATAAAATGGTCCCCTGCAAGTTTTCGTGGAATGATTTCACGAGGCTAAGAAGGGTGGGTGGACATCCAACCTTTTCAAGGACCTTAAAAAGGCCGCTTCTGCTCACGAGATCAAATGCCTTTGTGAGGTCAATGAAGGCAATATATAATGACTTCCTCTATTCTCTGCACTTCTCTTGGAGCTGCCGGAGTGAGAAAATCATATCGATGGTGGATCTGTTGGATCTAAATCCGCACTGCGATTCGGGGTAGATTCTTTCAGCAAGAATGTGTAATCTTTTAAGGATTACTCTGGCAAAAATCTTGCCTGTAATGCTGAGTAGGGAAATGCCGCGATAGTTGTTGCAGTAATATAATGTATCATAGTGCGGTGATATAATGTATTATAGGTGTGATGATATAATGTTTTATGATTAGTGATAGAATGTTCTATAAGTGCGGTGCTAGAAAGTATCATCTGAGCGTCGGCACTAGTATTCTATTGTGTGGCTTCAACTAGCTTGTGTGATATATCATATTACTCAGGGAGTTGAGGACAATGCAGTGGAATAATAATTAGAGAGATTAAGGATGGTTGAGAGGGAGGAGAGGAATGTGAAATGGTAGGATCTTCCAGTAGGGCATCTGCTGGGTTTCTACCCGTTCCTTTATTCTTTCCTGGTGTTGCCATGTCTCAGATCATATGATGAGTTATTTGGCCGTATGACAGAGATCGGATCTCTGTTATAGATCTGAGTGCTGCTATTGGCCTACACTCACCTAATTCCGGCAAGGATTGAGTTGCCCTCACCATGGTATTCTCTATTCTACAGGTTCCATTTACAGGTCCACGTATGTGTGCTATGATTTTGACCAGAGAAGCTAACACATTTTAGAAGATGATGGCTCAGAATTTGAAGACAGAAGTTGCTGAGAGGTCGCTACATTGGGCTTATACCCAAGTTGGTTTGCGGGAACCTGGCTTCTGCTGAGCAGGACATGCTGATGATACTTATGTTTTAGCAAGTGATAGGTGTATCACTGAACAGTCAGAACATTATATATATATTCTACATATACAACACTGATACCAGAAACTGTCATATAAATATTATACTGATACCGGGAACTTCAGATTGTGTTGTTAATATGGGGAGTCTTTAAAACCAGTGACACTAGATCAAGTAAGATTTCCCAGTAACAGTGACAATAGTGTTAGAATCTTCTAATTAACATTCGGTTAAATAGCAGAGGAAATTCATAGTGTAAAACAGATTGAAGACTCTCATTAGACAGTGTTTGTCATGGGTGTCCAAGCATCCTAGTGGTTCAAGAGACAACGGAGGAAGTCTTCACGTGACCGGAGGAGCATCACCTTGGTGAGGTTGCTTGTCTGGACTGAGTGGTGCTAGTGTGTTCTCAGCACAGTGATGTGAATGACTATACTCCTGAACACTGATCTGAGTCTATAGACACTTTAGAGTACACGTCACACATTCTACACCTTATACACACACACACTTCTCCTACATATACTCTTTGCTTTAATAAATTTCTTGTTTTTATTTGTTGAAGCTAGAGTTGTCACGTATGTTATGTTGGGGAAGAATGAGAGGGGGCATGATCCAGGGGTGAGTAAGAGTGAGAAGAAGGTGTCTTCAGATTGAGGGAGTGTTGTGGACGGAGTCTGCTGGATATCTCCAGGATAGAGATATTGAATTAAAACAAATGTGGGTGTTGATTCCCCTCACTCCAGGGACGACATAAAGTGGTAAAGAAGAACAAATAACTACTACGACATTCATTCTTTACCCACACGACAACCATGCCGATAAGCGTGGGCGGTCATGTTTCGCCATCTCACACGATCACCAGAGTCGTGGATCTGCTCAGTGATCTTGTTTCTACCATACCACGTGACCAAGCCATCCAGGTATTTATTTCTCTGCCTTCCCCTTGTTCTCTTCCCCTCAATCTTGCCAGTTGTCACCAAGTTCTCAAATTTATTTCTTCTCATAATGTGGCCAAAAAATTGTGACTGTCTACGTCTAATTTCTATAATCAGCTTTGTATCTCCTGTGCTGGTTTGTTTGAGCAATATTTTTGCGAAGAAGACGGTTGAGTGTTCGCCTTGCGTGGTCTTTGTCTTAATATTTTCATGTAGCATTTTTCGTGTAGTTGTGTGTCAGTTTGTGTGTGTGTTTGTTCTGTGCTGGCGAAGGCTTTGGCCGCAACGTCCACTTTGTTCCTTGTAATTGTGTTCTAGTAAAGCTCACAATCTACTTTTCGTTTTTTGGTGATTCCTTCGTAGTCTTTGGGGTATCGTTAGGTTGTTTCTGCTTGTCTCTTCGATTGGCTTCTCCGGTCAATGCATTCTCCTTACTGCCCTTATCTCAGCTGTGCTCACTGAAGCTTTGTTGGTGTTGGGGTCTGCTTCGGTTGGCGTAGATCTGCTGTGTGTAGCCAAGAAGTGATTGGCATTTGTACATTTCTGCTTTGTGTTCGTTTTATTTTTCCCCGGCGAGTCATTTTGTGAAAATGTTTGTCCTTCATTGTCAAAGACGTATAAATTTTTTGCCCTTCATTACCAAAGACGTATAAACATGTTTGTCCACCACTACCTTAAACGTATAAATTGTTTGTCCATCATCGCCTAAGACGTATACATAATTTTTCCATCAGTGCCAAAGAGATTTTTTAAAAAGTTTTGTCCATCATTGCCTAAGAGTATAAATCATTTGTCCATCATTGTCTAAGACATATAAATTGTTTGTCCTTCATTGCCAAAGACGTATAAATTGTTTGTCCATCAATGACTAAGACATAATTTGTTTGTCTACCACTACCTAAAACGTATGCATTGTTTTCCACCACTACCTAAAACGTATAAATTGATTTCCACCATTGCCTAAAGAGTATATGAGTGGTCTTTATGAAGTCTTTTAAGTGCACACAACCAACACTGGAAAGCTTCATGGAGTCTATCAGCTACTGTAATATTCATGTCAGTTGGGGACAATCTTCTGCCGTAATACATCTCTGGGCGTACATAAGCCCTCCAGCATTTGCCTGTCCTTCCCCGACACTTTGTTGTGAACATCGTTATAGTATTACACTAGTTATATTGCATGCAGGTAATAAAACAATAACGAACAGGTACCTTCACATAAAACATAACGCAACAGCTGGAGTTGATCTGAACTTATAATACAACTCTTTATTTCAATCTGACATATGACAGCCTCATCTTGGCTGACTCTTCAAGACTACATCTATCTTCCATTGATGAAATATAATAATATGAAAAAAGATAATTCTATTTTACAACTCAATCGTGATTCTCTTACATAACTCAATCGCGATTCTCTTACACAATGTCATGATGCTTCTATTACACAACTCAATGGTAATTCTCTTACACAAGGTCATTATGCTTCTATAACATAACTCAAGCTAGCATAAAGGCTGAACCATTGCTACTTGTGTAGCTGCCATGAGCTTATCTCAAGCCCATGGGCTTGAACCGCTCTTGAGAGACCTGAGTAAGAATGCCTGGGCTATGTCATTTATTCGCTAAGCCAAACTTAAATGAATCACGACAACTTCATGCGACATCATGCAACCTTAGCATAACACATACTTCCCTAATCTGTCAACTCCAACAGTCATACCATCTCAATCTCCCACCTACCACACAGTGGATACCATCCCACTGTGGCATACCTGGAAATGAGAGAGCTCATCGACTAACTAAGGAAGGAGCAATAGAAGAACAACCTGATGTGCCTGTTATATAACCACCACAAAAAAAAAAAAGAATCACCAAATCAATCAGAAAGCCACCAACACCAGTTCACGACGACTACCATTTTATGAACAGACCAGATTTGTGGATTTGCGCCACAGACAGCAGATCAATACTCCAAGACTGTCCAAAATACAAATATCTAGGCAAACCTTCTGGCTTAGAAAAACAACAGTGGAAGATAAACTCTATGGGCCACTGAGCGAACTTTAAAAAAAAAAAAACAGTTACATTCATACAGGAGACAACATTGCAGTTATAGACAAATTTCAAGCGAACGACTGAGTTTAAACTGTTTGCCCGTCATTGCCCAAGAGGATTAAATTGTTAATATATTGTTGCCTATAATAATGTTGCATGTCCGTAACAGGACGTTGCGATCAACCCCAACACCAGGATGATTTTCTAGACAAATTTTAAGTCTAGTAGTTTGCCATTGCTTTCTTAATGGGAAGTCAACATTGAAGTCCAACTGACCGGTGTAGAAAATGATCCCGCTACCCTGCTGTCAGTGCATCAGAAGTTTAAGTGCAAACGCATTAAACCCCACAACTCCTTGTTAATTGTTTATCCATCGTTACCAAAGAGGTTGAAATTGTTTGTCTATTGTTACCAAAGAGGTTGAAATTGTTTGTCTATTGTTACCAAAGAGGTTGAAATTGTTTGTCTATTGTTACCAAAGAGGTTGAAATTGTTTGTCTATTGTTACCAAAGAGGTTGAAATTGTTTGTCTATTGTTACCAAAGAGGTTGAAATTGTTTGTCTATTGTTACCAAAGAGGTTGAAATTGTTTGTCTGTCGTCATTGCTTAAAAGGATGAAAGTGCTTGTCCATCATTGCCTAAGAGGTTGAATTTGTTTGTACAGTGTTGCGTAAGATATTGAAATTGTTTGTCCATCAACACTGCCGAAGAGGTTGAAATCTTTTGTCCATCACTACATAACAGAATGAAATTGTTTGTCCATCATTGCTTAAGAGTTTTAAACTGTTTGTCCATAGTTACTTAAGAGATTGAAATTGTTTGTCCATCATTGCTGTCTACAAGGATAAAATTATTTGTCATCACTGCCTAAGTTTGAAATTATTTGTTCATCATTACGCCTAAAAGGATGAAACTTTCCATCGTTACCTAGAGTTTTAAACTGTTTCTCCATAGTTACCTAAGAGGTTGAAATTGTTTGTCCATTGTTATCTAAGAGGTTGAAAATATTTGTCGATCACTGCCCAAGAGGACTACACTGCCATCTGTCAGTTCTAGAGTGGATTCAAACTTGACCAAGTACTAAGCCTGGACATATCCGTTACAATTTAGGGCACAGCAACGTCGATTGGATGTTTCCGCCAAAGGATTGAGATATTTCATTGTCAACAGATGCCAGGCTAATGCACAGAAGGGTGAATTAAGAAATAATATATGTTCCCTTTACATTGCTCTGTCTGTAATGAATCTTTGTACTTTCATTTGGCTTTCTTTCTTCTTTGTCCATTTTCAAATATTAACCTAAATCATCATCATCAAGTGCCCCGCCAGTTGGCTTAGACGTTCATGTCTCTCCACAGATCGCAGTCCATGGTGTTCTGGATCAACTCTGCTGATGATACTTCTCCATGCCACCGTGTCAATCCATCCAGCATAATTTCTGTTCACCTGTCCCTGTCTCCTTTCCCACTAATCTTTCTAGTCATCACAATGTTTTCTAATACCTCTCTTCTCATACACGACCATAGAATGCTGTTTGTCTCTTCCTTATAGTTGTGTATGCCATTCTAGTTTCGTTAGCCTTTTCCAGGCAATCATTGTTAGTTACTCTGACAGTCCAAGCTGTTTGCAATTCATCTCAGGAACCACATCACCATTGCTTACAAGTTCTTCCTAATGTGTTCATTCACTTTTCATGATTCACTGCCACGCACCAAAACGTGTCCTATACATTTAAGCACTCTTTCTCTCATATAATTATAGCCACTTATTGCATAAGACACTTTTCATTTTAACCTGAATATTCTTAAAAGAGCAACTATCAGATTCATGATGTTGACATATCTATATGGTTTGTCCTCAAATGGAGCTACGAACACAATCAGTAAGCAGCATGTGAAATCCATAGGCTGTTCCCATTTCTTTAGATTAGTAAAAGAAAATGATACTGTGGACACCTTAACACATATATTAAAACTGAAAAAATAAAAAACATAAACCCTATACAAGTCAAACAATATTAAATTGTTCACACTACTTGAAAAACAATACAATTCTTTGGGACTATATTATTTTAAAACAATGCAAATGATCCCACACACTACCATATTAACTGCACTAAATCATGAAAGAATAATAGTAATATCTGTTGTCTCAGTGCCGTGTATACCATAGTCCCATAACGACTGTCCATCCTCCAACGTTATGTCTTCCTTATATATCCATGTCTGTGTTTTGCCTTCAAAGTTAAACTGTGATTGGTAAATACAAAGAGAAGATACTATTAAAGTGACAAATACTTTCTGTATACTTTCTCTGTATACTAAACATTATTCTATCTTGTTCTACGTTACATTTCCCTTAGGCTTATTTAGTGCAATTGCAATAGTAATAATTAGTGTTAATTAGTCATAAAGTGCCGTTCTCCGTGGCGAAGGCGTTACGGACGTTGTTCGTAATACTACATACCCGCGATCGAAACATCTGCGTGCGATTTGGCAGCAGACTGCTTTGCACTTGGTTTTAAGGAATTGGTATGGGAGCAGGTCGTTCAGAAAGCAATGGCAAACTACTGAACGTAAACTTGCCAAGAGATCACAATAGCAGTAAAATGCTGTTGTTGACATCGATGTCCTGTAAAGGATATGCACACACAAAAAGTCATAGAGTATGATATTTTAAGTCAGGCCTTAGTCAGATATGACTGAGTTAGGTACTACTTGCTTTCTATTAGTGCTGACTGTTAGACGGCACTCACCAAACATGACACCCCACATTGTGCCAACGGCTTTGGTCAGAAGAGCGCAAATGGGAGGGTCCAAGTGTGAGGAAATGCAACCTAACGACTAAATGTCATGGCAGGGCAGACCAGGTCCTAAGGCATGGTTGCCAGCTGGTCTAGGATCAAGGTTTCAGCAACACAGAGAGTTAAGAGGACATTGCTTGCTGATTCAGCAGCTTCTGCAGATTGTCTTGTTCCAGACGTATTGGTGTTACCTTTCCTCTGAAGTTTAGTTTAGTTTAGTTTAGTCGATGGATCAACATCACGGCACACGGGTGTAACCCATAAGTGCTCCGTTCTCCTCCTAACTCAAACCTGAGTTTGGAGAAACTCAGCTCAGTGCACGAACTCTGTAGCACCGGCGAGGATCCTGAAATACTTTTCTACTTACTATTCTAATTATGTATCAATCAACATGACATCTGTGATTGGCTATTCTTCAAGCACTCGTATATCAATCAACGTAACATGTATGATCGCGCTTTTTTCGTTTGGCTATTCTTCAAGCACTCGTATATCAATCAACGTAACATGTATGATCGCGCTTTTTTCGTTTGGCTAATACATACTAAAGAAATTTGACATGTCTGATTTTGCCAAGGTGCGCATGGTCCCTGAGAAAGTGATTCACTTATGATGTAGTTTTACAATCGCTGCTAATACACATCCCCTTCCTATTGGACAGCTAGTGTGACCAACATGGAACGACACAGTTCGATTTTAAGTAGTAAACTAGGCAGGCTGAGAGAGGGATCATGCTGCATGGGCAACACATGGTCTCTACAATTCAGCCCAGGATTTATGCTATGGAGAGGCATAACCCCATCCCTGATCTTAACTGGTCTCGGAATCAAAGCTAGAGGAAGCAGTTACGGGTTATAAGTCCTTGTCAATTGGTGGTAAGAGGCAACACAGGTTGCCTCTGGTGGTGGAAGGCACCAACAAGTGTCACTGAGTAGCTACCGCCTGCCTCAAACTGGAAAGTGCCCCAGCCGATTGAGCGTTGATCCGCTTCAACCTGCCCTCTTCAATAGGACCTTAGAGCTAGGACAAAATCTGAATCGCAGGCTGTAAAATCAATGCACCAGGCACTAAAAAGAAAAACAAAAACCTCAAGCTACGGCTTCCAATCTGGAAAATAAGAACCAGGTGTCTGAGGTTCCACTGATCTGAAAAATATTGGCGATGTGAGAAAAATGGTTGGGATTGATGCCAAACTCAACCGCATTACACTGATGTTGCTGACCTGCATGAGACTCGCCTCTGTGAGGAAGGGTCACTCAGGGAAAACTATTACACCTTTTTTGGGGAAAAGGGCAGGGAGAAAAAAAGGCAACAAAGAGCTGGCTTTGCAGTGAAGAATTCACTACTGGGAATGAATGAAATTAGAACTGGAGGTAATGAAAGACTATTATATCTGCGCTTGGTAACCTCTTGTGTTTTTGCCACCATTCTCATTGCATTTGAACCGACACTCACTTCTTCTAATGATGTGAAGGATTCCTTCCATAAGGTGTTAAGACTCTGTAATCAAGGCAGTTCCAAAATCTTATTACATTTATAAGCTCGGTGATTTTAATACTCGTATGGGCAAGACCTTGAGTTTATAGCCAGTGTGCCTTGGATTCATCGGCCTCATGAATAAAAATGGAAATGAAAATGCTGCAGTAGAAACAACCTAAACATCACATACTCTGAGTGACGACTGTCTACCAGATCCTCTGACTACCCCCTACTGCCGCATTCTTTCTAGACCATGATTGTCGATCTATTCTTCTGCATTGTCGCGTTCCCAGAGTACCTTCACCTCATCTGCCTTATCATGCATCGAATCACCCTTCAATAATGCAGCACCAGCCAATCTGTCTGCTGTTCATTTCCAACCGCACCAGAGTGTCCTGGAGAAAAGATCCAACAAATGTTCACAACAGGCGACCTCTGAATCCATTCATGCCATTCTGCACAAACAATGCCAGACTTCACCTTTGTCAGCATGCTTTGTGAATCAGTCACAATCACAACCAGCAGAAAACTGCAGCAACCGCCTCCACCTCCATTCTCAAACTTGAGGTTGTGGTGTCATATGCAAAACTCTTCTTTACTAAACATTGGCCACTGACTTTTGCTATGAATCCTCAGATACATTTGTGCCTCTTAATACAGATCCATCGGTATAGATAATCACATCGCCAGGACGAGAGTAGTCTTGAATTAATTGCTGAAATTCTACGTCTGTAGCGAGTGCTGGCCACGTCTCAATATGATTATAATCCCACACAAGTCTGAATTTCAATTCAGCACTCCTTGCCACTGCTGATCTTCTCAAGTGGGCAAACTTCCCTGATGATATCTTCTGCCTCAGCCATCCAAGATCTTTCTCTTAACAGCCTATGGCCCTTGATTGCAACACAATGGCATGATACAGGAGGGTTCCTTGTCCGCAACAGCTACCTTGAGGTATGACCACGCCTGCAACACACTGCGTCTGTCTGCAATGGTCGGTAGCGCCAGGATGTATCGCATACACACTATTGAGGTGTCCCTTCTACACCCCAGAATCACCCTCATGGCTTCATTCTGTATGAGCTCTAGTATCACTATCTGACTCTTTGAGACAGTGAGTATTCCTAGTCCATACTCTACCACTGAAATACTGTAATCAAGTACTGAAAAAGTGTGAATAACATTTTCTGCTTCAGGTTCCTTGCTGCTATATACTGCAGTGCATTTAGACCCTTCTGACACTTTGTAACTACTACTTCAATATAACCCCTAAAGGACAGGCTTCTATAAAAAGTGATTCCAAGGTGCTTCAGTCTGTTTTCTCTATTCACATTCCTACCATTTATTGTGAGGCTTGGGAGGTCAGCTTTAACAATCCTATTGTCCAGAGAGCACCACAAGACATGCCTTTTCTGGGTTAATGACAGCATTCATCTCCGTGCACCAAGCCATCACTATGTCCAGTGTCGCCTGCAGCTCCTGAGCTATTTGATTTCTATCACTCCCCTGCGTGTATGCGAGAATATCATCTGCAAATGTTAGTATCCTTCCAGCCCCTGGTGCTTCGAGGCTTGCAGTCTAGCTCGTATACACATTGAAAAGCACAGGTGAAATTTCTGACCCCTGTGGTAGTCCGGGGGCTGTGATACATGGTTCAGAGGTCAATGTACCCAGCCAGAGAGCGACTCTATGACAATACAAAACAGCCGCAATCCAGTTCACCAACCAATATCATATCTGACTATGTTGTAAGACCTTTACTTAAGCGAAACCAAACTGGCGGATGATGCCCTCAACACCATAGAGGCTCTGCCAACTCTTGACCTACTGAACATGCTTCCCACCATAACAGAAATTAAGTGTGCTATCAATGAACTTGCTTCTGGCAAGGCTCCAGGTAAGAATGGGATTCTAATAGAGGTTAATGGAGTTGGGATAAAAGTCGCGATCAACTTTATTGTACTGGGTTTCATCCCATATTGCTCGATCTCTTTCCGCAGAGCGGAAAACGTTGCACAAGTGGGCATGACATACTCACTCTACAGATCCACCAGCTACTAGAGCTATGCTAACGAGGACAGGTCCCACGGGATTTAAAAGATTCAATTATCATATCACTGTACGATAACAAGGGGGATCGAAGTGACTGTAACAACTATAGGGATTTCTCACATCTATGCATCACTGTGAAAATATTTGCCAGAAGTGTTCTGCGCAGACTTCGAGTCCTGGGAGATCAAGTCTACCCGAATTACAGTGTGGCTTTCGCCTGTAATGGTCTACCATTGATATGATATTCTCATTGCACCAGCTGCAAGAAAAATGTGAACAGAATAAACTACTGTTTATTGCTGTCATCAATCTCACATTCATTTTGGTCAGTCGTGAGGGTCATTTCAAGGTGCTAAAGAAGATCGGCTGCCCGCCAACTCTCCTGACTATAGTGGAATCATTCCACACAGGCATGAAGGGTATAATCAAGTTTGATAGCGCATCTTCAGAATAGTTTGAAAATCAAAAGCAGAGTTAAGTTTGTGTACTTATCCCCATCCTCTTTGGAATATACTTTTCACTTTTATTGGAAAATGCCTTTCATTATCAGGATGGTGGTATATACATTGACTCACGCTTAGATGGTGGCCTGTACAATGCTCAGAGATTGAAGGTCAAGACCAAAATGAGGAAGGTACTGATCAGATAGTTGCCTTTTGCAGATGATCACCACATATAAGACAACAGTGGGCAGGTTAACAAAAAGAGTCTGGGAGAACAGGAAGCGTACAGCCCAAACAATAGCCCTCAGAAGTCGGATGTGTCGGCCTAACAGCGCAAGAATGCAGCTCTGCTGTAGACAGGCACAATGCAATCACGTCCAAAAAAAAAAAAAAAAAACTCTGGATGAACGAAGAGGAAGAAGAAGAAGAAGAAGAAGAAGAAGAAGAAGAAGAAGAAGAAGAAGAAGAAGAAGAAGAAGAAGAAGAAGAAGAAGAAGAAGAAGAAGAAGAAGAAGCCCAAACAATATTCCTTGTCTATCAAGCCTGTGTCCTTAATACTCTTCTTTATGGCAGTGAAACCTGGACAACTTACTCACACCAAGAGAAACGTTTAAACAGCTTTCATATGCGGTGTCTGCGAAGAATACTTGGTATTAAGTGGCAAGACAAAATCGCAAATACTGAAGTATTGGAAAGATCAGGTTGTGTGACGGTTTATTCCATGCTCAGTCTCCGTAGACTTATATGGATAGGACATATTAGGAGGATGGATGACTGTAGAATACGAAAGGATATCTTGTTTGGTGGGTCTGCCTTTATTACGTTACAAAGATGACTGATGCAAACATGACTGATACAGGCATTGATATTGCATCTTGGGAGCAAGTCACCGCTTATCACGTTGTATGGAGGGCAAAGATCAGAAGTGGAATAAAGACAAAGGAGAAAATAATTGCCATAGGTCACATACAGAGTGTGTGAGACGTCAGATGGTGCGTTGTGGTGGAAATTACCATGTGTTGACATGCATCCATTGTGGACGGATATTTAGCGCAAGCTGGTCTGATCAGTCACACTCGCCACCGCCATGGGTTGTAGTTACTATGTTTTTTTTAAAGCACAATGTAACAAACTATCGTCTGTCACGACGACAGAAATATAACGAGGGGGCTACAAATTAAAACTTTAAAAGCTTTTGTTTGTGTTTGGTGAATATATTCTGAAAACATAAAGAACAGATGTATTATTTTTTGATGTAGTCACCACTGCATTCAATGCAAGTCCTCCTGCACCAGTAACACTTGATTTATCAAACTTTTAAGGTTTTCATTTGAAGCCCTCTCATGTGCGTGCACTCAAGCACGTGCGCGCACATGCGCGCGCACATGCGCGCGCACACCACATATATATATATATATATATATATAATACATTGCAAAGTATACACACCATCTCTGCTAAATCTTGCTTATGCCCACCAATAAGAGGTGATTTTAATCCAACGTCGAGCTAAGAAAGAAAGAAAGAAGATAAAAACTGTATATGATGGTTAATGTAAATATTTCACCATAATCATCGTTCTTTAATTTTCCATGCAAAAACATACGAGGGAGCTTCATATTAAAACCTTACAAGTGTGATAGAAATTACAATAACCATGCCATTGTCTTGTAACCTGTCAGTATTGTTGTTAAATATGTCAAGAGTGTTAGGCACCTGATTAACATGCAGATTAACATGATGATGTCATAAGGAGAGTTTAAAAATGACAGCTCCACTTTTAACATGCACCAAACAGAAGTAGCGTTTTGTTATCCGATGTTTGATCAGTTAGTTAGTTAGTTAGTTAGTTAGTTAGTTAGTTAGTTACTTAGTCAGCTGCGCTTTCAACTTCAACGTAAAGAGTTCCCATAATGCTCCGTTCCTGTGCCAGTGAATATAACAAAATGCTCCTCACTGGCCCATGTGAAAAGTGGAACAGACACAGGAGTCTCAACAAACCAACAGCCTGCACAGGTATACAATGCATAAGGTAGCTGCCAGAATGCCAATACAAAAGTCCGCCACGAAAAATAGTTTATTGTCGATGGAAATGGCAGTCACTAGAAAACCAGCAGCCGTACATTACTGCATAAGGCAAACCCAGTTAGTTCAGCAACCAGCCAGCCGCCATTTATGTGAACATAAAGTTAACGATACAAACAAGCGCGGACAGATGTAAAAGCATTCCACTCGAAATACACAGCTCACAGTGTCGCTCTAAGCACTTAACTCAGTAGGTGGGCGACGGAACCATGCACTACCAGTCCAACGTGAGGGAAATGCGTAAGCAAACCGCAGCATAAACACCTCAGGGGCCTTAACAGCTCAACCGCCTGGATAGAAATTAATCGGTGAATGCTCTGCAGTGTCTCCACCTTATCAAGGTAGAGGGGTTTGAGTGTTCCAATGACCGCAAGAGCTATGCCGACGGTAGCACAGCTACTGGTAGGGTATCCCTTGTCAGACAGGTCAATTGATAGGAACCAGATCAAGATAGACATACACCTGCTGCCTTGTAGGTAGACTGGGGACAGTCAAAGGCTAGGAAGAGCACACCCGAAAAATGCTTGTCAAAATTTGATGTATTGAGCCACAGGCTTTACAAAACTGTGCAACGTAATTTAATAAATCCATGATGCCACAAATTAAATTAATCAGAATGGTGCTAATCCCGTGAAGTCCAATCAGACGGTGATAGTGCTGGGCCCCTGCCACGAGGGGGTCCACCCAATGCTACTGGTGGTCACCTTCCCCTGTGCTTTGGAGTCAAGGCACAGAGGAGTAGGTTAAAAGCTATTGATCAAACACCCCGGACACGCAACATACTACAGTGGAATGCCGAAGGAGTTTATAACCAGAAAGTCTCCCTAACACAGCGTCTTCATAAAGATAGAATAGATGTGGCATGCATTCAAGAGACACACCTCAACGCCCATCAAAGATTCTCAGGCCACACGTTTCGACTGCGTAGGACACAAAGGAGTTCTAATACTCACACGAAATAAAATACTTTGCAGTGAAGTATCTGTGATCTCTGACAACCAAACGGAAATTATAGGTGTTGATGTAATGATAAAGAACGTGAAAATATGAATTTACAATCTGTATAGCCCAGCGGATAAGGTCCGAACACTTTCAAACATGAAAACAACTGACACAAACTGCATTACTGTCGGATACTATAATAGCCGTTCAGAAAGATGGGGATACCCAGATACTGACAAAAGAGGAGATGAAGTGGAGGATTGGGAAATAGACTGAAATCCCCATCTACTCTACAAAGCGGATGACACACCGAGCTTCTACTCCAGAATATGGTTTATCACTTCTACTCCAGACTTAGCTTTCTGCACAGGAGACATCCTCCACAAAATCGTTCACCATGTGCTTGACCAATTAGCAGGCAGTGACCACAGACCAATCAAGCTTGTAATGAATATGGAGTATGTTCCACAGGAGCAAAAGTCTTTGCCTCGCTGGAATTACAAACGAGCTGATTTGATTTGCCATAGTAACAGACAATACTGTTAAAACATAAAAACACGACATGACAACATGAAATAAATGGTGGAAAGTCTAAACAAAGCAATCATATACAGGCGGCCACTGAGTCTATTCCAAGAAGAGTGAGGAAAAATTACAAACCATACTAGAAAGTTTGGAGAACAAAGTTGAAGATGCCAGGAAGACAGCAGAGAGAGAGAACAAACAACTGAAGGAAACATCTCTCTCACAGCCATCTCAGAAAAATATAAAAGAACAGTAGATCAAACAACAAGAGATCGCTGGAGAGAAAAAACAGAAAACCTGAATTTTGACAGGGATGGAAACAAACTATGGAAACTAGTGAAAGTCATGAACAATGAAGGACCTAGAAACAAACAAATAATTAAACAAGGAAATGCCTTGCTTACAGGAAAAAAAAGCTGCAAATGCACTAATGGAACACTATGCCAGTGCAAACCATATTGATATTACAACCGAACAGAAGAAAGCAATCAAAGATAAACAGATACATCATAGTAATACAGAGACAGCAGCAGAAATTATGATGGTAAATATAAAAATGGAAGAAATAGAACAAGCAATTAATACCCTAAAAAAGAAGAAATCACCAGGAAACGATGGAATCACAAATGAAATGCTAATAGGACTAGATACTAAAGCAAAAAAGAAACTACTAGCAGTCCTAAATTACAGCTGGAAGAGAGGAATAGTCCCACAGACATGGAAGGAAGCTATACTAATACCAGTCCCAAAGGAAGGAAAACACCTGGAAGAACTAAATGGCTATCGACCTATAAGTTTACTTAGCTGTGTAAGAAAATTAATGGAACGCATTATCAATGGCAGACTAACATGGCATCTGGAAGAAAACCAACTCTTAACATCACACCAAGCAGGATTCAGAAAGTACAGATCCACTGAAGATCAAATAACTTATATAGCTCAGGAAATAGAGGATGCCTTCCAAGAGAAAAAAGTACACACTAGCGGTCTGGATAGATTTAGAAAAAGCATTTAATAAAGTATGGAAGGAAGGACTGACAGTAAAACTGCAAAAAAAAAAAAAAAACACAAATTTAACTGTTACAGAAATGAAGAACCATTTATTACCTTAATAAAAGGACAGTGAATTAGAAGACATAAACTGATAATATTTAGACAATATACACACAAAAACTTCATAGAAAAATTCATATAACTTAAAATCACATTCAAAGCCAATTAGCAATGGTATCGATTAACATAAACAACATTTTCCCAGTTGTATGCACAAACATCGCTACTTGATGCTAAGATGTGTTTTTCCCTTGTGTTCATATGCTTGTAAACCATCCAAATTAATCTTTTGTGAACTACTTGAATATCAAGTCAATACCAGTATAAAGTGTGAATAAACAATAATTTATGGAAACTATTTTCAACTTTAATAAGAAAGTAAGACAAGTTGATAAATAATAACAAAGAACATAAAATTGATAACAAGTCGTACTATTGTATACTACTACCATATAATTATAATAACAAGAATAATAATATTATAATAATACCAATATAATAATAATAATATAATACTAATAATAATAATAAGAAAATCAATTAGGAATTAAAATTATTAAAGACAATATAGTTAGTGGACATAGTAATAATATAATAAACTATCAAACGGATAAAACAAAAAAAAAGAAGAAAGAAATGGATACACTTGAATATAGATTGATATACAATAACGAACTTAAGTATCAAAGAAATCAAAACAAATACTAGGCCTATATATATCAACTATATATATCATTTAAAGAGTAATTATCCAGACAACAGTAGACTTAGAACTAAAACTAAAATTAATGACAGTAATAAGATGTTAATGGAAATAATGAAAAGACGCAACAAAGTAAAACAAAATACAACTCAAAACAACTTAAAGCCATTACTATTTCAAATTATTTTATTAGTATAATAATGCAGACAAGTATATAGATATCTTGATGCATAGGATAATGCGAATAAAATATAAATTAAACATTAACAATATAATAGGACGACTGGTTTATGATAATCATATTTGTTGTTGTTGTTGAAATCTTGGAATTTTGAATTACTGGTTAAATCGAATGTGTATTGTTTTTCTACTGGTTTTGTACCGCGTGATTAAACGTTAAGTTATGTATACTTTGGTAAAATGAGGTCGATGGAAATTATAGAAAGGGATTATACAAGTAAAGTGTGACAAAGAAGGAAACAATTACAGAGATTAACAGACAGTCAACAAATGAGAAAAGAAACAAAGTGTCAAAATACATCGCCTAAAGAACACCAGTGAAAAAGAGGAACAATATTATTATGTATAAATAACTGATCCTATTGAGCATAAGTTCACAAATCCCCAAAAAGGTGGCACAAAATGAACAGTCATATGGTGATGAACATAAAGGACAAAGTGGGAGAGAGATTACTAGTGGCCATTTTCTAATGAAAGATATACACCCATGTACAAAACAGTGAATGTAACGAGTATGGTTTGCCGAGTGCACACTCATCTTCACCCAGAGCCTAATGGCTTGTGAGAAGGGTGCAAGATATTCCATGCGAGAGCATGAAGGTATGGGATGCAAGAGGATGTTCACGGAGGAATTGGAGCTCATGGCAGTTGGATGTCAGTACTCCGAAAAAGAAGGAGACTGAATCCACATGACGTCCACAGCGGTTGGACTGGTAGTATCATGCCCACTATAATAATTATAATTTTTTTTTAGTGATGTAGTTGGTATATCCACTTGAACAATGTCATTGGAAGAATGTATGAACGGGTACGTGAGAATCTATACAAATTAGTATGACCAGACTGAACACCCATTGTCTCATTTCAAGATATATAGTACCATCAGACTGTCAAAATGTGTAAACGTATTTTGAAATAAGGGGTGGGGGAAAAATGTCATGACACAAAGATAGGTCGGACAAGAATTAATACATATATAGAAGGTAAATAAATAAAGCGACAGAGCGAGGCAGAAATTAGGAATCAGGGCCATTTAGTAGAATTGATTACAGCTCAACACAGGCCGTGACTATGGAGCTGTGTCGCTAGTATTCAGGGAATCACGGAGAGAGATCACGTGATTGCAAAGCTCAGTAATCATGTGTTATTCGACTAGCCAATGAATGTGGTGTTAAGTTTCACACTCAACGCTAATTGTAAGTTGGCCTATAACTATTATATTTATAATGCTCATGATAGATTTCTGACAAATGATCATGACACCATTTGATAATCTAGCTTAAGGACACCTCTGACAGACAACCCATAATTTGACGTCTGGGAGCACAACATATGTAAGCGGGGCATAACGGCATAACCTGATCATCAGGGAGCTGTACATTGAGATGTGCCGAATAAAGACTGATTACGTGAAACGCAATCACAAGTCAGTTTGTCTTCAGTGCGTTCATTATTTATGTAGAATTGCCTTATATCTGGACAAGCGACACACGAGCTGGAGAATTAACCACACACCAATATATGGCAATCCCATCACATTGCAGTAGACCTGGAAATAAAGAGGCTGACAGACTAGCAAAAAAGGGTGAATGACTACCTCAGCCTGACATAGACATAACCTATGAGGCAAAGAGGTTTATCAAAAGCGCCAATAGAACCAAGTGGGAACCAGAGCATCCAGGCCACCAGAAGGATGATGCATATTACAAACTCGACCTAAGTGAACAAGTAGCAATCTTCAGACTCAGCACAGGACATAACAGGCTGAAATACCACTTGTTCAATAAACTAAAGATAGGAGATACCGATGAATGTAATTGTGGAACTGATAAAATGGCAGCTAAACATTTGCTGCAGGAGTGCCCAATATATGCAGAACAGAGAAAGATATTTTGGCCCAAGCCTGCTTCATTTGAGGACAAGCTCTATGGAGATATCAACAAGCTCAAGTCGACTACAGCTGTCTGTAACTATATTCAGGTTTACATCTAAAGGCGCATGAAGAATTTCTTAGCCTGCCACACTTCATGCCACAGGTATGTCGGTGGCAAAAGTGGCCATGTGGCACGAAATGGAATATTGCTTGGCTAGCAAATCCATTACGTGGAAAGTCCGAATCGAAAGCTCACTGTGTGGATGTCATCTGCATACTGCATACTTCTGGTTTCCGGAAGAACAACCTATGGTGAACGGAAGGCCCAATATACGGAAGTGAGGCTAAGCAGCCATGTGCAGGACGTGACGATTCCTTGGGTGAGCCCAGTACCAGAGCGCTATGTGTTGGCTCTGCAATTATGGAAGACTCCTTGGATGGCGGGGAATGCCCATGGTCTGCCCCTGCCTTCCCTTGAGGGCTGACCAGGATATCTTTGGCTGTTCTATATGGACCAGCTGGGATGGGGATAACACCACAACAGTGAGAGTCAAACGTCCTAGGAAACACCCGGGAATGTAACCCGGCTAATAAATGCTGAAGAAGTTAGATCTGTCGACCGAAAAGTTCAAATATCGCAGCTCTGCTGTAAACTGGCACAAGACAATTACGTCTAAAACAACATACCAGACGAACGCAGAAGATGAAGTCCAGCAGGTGTATGAGTGGAGTAGGAAGTTTCAAAACATGTGTTAAAAACAATTTAGTTACATGTCCTCCACATGACGTAGCAGTCAACCGCGGTATTTCCGCCGTTCGTGATTCCTGGGCAAGTTTTACGTTCAGCAGTTTGCCATTGTTTTCTGAACAACTTTCACCTATACTTTTTTTCGAAAAAAAACCCTGCAACGCTGTATTTCGAACCCGGGTATACGGAATTATGAATCTCGTCCGTAAACTCTTCGCCACGGAGGAGGCCAAAAATATGTTAATTGTCCGTCAACTGAGGAAAAGATTGGCCACCTATTCATCCGTGCATCCTGGCATCCACCCATCCATCATGTGCCATGCCGGTAAGCGTGGGCGGTCATGTTCTGCCATCTCAATCGATCACCAGAGTCGTGGATCAGCTCCGTGTTCCTGTCTCGACCATGCCACGTGGCCAAGCCATCCAGGTATTTGCTTCTCGGTCTTCCTCTTGGTCTCTTCCCTTCGATCTTGCCAGTTGTCACCAAGTTCTCCAAGTCATTTCTTCTCATAACATGCCCAAAACATTGTGACTGTCTATGAGACTACAAAATGTGATGGTCCTATCACATCAATGACCCATAGCGAGTTCCTGCTTTGTGACACGTTTACAACACAATTTAAAGAAAGGTCAACTAAAGTACAGTCAAAAAACTTCAAGTAAAATCAATTCAAGTCAAAACAAAGTCAAATCAAGGACACTTTCATGCATGGAGGCTTACTAGGTATATACTCCTAGCCACATATTTTGTATAGACCAACCGGCACTCCGGTCTCCCTGGCCTCGGTGTTAGCGACTCTCTCCGTAATCCCATATACTCTCGTGAGTAACGTCACGTGCGCGAGAATCGGTGGCGGTTCTCGCCGCGTCGGTAACTTACGGGGTATGTGAGCCAGTCGCTCAGAAATCAATGGCAAACTACTGAGCGTAATCTTGCCAAGAAATCAACAATCAGCTCAAAGATGCTGATGTTGACAGCGATGTCCTGTAAAGGATATGCGAACAAAAATAAAACCTCGATGGCTGATGTAATCTTCTTCTTCATCATCCAGTGCCTTGCCAGCTGGCGTGGGCGATCACGCTTCTCCAAATATTGCAATCTCTGACGTCATGGATCAATTCATGTGTTGACTCCCTTCCTTGCCATGACACAAGACTGTCAAGAATCTTCTAACTAGTCTTCCATTATCTCTCTTTTCACAAATCTTTCCGGTTGTCACAACATGTTCCAGCTTTTGTCTTCTCATTGTGTCCCCCCCCCTCCCCCCCCCCCCAAAAAAAAAATGATGACTGCTTCTTTCTGATGTTTGTGATAAATTGTCTTTGCGACTTTCTTTTCCTCAAAATGTCAAGATTGCTCATTTTGGCTGTCTAATTAATTTTCAACATTCTTCAATAAAACCCCATCTCCAAGGCTTCCAGGGATTGTTTCAACTGTTTACTAATTGCCCAAGATTCACAGCCATATGTTTCAATTGCTTCTATGTAACACCCAAGAGCTCTTTCTTTTAACTTTCAGTACACATTTTACCAAATTTGAAACAACTTCATACAAATTTGCTGTTCTTCAAGTTTCTTCATTGCTAAACACTACAAAAATCACCTTGTGCACTACATGTGCCTTCACTTTCCTAGAAAAACATCAACGAATAATCGACAGGCCATGATCCCGCTATTATGAGACTATAGGTAAATATCTTGGTGCATATGCTTCAGTAGTTAGTTCACTGACTCATTTGCGACACTCCATTAAAAGTTCGGTTTATTTTTGGACAACCCTTGTAAGTCTGCCATTCCTTTCTGAATGGCTCAAGCTGCTCACCAAACCAACATTGCACAAAATCAATGTTTTATGCAACATATCTAAGAAAGCGAGTATTAAGAGTTATACCGAGCCAATTTTGTTGTATGGAAGTGAGTCACGGAGAATTAACACTTCATGAGAAATTACTTGGAGGCTGCTGAGATAAATGAATGAATGAAGAAACATAGGTTTAAGAATTGAGATTGTTGGCCCTTCTGACATTCAGCCCTTCTTGTCTCTCATTTAATACATTATTTCATTCATACACAATTTATTAAATTAATATTAAGAAACAACGATAATATAGGCATTTTAAATGCATGAGAATATGCACAAATCATAAATAATTTCTACATAACTAATTAACATTCACTTTTATTATGGTAATTGTGGTAAGCTTAGGGGAAAATACCACGAGACGAGGATGATTATTATTAGGTTGTTTTTATTTACCTTTTTTATGTGGGTCTGTTGTCTATCGTGATATAGTACATACATAATTTGCGACTGTATGTCTCTGGTTGGTGGTGTCTTTTATTTGCTGTGAAGTTCTATAAAATAATTTTGAAATGTGGTTCTATTAAAAATTTTGAGATGTACTTCTATATAAAAGTGCTGAGTTGTGGTTCTAAAGAAGAATGCTGAGATATAGTTGTATACAATAATGAGACCTTGTTCTATAGAAGAATACTGAGGTGTAATTCTATAGAAAAATGTTGAGATGTAATTCTGTAGAATGATGCTGAGATGCAGTTCTACAGAAGAAGCTGAAATCTAGTTCTGTAGAAGAATAGTTAGTTAGTTAGTCGACAGATCATCCTCATTGCATATCGAACCATTCGTCTCTAAGTGCTCAGATCCCCTCCTCATCAAATCCCGCAGCGTGTAGCGGCTAACGACACAAGTTCTGTGTTGGTTTATCAATCTTCTTTGGCTTCCCGCAGTGTTCTTGTCTGGCCACACCTCTTTCAATTTGCCGTTCTCGTAGTCTGACCATGATTGTAGATTCACAGTTATTGGTTCTCGCAAAAGTCTTACTTCTCATAGAGCATTCAATATATCAGCCTGGTCCATGGCTCGACCGCCTTCCACAGTAGCCTTACCTGCAAGCCTGTCATCCTCCTCATTTCCTTGTATACCCGCATGCCCTGGCACGAAAATAAAACTAATCTTTGCCAGCCGTGACTGTCTCAGAGACAATAATCACTGTCTTCGGAGCCACCCCATCTCTATCTTCCTTAGAAACACTCATTGAGTCAATAAGGAAGCATGCCCGAATGAAGGTCGATGTTTCAGGCCATTTACTCTGTAGAAGAATGCTGGGATGTTTCTTTTATATAGAACTGCATCTCAGCATTCTTATGTGGAACCATATTTCAGCTGTCTTATATACTTGAGAAAAAAATGCTATCCCCCTCTCACTTTGAACTAGGGCGTAGTCCATACTGGACTGATTTTTGCGTGTGTTTTAGCTTTCACTATTACCAGTATCCCTCGCTTTCAGAGGCAAACCCGCTCCGACTGCTGAGGTACTTGTAATTTACATCCCAAAGTCTTTCAATTTGCCGTTCTCGTAGTCTGACCATGATTGTAGATTCACAGTTATTGGTTCTCGCAAAAGTCTTACTTCTCATAGAGCATTCAATATATCAGCCTGGTCCATGGCTCGACCGCCTTCCACAGTAGCCTTACCTGCAAGCCTGTCATCCTCCTCATTTCCTTGTATACCCGCATGCCCTGGCACGAAAATAAAACTAATCTTTGCCAGCCGTGACTGTCTCAGAGACAATAATCACTGTCTTCGGAGCCACCCCATCTCTATCTTCCTTAGAAACACTCATTGAGTCACTAAGGAAGCATGCCCGAATGAAGGTCGATGTTTCAGGCCATTTACTCTGTAGAAGAATGCTGGGATGTTTCTTTTATATAGAACTGCATCTCAGCATTCTTATGTGGAACCATATTTCAGCTGTCTTATATACTTGAGAAAAAAATGCTATCCCCCTCTCACTTTGAACTAGGGCGTAGTCCATACTGGACTGATTTTTGCGTGTGTTTTAGCTTTCACTATTACCAGTATCCCTCGCTTTCAGAGGCAAACCCGCTCCGACTGCTGAGGTACTTGTAATTTACATCCCAAAGTCAAGGACGAGAAGTCAACATTTTAGTTCAACTGACCAATGTAGGAGTTGAACCCGCTACCTCACCATCAGCACACAGAAAGTTCAGGAGCAAACACTCTTATCCATTCGGCCATGCTGATTATGTAAAACTGAGAAAATTATTTTGGCCGACACCCGTACCATTTGATGACAAACTTGAAGTGTCAACAACCTCAAGCTGAGTGCTGCGCTGCTACTGCTTTCAGAGTGTAACACACACACGCACGCACGCACGCACGCACGCACGCACAGAGAGAGAGAGAGAGAGAGAGAGAGAGAGAGAGAGAGAGAGAGAGAGAGAGAGAGAGAGAGAGAGAATTAGTGTTGTTAAATATGAAGGTTGTTTTTATCTCTCTAAAGATAAATAGTTAAAATAATATCGCTGTATAATTTTACCGTGAATGATTTTAATCTCCGATTAAGGTGTATAACACGGAATTCAATTATGCCAAAAGGTTCACCCTCCAACTCTCCTGAGTTATCAGCCATCTTGAAACTAGTGTAGCTATCTAGAATACATAAAGCAGCATTGTTACTTTGATATCGTTGTTCTTCCATTTAGCAAAATTACTATTACTTCAGGGTTTATATCGTCTATTCAAAACTGATGTATCTTATTATGCAAAAGCTTGCATTTTCCATTCAGCAGTGGTAGGCCTACATGCCACCAGTGTATTACTGTGCCCTTACGGGAAGCAAACAATAGTAACACTGTATCCTAACAAGCATGTCATAAGATGCCATTAAGGAGGGTTGGCATCAGACCGGCATCCTCTTCCCGTCAAAAATCTTTAACTGCAAAGTCCAACCACCGTGAACGAATCTTCAAAGAGCTTGCGATGAGTTGATTCAGAGTTTATGCTCTATTGGGGAATGAACGACAGCAGAGGAAGAAGTAGACATCTTTCCTGTGACAATCTACAGATGTGAAATATAACTTTTTCACAAATCACTGACAAAACTGTCATCTACTGCCCATGGTACCTTGCGGTGTAGGTTGGGGTGGGGGAGGGGGTGGGGGGCTTGAGCATGAGGAATTACGACCCCCATGGCTAGTGCAGTCGCCGCGGACTGTGCAGGTTAAAGGTTTCTTTTTGCCCCCGACAGAAAGAAATCCACACCTTACCGAAGATTCAAACCCGGGTCTCCTGAAGGCGTTCTAGTTACTCGGCCATCCGCCTCACACATCACTAATGTCTACAGTATTAAGATGATTTTTTTTCTGTAAAATCACAAATCACTAATGAAATCAAATCAAGGCTTCTGAAATTAAATGTTACAGAAAAATCGTTTGAATATTGTGGATCAAGATGAAGAAAAACATGGACATTCTACCTGGTCTGAAAATAGAAGAAAACGGTCTCATGGACAGTATCATACCTCAGACAGAAACTGTCTCATGGACAGTATCATACCTCAGACAGAAACTGTCTGATGGACAGTATCATACCTCAGACAGAAGCTGTCTGATGGACAGTATCATACCTCAGACAGAAACTGTCTCATGGACAGTATCATACCTCAGACAGAAACTGTCTCATGGACAGTATCATACCTAAGGCAGAAACTGTCTGATGGACAGTATCATACCTCAGACAGAAACTGTCTGATGGACAGTATCATACCTCAGACAGAAACTGTCTGATGGACAGTATCATACCTCAGACAGAAGCTGTCTCATGGACAGTATAATACCTCAGACAGAAACTGTCTCATGGACAGTATCATACCTCATACAGAAACTGTCTCATGGACAGTATCATACCTCAGACAGAAACAGTCTCATGGACAGTATCATACCTCAGACAGAAACTGTCTCATGGACAGTATCATACCTCAGACAGAAACTGTCTCATGGACAGTATCATACCTCAGACAGAAACTGTCTCATGGACAGTATCATACCTCAGACAGACACTGTCTCATGGACAGTATCATACCTCAGACAGAAACTGTCTGATGGACAGTACCATACCTCAGACAGAAACTGTCTCATGGACAGTATCATACCTCAGACAGAAACTGTCTGATGGACAGTATCATACCTCAGACAGAAACTGTCTCATGGACAGTATCATACCTCAGACAGAAACTGTCTGATGGACAGTATCATACCTCATACAGAAACTGTCTGATGGACAGTATCATACCTCAGACAGAAACTGTCTGATGGACAGTATCATACCTCAGACAGAAACTGTCTCATGGACAGTATCATACCTCAGACAGAAACTGTCTCATGGACAGTATCATACCTCAGACAGAAACTGTCTCATGGACAGTATCATACCTCAGACAGAAACTGTCTCATGGACAGTATCATACCTCAGACAGACACTGTCTCATGGACAGTATCATACCTCAGACAGAAACTGTCTGATGGACAGTATCATACCTCAGACAGAAACTGTCTGATGGACAGTATCATACCTCAGACAGAAGCTGTCTGATGGACAGTATCATACCTCAGACAGAAACTGTCTGATGGACAGTATCATACCTCAGACAGAAGCTGTCTCATGGACAGTATCATACCTCAGACAGAAACTGTCTGATGGACAGTATCATACCTCAGACAGAAACTGTCTCATGGACAGTATCATACCTCAGACAGAAACTGTCTGATGGACAGTATCATACCTCAGACAGAAGCTGTCTGATGGACAGTATCATACCTCAGACAGAAACTGTCTGATGGACAGTATCATACCTCAGACAGAAACTGTCTGATGGACAGTATCATACCTCAGACAGAAACTGTCTGATGGACAGTATCATACCTCAGACAGAAGCTGTCTGATGGACAGTATCATACCTCAGACAGAAACTGTCTGATGGACAATATCATACCTCAGACAGAAACTGTCTGATGGACAGTATCATACCTCAGACATAAACTGTCTGATGGACAGTATCATACCTCAGACAGAAACTGTCTGATGGACAGTATCATACCTCAGACAGAAACTGTCTCATGGACAGTATCATACCTCAGACAGAAACTGTCTGATGGACAGTATCATACCTCAGACAGAAACTGTCTCATGGACAGTATCATACCTCAGACAGAAACTGTCTCATGGACAGTATCATACCTCAGACAGAAACTGTCTGATAGACAGTATCATACCTCAGACAGAAACTGTCTCATGGACAGTATCATACCTCAGACAGAAACTGGCTGATGGACAGTATCATACCTCAGACAGAAACTGTCTCATGGACAATATAATACCTAGGCAGAAACTGAAATACTGTAGCCATATGAAACATCACTGTGGTTTAGACAGAACTGTAAACACGGACGCCATAAACAAAATAGCATGATCCCTCTCTCTGCCTGCCTAGTTACTCCAGAGGAAAAGTAACACCAATACGCATAGAACTAAATAAGCTGCAGAAGCTGTCAGATCAGCAAAGCAACACTCTAACTGTCTGTCCGCCTGGCAGAGCTTCCATCCTAGACCAAATGCACAAAAAGGTTTAGGGTCTGGTCTGCCCTGCCATGACATTCAGTCTTTAAGTTGCACATTCTCGCACTAGGGTAAGACTTGTACCCTCCCAATTGCGCCTCTCCACCAGAAGCCTTTAGCACATTGTGGGGTGATTGGTAAGCGCCGCCCAACATGCGGTGCTAACAGAAAGCAGGTTGTACCGTCTACTGTCGTGCGATAGCTCAGTCATATCTGACTAAGACCTGACTCTTGGAAAGGCTAATGAAAGTAGAATATTATATACAAACATAAGAAGGAGACAATGTTCTTTGGTCAAGTGATGAGAAGAGAGGCATTAGAAAACAATGCAGCAATTGGCAAGATCAGCGGTAGAAGAAGCAGGGGCAGACCGGGAGACAGGATGCTGGATGGACTTAGATGGTGGCATGAGGAATACCATCAACAGAGTTGATCGAAAACATCAAGGACCCAGATCTGTGGAGAGAAATGAATACCTACACCAGCTGGCAGGCACATGATGCTGATAAGATAACTTTCATGAACCAGTCTATGCATTTTCACCTTTTAACCTTTTCATCTTCTACCCTTGCAGTAATTGCAGTAATCGATTGGGTCCCGTTCTCAGACAGAGAATAAAGATCTGCCCATAAAATGGTAATTGTCTTGCGCTGGTGTTGGTGGTTTTCTGATTGATATGATCATTCTTTTCCTTTGGTGGTATGTAAAATGGTACATCAGGTTGTTATTCTATTGCTCCCTTCTTAGCTAGTTGATCAGCTCTCTCATTTCTGGGTATTCCTCAGTGAGAAATGCTTCTATACATAAATCTAGTTCAAAATATTCATCATCATCATCATCATCTTCCACTCGAGCATCTTGGGGAGGAATAATTTGCTCTCCAGCGCCCTGTGGGCGGCACTGGATAGTATCATTCCGTGAGATTGTACAATGTCTTTGATGTCGTCAATCCATTTTCTTCTTGGACGTCCTCGTGGTCTCGTCGCAGATGATCTTTGATGTAAGGCCATCGATGGTAGTTGCTGATGTTGCATTCTAACGACATGGCCAAACCACTTGATCTTCTGTCTTTCAATAAATGTGGCACAAGGTGTTGATCCCACTGTCTGTCTGATAACAGCATTTTTTAAAACTCGGTCTCGGATTGTTAAGTTGGCAGCTCTCCTCAGGCATCTCATCTCGCAGGTGTTGATTTTGCGAAAGTGTGATTTGGATTCAAAATATTAACAATAATAAATTGTAAAAAAACATAACAATTTTCAAAATAAAACAAAACTTACCGTAAAATAGAAAATAATGTTTGTTTTTGCAAACTTCCACTTGGAGTCTGTAAAATACAGAAATGAAAAGAATACTTTGTTTGTATAATATATTAATCAACACAGTGTGTATCACAGTCAAAACAATGCTAACCTTACAACCAAATTTTGTGATTTCATGTTTGATCTACACAGTTATAATGTCAGCAACCTGATGTGGGCACGATGGCAGCCAATGTTTATGGGACCTGGTTCAATGTGCAATTAAAGTAAATGACGTTATTTTGGGGCAAGTGCAGAAATTCAGATATCTAGGCGCATGGATAACATCAGATGGAAGATGCATCACAGAGATAAAGGACGAAATAGGACAAGCAAACACTGCATTCTATCAAATGAAGAACATTTTGTGCGATATGAAGTAATTGTCCTTGAAAGTTAGAAAGAGAGTTCCTGCATGTTATAAAGAACGAATTTTAATATACGGCTGCGAATCCTTGAGAATTAGTAAACAATTGAATAAAATCCCTGGAAGCCTTGGAGATGTGGTTTTTATAGAAGAATGTTAAAAATTAATTAGACAGCCAAAATGAGCAATCAGGACATTTTGAGGGAAGCCGAGTCGCACATAACTTATCACAAACATCAGAAAGAGGCAGTCATCGTGTTTTGGCCACATTATGAGAAAATAACAACTGGAAAATGTTGTGACAACCGGAAAGATTCACAGAAACAGAGATAGAGGAAGACAGTGTGAGAAGACTCTTGACAGTCTTGTGTCATGGCTCAGAAGGGGGTCACCACATGAATTGATCCATGATGTCGGAGATCGTAATTTGTGGAGAGACATGATCGCCCACGCCAGCCGGCAAGGCACTGGATGATATCATGATAAGGCCATGAATCTAGCAGTATACCATAACAATCAATGGTATACTATACAAACCAAAAGGATTCAGAAGAGGCCGACCATGTAAAAGATGGACAGAAGGAATAACAGAGTCCATGGGATTCTCGATACATGTAGCCCATATACGGGCACTCTCCTGCTGTTTATGCTTCACCTCGACACCGTAAGGTACAAAAGGAGATGAGATTAGATAAGATATCATGAAAAGATCGAAAACGGCTCATATATTGCTATTGTCATAATTGTACAGGCTCGAAAAATGGACGTTTCTTGTTATAGTCTGTCCGGAAATTTATGCCTTCATTCAAGATCAATTATTTTGAAAACTATCTGTTGCATCGTTATGAAATTTTTCCAGCCGTCTTATATTTACCCCCACCCAAGGAATATGTCTTTGATATGTCCAAAAACAACTTAAATCATTAAAAGCGGCATCATTCCTTTGATGTTTTGCTTAACAACTAGTGATTTCTTGTTAAAAAAGTTATGTTTACGGTAATGAGGACCTGCAAATTCAGATGACAAACAAAGGCGTATCTGGATTCGTATGGGAGTGGGTGCAATCAAAGAAGTAGCTTACAGTCGACAGAATCGGCTGCATTGCACCGGGTTTTTATCCCATATGGCTCAGTTTCTTTCCGCAGCGCGGAAAGCGTCGCACAAAGCACGAACTCCGTAGCTCCAGCGACGACCCTCGGCAGTCTCTGAATAAAATGAATGACGCGGCCCGGACAGACAGAAAGGTAGGTAGGTAGGTAGGTAGAAAGATAGGTGGGTGGATGGATGGCTGGCTGGCTGGCTGAGTGGGTGGATCGGTCGGTCGGTGGGTCGGTCGGTCGGTGGGTGGGTGGGTGGGTCGGCAAGCAGGCAGACAGACAGATAGATAGATAGATAGATAGATAGATAGATAGATAGATAGATAGATAGATAGATAGATAGATAGATAGATAGATAGATAGATAGATAGATAGATATCGGTAGGTCGGTCGGTTAGTGGGTGGGTGGGTAGGCAGGCAGACAGACAGACAGATAGATTAGATAGGACAGACAGATAGATTAGATAGATTGATATCGGTAGGTCGGTCGGTCAGTCGGTGGGTGGGTGGTCGGGCCGGCAGGCAGATAGATAGATAGATAGATAGATAGATAGATAGATAGACAGATAGATAGATAGATAGATAGATAGATAGATAGATAGATAGATAGATAGATAGATAGATAGATAGATATCGGTAGGTCGGTGGGTCGGTCGGTCGGTCGGTGGATGGGTCAGCCGACCGGCAGACATTCAGACATTCAGACATTCAGACAGACAGACAGACAGACAGACAGACAGACAGATAGACAGATAGATAGATAGATAGATAGATAGATAGATAGATAGATAGATAGATAGATAGATAGATAGATAGATAGATAGATAGATAAATAGATAGATATATAGATAGACAGACAGACAGATAGATTAGATAGATAGATAGATAGATAGATAGATAGATATATAGATAGACAGACAGACAGACAGACAGATAGATTAGATAGATTAGATAGATTAGATAGATAGATTGATAGATAGATAGATAGATAGATAGATAGATAGATAGATTAGATAGATAGATAGATAGGTAGATAGATAGATAAATAGATAGATATATAGATAGACAGACAGACAGATAGATTAGATAGATAGATAGATAGATAGATAGATAGATAGATAGATAGATATATAGATAGACAGACAGACAGACAGACAGATAGATTAGATAGATTAGATAGAATAGATAGAATAGATAGATTGATAGATAGATAGATAGATAGATAGATAGATAGATAGATAGATAGATAGATAGATAGATAGATAGGTAGATAGATATCGGTACGTCGGTCGATCGGTCGGTGGGTGGGTGGGCCGGCAGGCAGGCAGACAGGCAGACAGACAGACAGACAGACAGACAGACAGACAGACAGACAGACAGACAGACAGATAGATAGATAGATAGATAGATTTGATAGATAGATAGATAGATAGATAGATAGATAGATAGATAGATAGATAGATAGATAGATAGATAGATAGATAGATAGATAGATAGATAGATAGATAGATAGATAGATAGATAGATAGATATCGGTAGGTCGGTGGGTCGGTGGGTCGGTCGGTGGATGGGTCAGCCGACCGGCAGACATTCAGACATTCAGACATTCAGACAGACAGACAGACAGACAGACAGACAGACAGACAGACAGACAGACAGATAGATAGATTGATTGATTGATTGATTTCCACCAGAAACCGGGCCTTGTCAGCTAGTTTATTTATATAATCACGTTTCATGAAAGAACCCACATTTGGAGACGCCTCTGAATCTTCGCGCTGTTTGTTTGAAAACGAAAGTCACGTGAAAATTTTGAATAATTTGGGTCGAATCTTGGGGAAGCTGTAAAACTGTTAAAATCATGGACGTAATCTTTAAGTCATAATTAATATACCGTATATAAGCTAACTTTGAAATCTGCTGTAAAATCTCCAGAACAAAAATTTTTTTGTTGGGTGGACATAATGATAAGGTTATATACTAAATCTCATCATTTTATCTCAGCCCGTTACTGAGATATTGAATTTTATATTGAGGCAAACAAAAAAAAACACACTATAGGGAGAGGAGCAAGTGATGAAGTGAATCGGTCATCTCATCTATGATATGCTGGGCCTAGAATCTATCTATAAACGACTAAAACTTCACATCCCACCATCTACCATGTGGCTAACAAACAACGCTTTTATATTTGTTAGCACATATTCCCAACAAACAGCCTTAACTCAAACACGGCAATCGCAAACCCCAAATGGTTCAAACGCAAACGTTTGATTGATGATTAGCACAAGTAGTATCAATATACATTATACACTCGTTTAAGTTTTAAGTTAAGAAACTTTGCGTGAAAAATACATCATAACTATACTATAACAAGACTCATACGCAGACAGCAAGCAATACGATAAGACTGATAAAACGCACTTGTAAAGTTGTAATCTGCGAGTAAAACAATACCGGAGATTTCCGAGGACTATAAATAAATGACAGTCTTGTGTCGTGGCACGGACATGAGTCAACACTCGAATTGTTTTACATGCTGTCGGAGATCGTAATTTTTGGAGAGGCATGGACGCCCACGCCAGACGTCAATGCACAGGAAGATAATGCTGATGATAAATAAATCTTTTTCTTGAATAAAAACAGGGTTCGTGGACGTGGTGAGATCATCATCACGTGACTTGCCGATAGGCGTTGGCGATCATGCTTATCTATCTATAATCTTTATCTTGCTGTCTCTGAAGTCTAACAACGGCATGTATCAGTTCGTAAGCTGGCTTCCTTCCGTGCCGTGACACAAAACTGTCGCGAATTTTCTATGGCCGTCTTTCTCTTTCTCTTTCCACAAATTTTTGAAGTTGTCGCAAAGTGTTCCGGTCTTTGTCTTCTGATTACATTAGGTGGCCAAACAATTATGACTGAGCTCATCACAGTTCTTAAATACACACTGTTATAATAATACATGGAGGCAGATGTTTGTGTGTGTGCTGTGTGCTCTGTGTGTGAGTGAGTGAGTGTTGTGTGTGTGTGTGTGTGTGTGTGTGTGTGTGTGTGTGTGTGTGTGTGTGTGTGTGTGTGTGTGTGTGTGTTCGACACAATAATTTGGCACACACGGACATCATGTAAATGTCGTACTTTGACACACATGGACATCATGTAAATGTCGTACTTTGACACACAGGTACATCATGTAAATGTCGTACTTTGACACACATGGACATCATGTAAATGTCGTACTTTGACACACAGGGACATCATGTAAATGTCGTACTTTGACACACATGGACATCATGTAAATGTCGTACTTTGACACACAGGGACATCATGTAAATGTCGTACTTTGACACAAATGGACATCATGTAAATGTCGTACTTTGACACACATGGACATCATGTAAATGTCGTACTTTGACACACAGGTACATCATGTAAATGTCGTACTTTGACACACAGGGACATCATGTAAATGTCGTACTTTGACACACAGGGACATCATGTAAATGTCGTACTTTGACACACAGGGACATCATGTAAATGTCGTAGTTTGACACACAGGGACATCATGTAAATGTCGTAGTTTGACACATAGGGACATCATGTAAATGTCGTACTTTGACACACATGGACATCATGTAAATGTCGTACTTTGACACACAGGGACATCATGTAGCAGCACATGTTTGAGCTACGCTTGAATTCAAAGCGAGCGAACGCAAAAAAAAAAAAAAATGGCAGGCAGGCAGGCAGGCAGGTAAAGAAAAAGAAAATTCAGAAGAAGAAGAAGAAGACTACTCGGCGCTGCTCATCTTCTCTTCAAGTATACTATACACAATAATATCTTCTTAAATGGGGTCTAATTTAGTAATTGATGGGATAGATCTAACCACTTCGCTTCCGCTGAACTCCCCTTGATGCTCCAGTAAAATCACCGAACAGTGCTCTGCGTTCCATAAAAGTAAGAAGTCTGTTTGTGGCAAAGATTCACTTTAATTGCACCTTGTTATCTCCACGAATACCGTGGGTTAGTGGCGTTAAAATCATGTTGATTCAACATCCAGTATTCACTTTTGGACGACTTGAAGAACTGAGGACAAGGGATTACGAGGGGTCTTCACACCCTTAACAGTGTATTAGAAATTACAATCAATAGCCAAGCTATTGACTTGTAACCTATCAATATTGTTGTTAAGGATGTCAAGAGTGGTAAACACGTAACATCGCGGTGCAAACGAACACAGTGACGTCATAAGGACAGTTTATAGATGGCCGGTCAACTTTTGACATGCACCAAAAAGGATCAGCGTCTGTTATCCGAAGGTGAAGGGGTGAAACCTAAAGAAATTCATTGGTGAATGAAGGTCCTATGAGTGGAGTAGGAAGTTTCAAAACGGCGTGATTTCTGTGACAGACTATTCACGACCCGGTCAGGCACACCGACCAGTGATCCTAGAGTCGATTGCAGCCATTAAGGCCTCGTACCAGGAAAAATCCCGATGACTGTGAGTGAACGCAATGGTGACCTCGGGTAGCATTTTGCAAGATAAAAAACATACTGACCAATAAAAAGATGTCATTTGCAACGAGAAAAAGAGTGGTCACGTTATACATAGAACCTGTTCTTTCGTCTAGATCTGAAGCCTAGACAATAAGCAGACCGGTTGAAAGAATTTGATGGCTGTGGATATGTGGTTTCTGAGGAAAATGGCATGGACAGACAGAAAAACCAATGACCAAGTCCTACAAGAAAGATATGAAAACCGTAAACTCATTAGAGAAATTAGACATAGAGTCACAATGTTTGGACACGCCATGAAAATAAATGTGTATCAACTGGCAAGATTAAGGGGGTAAAGAACAAGGGGAAGGCAAGAAGTAAATATCTGGATGACTTGGCCAACGTGGCATGGTTGAGACAAGAACACGGAGCTGATCCACAAGTCTGGTGATCGTGTAAGAAGGCGAAACATGACCGTCTGTGCTTATCGGCACGGCACAAGATACTGATAAGTGACCTTATTTCTAATTGTCATGAGATTTGTAACGCATGCAACATGCACGTGAGATCTCCTGTTTTTGTTATGTTTGTTTGTTTTTTGTTTTTTGTTTTTTTCATATCCTTTACATGACATCGCTGTCAACATCACCATCTTTCAGCTGATTGTTGATTTCTTGGCAAGATTACGCTCAGTAGTTTCCCATTGCTTTCTGAGCGGCCGGCTCCATGCTCTCATAAGTCACTGGCGCGACTCGAACCGCTTCCAATTCTCGTGCGCTCGCGTCAACCACGAGAGTATTTGGGGTTACGGAGAAAAGCTGCTAACTCCTCGGCCAGGGAGGGCGGCGGCGTTTTTGTTACACCATTAGAAAATAATTGATTCTTGTAAACACCCATCCTTCTTTTTCTGTGATTTGAACCACGGGGTCGCGGGGGGTTCTTTAGGTCATTGATTCGAACCTGCATCATGGCAAATTTTAAAAAAAAATAACTTTCCAGATCGACCCATCTGGAAATATCGGCTCAAATACTTGTTTCTCGGCATTGAATAGAAAATTAGCAACCTTAGTATCGGTAATTTAAATTTTTTTTTTTTTTGCTCGCTTTCTTTGAAGTCAAGGTTAATCCATACACACTACTTCTAGTAGCACTGGAATGAAGTTTGCATATGGATTAGCTTTCCCTATTACCGGTGTCCCTCGCCATCTGGCGAACCCACTCAGATTTCAAAGGTACTTGTAATTTACGTCCACAAGTCAAGGACGAGAATTCAGCATTTAGGGGGTTGAACCCCTTACCTTGGAATCAGCACACCACATGCTTAAGAACGTGCGTTCATATCCATTCGGCAACGCTGACCTCGATTTAGCCATTGATATCTTGTTTAACCCTTCTGGATTAATAATTTAGCCATTAATATCTTATTTAACCCTTCTGTGTTAATAATTTAGCCATTAACATCTTGTTTAACCCTTCTGTGTTAATAATTTAGCCTTTAATATTAATAATATCTTGTTAATATATTAATAACAAAGGGGTTAAAGATAAGAGTACTAACTTCATTGCACCAAGTTGTATCCCACATGGCTCAACTTTTTCCGGAGAGTGATCTGCCAAAAGTATAGCACAGAACACAAACTCCATAGCTCCAGCGACAATCCCTCACGGGAACTCCAAAATTAAACCCATGAACCGAATGATAGAGTCCGACAACGAACCCATGACCTTAGTAGTGTGAGGCACACAGCTTGACCTCTTTGAAAGTAGACCCTCATTCTAGATGATAAATGGATATACTGGTACCTTGTCGTCTTGACAGACGATAGTTTGTTACCTTCAAAAAAAAGCCATAATAACTACAACCTATGGCGGAAACCAGGGATGGAGGTATATCTCTCCATAGCACAAAGCCTCGGTTGAATTGTGGCGACCAAGTATTGCCCATGCAGCATGATCCCTCTCACGGCCTGCCTAGTTTGAAACAAGGGACGTCTGATAAGTGATAACATTGAAACAAAGTAACAATATTTGAAAGAATGTGCGTTCATATCCACTCGGCCATGATGACTTCCATTTAGCCATTAATATCTTGTTTAACCATTAATATCTTGTTTAACCCTTCTGTGTTAATAATTTAATAATTAGGATATACTGGCGTCTTGTTGTCTTGACATATGATAGTTTGTTACACTGTGTTTGGGGACTATGGGTGGAGTTATACCTCTCCATAGCACAAAGCCTGAGCTAAAATATATAGAGACCATGTGTTGCCCATGCAGCATTATTCCTTTCTCGGCCTGCCTAGTTTACTCCAGAGGAAACGTAACATCAATACATCTGGAACACGGCAAGCTGAGAAAGCTGATGGATCAGCAAAGCAATGCTATAACTGTCCGCCTGTCGGATCTTAGATCCTAGATATGGATCAGCAAAGCAATGCTGTAACTGTCCGCCTGTCGGATCTTCGATCCTAGATATGGATCAGCAAAGCAATGCTGTAACTGTCCGCCTGTCGGATCTTCGATCCTAGATCACTTACTGACCAAGGCTTAAGGCCTGGTCTACTCTGCCATACCATTTAGTCTTTAGGTTGCATATCCTGGCACCAGGATATGCCTTGTATCCACCGAAATGTGCTCCTTCACCTGAAGCCGTTGGCACAATGTGGGGGATCGGGTTTGGTGAGCGCCGCATGAACATCTGGTGCTAACAGAAAGGGAGTAGAGCCATCAACTGTTATACCGTAGCCCAGTCACATCTGACATACAATTAGGATATACGAGTAAACAAAATACTGTTTATTCGGATAATGAATTTAAACTTATGCTTTGCTATTTCAGAATGCGCAATTTATGGGTACCAAGTAGAGTCGTGGGAAGTAACTGTGGATGGCCTAATACTGACGACATCGCCTCCCGAGTACCAATTGATCTATGAGAATGTGTATTCTAGAACCATATGCTCTATGCACATTAAGATTTGTAGAAGGGTTCTATACTTGATGTTACTCATATTTATGTTAACACGTACAAGGGTTCTATACTTTATAATAGAAGGGTTATATACTTTGTTATTTATATTTATGCTAACACGTAAAAGGGTTCAATGCTTTATGTTACTTATATTTATGCTAACATGTAGAAGAGTTTAATAATAATAATAATAATAATAATAATAAGTCTTTATTTTCAAAGGGTTAAGAATTGGGCACGCAGGCCCGTCTGACATTCTGCCCTTCTTCTCTATTTCCTCTCATACATTCTTTCATTCAACATCACTTATGAAGCAACTTTTGACAACAAAAGAACATTAAAATGTATGAAAAATAATCAATAACAAATGACTCACTGAGGCAGTGTTTAACATGGGCATTATAAATACCTAAGGAGGGTGTAACGTGCCATACATAAGGGAATGTTTTTTGGCTAGTTGTCGTTTGAGATAAGTTACCATTATTGTCTTTTTTGTGTTGTTTGTTATGGGGGCATGTAGTCTGTACTAAGGTAGTGTTCAAACAGGTTGCGAATGTATGTATCATGATTGGTGGTGTCTTTGATTTCTTGTGGAAGATTGTTCCACAACTGAGCGGCAGAGTATGCTAAGCTTGTTTTATATAAGTCTATCCTAGGTTTAGGGACATGAAGTATATTTAGTCGTTCGCTATGTCTAGCGTTATATTTAAACAATGGCCAAAGGTAGCTTGGAGCATTTTGAAATAGGATTTTGTGAATTAGTTTGGTCTTATTAAAAAGCAGGCGCTTGTGGAGTGGCAGTAACCGGAGACGTTTATATAGGTTAGAATTGTCGGTAAGCTTTTCACCATTAATTAAACGCACTGCCCTTTTCTGGAGTGAATATAGGCGTTTTGTTATTGATTTGGAGCATCCATCCCAGACTGTGGAGCAGTAATCAATATGTGTTTGTATATGAGAAGTATAGAATATCTTTCTTGTGTTTTCGTCAAGGAAATTTTTAATTTTGGCAAGTTGGTATACTTTTTTGGCTATTTGTTTAACTAGAGCATGAACATGTGAGTTAAAAGTTAGATTTTGATCTATGATAACACCCAGTGTCTTGTGCTCGGTGACACTTTCTACAGGCGTGCTGCCAATGTGCAGCTGAAGAGTTCTCTGCGAGTTTAGAGTGTGAAGTCTTTGCCTGGTTCCTATTAACATAGACTTTGTTTTAGTAATGTTAATTTGCATGCGGTTTGCATGACTCCAGTTAACTACACTATTTATTTCCTGTTGCAAGGATAATTCTAGCACATTACGATCAACAGCGTTTGTATATACTGTGCAGTCATCAGCAAATAGATCGCAGGACGACGACAGATTTAATGGAAGATCATTTATATAAATGGCAAATAATAGAGGGCCAAGAATAGACCCCTGAGGTACTCCAATATTAATGGTAATGGCTTGAGATAAAACTTTATTGTGTGATACTACTTGCTTTCCGTCTAATAAGAATGATTTTATTAATGTCACTATATTAAAACTTACTTTCATTGTTTCTAGTTTTTTAATTAGAATAGTATGATCTATCATATCGTTTTATACTTTATCGTTTTATATCGTTTTACATAAAGTTTTATACTTTATGGTACTTATATGTATGCTAACACGTAAAAAGGTTCTATGCTTTACGTTACTTATTTTTATATTAACACGTACAAGGGTTCTATACTTTATATTATGTATGTTTATGCTAACATATAAATGGGTTCTATACTTTTCTTATGTTTAAGCTAATCTTATTGTACTATCCATAGTCAGATATCTCTGAGCTACTGCATGACTGTAGGTGGTACTACCTGCTTCCTGTTAGTGCCAAATGTTAGGCTGCACTCATCAAACCCGATACCCCTTTCGGGCAAAGATGCGCAGTTGGGAGGGTACAAACCTTATCCTCGTGTTAAGAAATGCAACTTAAAGACTATACGACATAACAGGGCTGAACAGGCTCTAAGCCTTTTTTAGCAACTGGTCTAGGATCAAAGCTCTGACAGGCGGACATTTAGAGCATTGCTTTGCTTATCCAGCAGCTGGTCTTGTTCCAGATGATTTGATGTTACCTTTCCTCTGGAGTAAACTAGGCAGGCCAAGAGAGGTATCATGCTGCATAGACAACACATGCATTTTATTGTTTTGATTCACTGAAAGCGTGCTTGATTTACATTTTAATCTGGTAAATAGGCATCAAGGCGACAATGAAAAAGTGTCTGGTGTTATTACTATTTGTCCAAAACCAACATAAATAACATCAGAAGAAGGTAGTACTCCTCCTAGCAACATGTCACAATAATCCACAAGTGGCAGCCTTCCACAGCCACTTCCACCAATGGTCATCCAAACCCACTTCCATTAGGAGTCATTCAATACCCACATTCAACAGTAGCTTTACAGTATCAATCAGCAGACACTCCCCTCCTCCTCCCTTTAGTCCACTTTCAATAGCAGTCTTCAAAAACCCACTTTCATCAGCAAACTTCTAATATCGACTTCCATCAGCAAACTTCCAATGTTCATTTTCAATAGCAGTCTTCGAAAGCCCGTTTTCATCAACAAACTTCCAATGTCCACTTTCATCAACAAACTTTAAATGTCCACTTTCATCAACAAACTTTCAATGTCCACTTTCATCAGCAAACTTTACATGTCCACTTTCATCAACAAACTTCTAAATTCCACTTTTATCAACAAACTTTCAATGTCCATTTTCATCAACAAACTTCCAATGTCCACTTTCATCAGCAAACTTTCTATGTCCACTTTCATCAGCAAACTTTAAATGTCCACTTTCATCAACAAACTTTCAATGTCCACTTTCATCAACAAACTTTCAATGTCCACTTTCATTATCAAACTTCAAGTATTTTAATTCAAGGTAAATTAATACATTTATTGAAAGATTCAGTTATTATTTTATGGTTTTATTATTTTACTCTTACTACAAAATGTTGAGTTTTTTAAAATCCAAAACCATTTTCTCTAGTTAGTCGCATAAACTTTCCAGGACTTCGTAGTCAACCCTATGATAATTTGGCTGTTTGTGATTTTATAACAAGTTTACATTCAGTATTTTTACAATGCTTTCTGAACGACTGGCACTCATACCTTTGTATGGAAACCAACGCAAGGCATTCTGCTTCCAAATCACCCACAGCTATTTCAAACACGAAATGCGTGATTACGAATTGCATTCATAACCCCTTTGCCACAGTGCCAGCTTTATCTCGAGACCCCTTGTGTTTTCTGCAGTGAAATATTGCTGAACATAATTTTCATGTTTTCTGCAGTGAAATATTGCTGAACATAATTTTCAGGTTTTCTGCAGTGAAATATTGCTGAACATAATTTTCATGTTTTCTGCATTGAAATATTGCTGAACATAATTTTCATGTTTTCTGTAGTGCAATATTGCTGAACATAATTTTCATGTTTTCTGTAGTGCAATATTGCTAAACATAATTTTCATGTTTTCTGTAGTGCAATATTGCTGAACATAATTTTCATGATTGCAGCTATCGTGTTATTAGAGACCTTCATGTGGTCTTTCTTTCCATGTGTGTATGTGTGTGTGTGTGTGTGTGTGTGTGTGTGTGTGTGTGTGCGCGCGCGTGTGTGTGTATAAATGTACATGCATGTACACATATGTGCCATGTACATATTATGGCAAAAAGAAATGCTCCACTCAATATATATATATATATCATCATCAAGTGCCCTGGCAGCTGGTGTAGGCGTTCATGGCTCTCCACAGATCTCGGTCTTTGGTGTTCTGGATAAACTCTGCTGATGATATTCCTCCATGCCACCACCTCAGTCCATCCAGCATCATTTCTCTTGGTCTGGCTTTGCCTCTTTTCCCATAGATCTTCAATATCTTGATCTCGAATATCTTGGGTCATTAATTACCAACAATTGTGACACAATGAACAAAATTAAAAGACGAATATCTTTGCTCTTTGAAACTAAAACAACTGAATAAATTGTAGAGTGGGACAGGTAGAACTGCAAAAGTTAGATTTTAAGAGCATGCATCGTTCCCATTGCAACATATGCCTGTGAGACCTGGACACTTACTAAACAAGCTGAACAGTGCATAAATGCCTTTGTATATAAATGTTATAGACGGGTTCTAAATATATCTTGGATACAGAAAAAAATATATGCATCCATACGACCAGAGTTGAATATTGAAGAAGGTTGGTTACTAAGGACTGCAAGGGAGCGAATGGCTCACTCTTGGGAGCGAGCGACAGCTATCTTATGGGAACGATAGTTACTCTATGTTAGGGAGCGATGGGCGCTCTGTGATGTTTCTGCGCTCGTTGTTGATGAATTAGCATTCGATTGTTCATTACTACTATCGCCCTTGGCTGATGCGCGTGTTTTGATGGTCGCTGGTATATGCTCGTTGACGTAGCCCAATCTTGATTGTATGTCGGGTGATGTACATATCTTTCCCAGCACTCCAACCGATAACTGGCCTTTTCCACGGCCAAGCAAAGTAGACATTTGTTGCTGCCGTGGTCTCGTAACTGTGTCAGCACCTTTCTGGTTAGCGATTCTGTGTTCTTTCTCGCTGGACTCATTTCAATCATTGTCATAAGTTAAGTTTAAGTTATTTCACAGGACTATTCATGACAACTCATAATTTAGACTGAACTCAACATATCTTGAATAACAACACACCATTACTTTTTAATTCAATATTGACTCCAAGCATTGAACAAATTATAATGTACGTTTCACAACTAAATGTCTAGAGTCTACACAATAAATACACATTCACTAATAAAAGTAGGGGCGTAATGTTTGGCCATTCTACTAGACTCAGACCCCGATCAGATACTGACCGTGGTTCAAGTTCAACTGCCTCCCCGCGGGAGACGCTGTCTTCTGCTCAGCCTCGCTATTTTCATGCAAGGCAAGATTCTCAAACTTCACGTCTTCACGCTAAGTTGCGTGGCCCAAGTGGCCCATGACCTAACCTTGGTCTATGGCAAATGCATCCGTACGACTAGAGTTGAATATTGAAGAAGGTTGGCTACTAAGGAAGAATAAACCAAAGAAAATTTAACTATTTTGGTAACTTGGAACATCACAAAAGTTTGGAGAGAACAATAATGGAGGGGTATATACCCAGGAACAGAAAATCATACCAGTAGACAAATGTGATAGCCACTGTACCACACTGGCTTTACAAGATCATCAGGTCGGTGGACAAATGTGATAGCCACTGTACCACACTGGTTTTACAAGATCATCAGGTCGGTGGACAAATGTGATAGCCACTGTACCACACTGGCTTTGCAAGACCATCAGACCGGAAGACAAATGTGATATCCACTGTACCACACTGGCTTTGCAAGACCATCAGACCGGAAGACAAATGTGATATCCACTGTACCACACTGGCTTTGCAAGACCATCAGACCAGCAGACAAACGTGATAGCCACTGTACCATACTGGCTTGGTTGGCTCTCACAAAATTGTGTTCCATTTTGAAAATATATCTTGGGAAACTCAGTCCATCTGGTCAGAGAGTGAAACAATGTGACAGGTGTTTGTACATGTATGATGACTATAAGGCACATTTCTTCTGGTCAGAGAGTGACAAAATGCGACAGATGTTTGTGTATGTATGATGATTATAAGGCACATTACTTCAGAGGAAGATAAAAGAATTTGTGTTGTATTCTATTGTGATGTTAAAAGATCCAGTGCCAAACAAGACGTAAGTTTGGACCAAACATAAATGGATGGTGGAAAATGGAAAGTGTGTGTCACAAATGTTGACTCCTGTATAAAAATCCATAACTCAGTAACCAACTGAGGGAAAATGATGAGATTTAGCATATAACCTTATAATTATGTACACCCAACAACAAAAATTTGGTGTGGAGATTGAACAGCAGATCTCAATTTTTGTTTATATGCTGTGTATAATTTACGGGTCAGAGATTAAATGCATATTATAAAATGTATTACATGTTCACATGAGAACATCAGTGTTCAATAATGAATATCCTCCATGGTGCTCGGGAATTTCCTTATGAGAAGCACATCATATAGGGAAATTGAAGTATTCAGAGGTCATTACCCGAATTGACCTGTATTACTGTAGGGAGTCTCTGTGGCGAAGTGGTCAAGCCGTTTGACTCGCGCTCCGAAGGTTGTGGGTTCGATTCCGGGCCGCGCCTTTCGGTTTACGAGTTAAACGTTTCTGAGACTCCTAATATTTTGCACAAACAACTGTCAGCTTTGTAATGTTGACATCTCCGTAAAGTTGGTCCTCAAGTGGAGCTTTGAACTACAATATCCTAGCACTAACTGTATGTGAAATCCATATATTGTTCTCATGTCTTTAGTTTAGGAGAAAAATAATAAAGCGGAAATTTGGCATTGATATTAAAACTGAAGCAATCTAAATACATATACCCCTATACAAATCAAACAATAATAAATCACTTATACACTATTCTTCTAGAAGCTAAACAATTCACTGGATCAATTTTGTTTGAAATCAATACAAATGATCCTGTATACTGCCAAATTAACTTAAATAAATCACGAAACAGTAACAGTAATAACTACTGGTTCAATCCCATTTATACCATAGTCCAAGAGACTCTTTTCATCCTCCAAGATTATGTCGTTATATTTCCATTCCTGTACTCTGTCTCCTACTTTTAACTGTCATGGATAAATACAAAAGAAGAAACATTTATTAAAGAGACAAATCATTCCTATAAGACCTTTGTCTCTCTCAAAACAAAAAAAATCATAGCATACTAAGCATTATTCAGTTTTGTTATACGGTATATTTACCTTTGAAGTCAGCGTGGCTGAAAGGATAAGAGCACTCGTTCAAAACTTCCTGTGCCTTGAGTGTGGAGCAGTGGGTTCATTCTCTACATCCATTCATTCATTCAGTAGCATGTCCTTTGCGGACCCTCGTTCCCATAACAACCTTCTGTCCCGCGTCCGATACACCCATCTGGAGATCATCTGCCACATCCTGCACCCATCTTCTCTTTGGCCTTCCTCTTTCTCTCTTCCCAGGCACATACTCTTCCATTATTTTTCTCTCCTACACTTTTATGATGAAGTAGAAATGCTCTTCGTGGCGAAGTGGTCAAGCCGTGTAACTCGGGCCCCGAAGGTTGTGGGTTCGATTCCGGGCCGCGTCCTTCGGTTCACGAGTTAAATTTTTCGGAGACTCCTGTGGCTCGTCGCTAGAGCTACGGAGTTCGTGCTTTGTGCGACGCTTTCCACGCTGCGGAAAGATACCGAGCCATATGGGATAAAACCCGGTGCAATGAAGTCGACCCTGTCGACTTTTAAACGACTTTTAAGTAGAAATGGCGATGTCTCACATTAATCAGAAGAAACAGGAATGCTACTTTAACAAGTCTTAAAAGTCGAGAGGATCGACTTCATTGCACCGTGTATTATCCCACATGGCTCGGTCTATTTCCACAGTGCAGCCTGCCGAAAGCATCACACAAAGCACGAACTCCGCAGCTCCAGCATTGATCCCCAGGAGTATCCGAGAAAAATGCACCCATGAACTGCAAGACGTAGCCTGAAATCGAACCCCCAACCTTCAGAGCATGAGGCAGACAGCTTGGCCACTTTGCCATGGAGATTTTAATGCAACAGCGGGAAAGGGAACAATGGAGGATGTAGTGGGGGATTTATGGTTTAGATACAAGAAATGAAAGAGGAGAGAAACTAATAGAATGGGCAAATATAAATGATATGATAATTGGAAACACCAGGTTTAAACACCATAACAGACGACTTTACATATGGAAAAGCCCTGATAAGCAAACACTTAACCAAATTGACTACATACTTATTTTAAAAAAGGTTTAGAAATGTGTTAATTATTGTTAAGACAATGCCTGGTGCTGACTGTAATAGTGATCCTCTACCACTATAAGGACAAATGAAAATAAGATTGAAGATAGGAAAGAAAGTGGATAAGAATATGAGACTTAATAAAGATGTTCTGAAAGCAGATAAAGAAATTCAAAAACTATACAGAGTGACTGTGAAAAATATTCCTAGGTACAATGCAATAGCTAAAATACAGAGTATAAATGAACAATGGGAAATGTTAAGGGTCTCCATTCATCAAACAGGCAAAGAAATACTGTCTATCGGAGAGAAGCCAACAAGCTAAGAAAAAATGGATGACTGAAGAAATCTTCAGGTTGATGGACAAAAGAAAACAGAGTAAAAATGACAAACACGAGTATAATAAGATAAATAAGGTCATAAGATATAAATGTGTGAAGGAAAAAGAAAGTTGAATAAGTGAGCTAGATGTTATTAGACGACAGCAAGTCAAATGGTTTGGCCATGTAACTAGGTTACTAACTAACAGTATACGACAACAAGCAATGATGTACAGACCGATGGAAGCAGAGGAAGCGGCGGACCATGTTAATGATGGATGGAGGGAATAACAGAGTCCATGGGAATATCGATACATGAAGCCTATGAGTGCCTACGGGCACTCTCCCGCTGTTTATACTTCACCTCGGCACCGCAAGGTACAAGAGGAACATGATGAGATGAGGAGAAAATTGAATTAAATTCTATTAAAGATACAAAACATATGCTCAGACAAATCAGTGACCTCAAAGGAAGAAAAATAAGAGTAAATACATAGTGTTTGAAATTTAAAAAAAAAATATGAGAGATATTATTGGAGGAAGGTGCTATAATGAAGAGGGGGAATGAGAATATCAGAGAATATTGTCAAAGACTGAAACATATAGGTCTGAGGTGTGCCTCAAGATAGAAGACCACCGGGAAGAGTGGTCAACCTCAAGTAGATTAGAGGTAACACAGTGCCCCGATATAAGGGCAGGGTAGGTGATAGAAAGGGGGACTATTAACTAGTTCTCGCATGAGACACGGAGACGTCGACCAGATAGTTGGTACTCTGGTCACGACAGAATCACGCCTACGTGATAGCCACGGAGAAGAGGGATTGCCACTCAACAGGATACGGCTGCTATACGCGTGCTGAGTGTAACAGCACGCAAAAAAGCCGAAGGACGCAACAAGGTCCTTCCGCGTGCTGTGTAGCCACGCGAGTAGGAAAGTCAGACTGGGGACTGACTTCGTAGCGAGCACTTCGTTTAGTCTCGATAGGAGTTTTTTGTAGCCAAGTAGATAGAGATTAGCCATAGGGTTAGGAAACTAGTGATAGGCTTGATTTGATAGGCTTGATAGGTGATTTGATAGCGACTGTTTTGTAAATGTAAAGAGCCAACGGCAATAAAATGTATCATCCATTTCCTCTCACACGACTTGCAAGTTTCTTGTGTGGTGCGAGAGAAGTAATCCTGTGATGCCTGACACATCGTTTGTTGACAGGCTAGGATTAATGTGGTGTCAGAAGTGTGGCTTGGACAAATGTTCAAGCTATTACACTTACCCACGGCTCTAGACTAAGGTTACTGATAGTGAATTACAAGGTTTAATTTGTGTCAGTGACTGATGACGTGTGCAGACTAGAACAAATTGCAAGCTAAGATGTGCCTATCGTGACAAAATTATGTTTATTTGTGCTTATTGAAATATTATATACTTAAATCATGTGTTCTTCAAAGTTGTAAGTATTGATATTATGAGTTTCTTTCATTTATTGATGTAATTACTTATTTGTTTATGAAGAATTATCAAATATGATTCATGGCGGAGCGATACACAAGCCGGCGACATTATCGATTTTTGCAAGCTAAAAATAGCGCTGCGCCTCTGACGTAGTGCGATTGACAAGCAGTTGTGCTACGCCATTCGTATTCAGCATCTGAGTGTTTACAAATCGCCAAGCTGCTGCCCGCCTGAATCTGTGCTTTATATTAACTATTATTTGTTTATTTGAGTTAGGAATTGAATATATTTATTTATTTAAATATTATTATTACATTTATATTTATTGCAAAGCATTTATTGAATTTTTTTTCGTACTTTTTCTATTTGTTTACCGTCGCGATGGCACTACTTTTGGCTATGCAAATTAGACTTGGTCTGCACAACACTTCCATAGATTAAACTAGATTAGGAACGAAAGGCATAAAACGTTAGAACGAAGACAGGACATTGACATTTAATATTAAATTAAATTTAATTAAACACATTCTTTTTGTCTGGGGGCATGTCATTGTGATTGTACCAATTTGTCGAAAGTGATATGTCTTTTGCAATTTGTTAATTGTTGCTGCTCTTGTGAACCAGGGTGAACAACAGCCGAATAGAAAAGTAACTCGTGTGTATGCTGTAATGCCAAACGAGGGGACCTGAATTGCCAAACGAGTGTGCTTGATTTTCGGGAACATTAAGATGAGTATACTCACATATTTGGCATGCAATGTGATTAATAATGCATCTCTTTTTCAGCGTGTGATGCATTAGCATATTTTTGTGCTCTGTTTTTCAGGAAAATTTTTCCAGGTTATAAACAAAGAGTACAATTTGTAGTGCTCAGTGATTAAGAAACATAACATATCTAAGATATATAAGCCATATCTAAGATAAATAAGTGAGTAGATATTAGAGTGCCTGTCAAATCTATTTAATCTCCCAACAATATGGCAACTTTATCTGACTTCATAAAAGCAGGCAAGGAATTACAATACACAGGAAAAGACTTAGAGCAATATGCTGATAAGAAATTTAAAGAAGCAAAAGATGCTGAGACAGCTGAACGTGCACGAAAAGAAGATGCTGAAAGAGCTGAACGGACACGAAAAGAGGATGCGGACAGAGATGAACGTGCACGAGAAAGACAACACCAAAAAGAGATTGCAGAACTAGCTGAGATAACAAAACAAAAACAGCTAGAACATGATAAGGAGATTAAGCAACAACAGTTAGAACATGATAAGGAGATTAAGCTCAAACAGTCAGAACAGGATAAGGAAAATAAACAGAAAGAAATAGAGATTAAACATAAAGAATTAGAATTAAACCAAAAGCAATTAGATCAAGAGAAAGAATTAAAGCAAAAGCAATTAGATCAGGAGAGAGAACTAAAGCAAAAAGAGATAGATGAAATGGCAAGAGTTAAGGAAAAACAAATACAAGTAGAATCAGAGACACGGTTAAAGATGAAAGGTATGGATGTAGACTCACATGTAGAGATCTCTGCTACTAAACTAAAAAGTCAACAAGAAGAAAATAAGTTCAATAAATACAAAAATATTATCAAACCATATTGTAAAGAAGATTCCATATCAGCCTGGACAGAAAATGTCGAGTATCAGTTTAAATACCACCAAGTTCCAATAGAGATGTGGGCTATGATTTATATGAAAAACCTGAGTGGTGAGCCCCTTAAGGTGATAGAATCAATACCAACTGATCTTAGATCTAACTATCAGTACATCCATGATAGGATAATGCAACACTTTTTACTTGATGCCCCAGGGTATCAGGTTCAGTTCTCAAATTTAAAACCAAAACCTAGTGAGACTTTCATTGATTACGTCTCAAATGTCCAAAGTGTTCTAAATAGGTGGCTTAATGCAGCTAACATAGGAAAAGACTTTGACAGACTTAAAAATTTAATAGCCATGGATAAAGTCATATCCACTATACCATCTCCTTTTGCCAAATTCCTGCAGCAGTCAGACATTGAGACCATAGAACAATTTGAAAAGAAAGGCTCTGCATATTTTTCCTCAAATAGAGATATTTTTAAGACTTCAAATGATTCTGAAATAGTTTCTTTTGTAAAGGACTAACCTAAAAACTATCAAGGTAATAGAAAACCATTTCATAGAATCGACAAACAAGATGCCAAAGATAAGAAAGTGTCGAAATGTGTCTACTGTCAACTTTTGCATGATACTTATTCTATGTGTGATAAATCGCCAAACTATCCGGCACATCTTGAAAATGTCATTAAGAAGCAACAAAACAAGAGATCTGCATACAGGCGTGCAATCAAATGCTTCTTTTGTTCCAGCTACGGCCATTATTCAAATAAGTGCCTGGGCCGCCAACGTATGAAAGCCAACAATGCTATTTTGATTGATACATCATCTGATAGTGGTAGTGAGACTGAGTGTGAAGTTGAAAATGTATTACCTTTTAAGCAATCTGAAGATGTGTGTTGTGTGAACGATGTGTTAAGCTTTGACAATTGCGAGCAATGTCACCAATTTCATGCAGACGGCAAACTTACATGTGGGCATATTGTAACATCCTCCTTAGAGAATGCAAATGCAGTTATAGCCTCCAGAGGCACTTTATTGTTTCACTCTGCAATGGTCAATGAGAAGGCATGCCGATGTTTGCTTGACAGTGGGAGCTCTATTATTGGTGTGAAAAAGGAACTTGTTAATCCAAAGGATTATACTGGTGACTCTGTAAAATGCCGGACTTTTTCTGGTAATATAGAAACCTATCCTCTGGCAAGAGCCCGTATAAACACCCCGTTCCTTTCTGGTACCTTTACTTGTGCAATACTAGACAACCCTTGTACTGATTTAATTCTTGGGTGTCTACCCCAGCTAAGACACTGTACAGATGAAGAAATATCTGTCTGGGAGGAGAAGAATGGTTTCTCTCCAGTGAACAGTGCAGATATCATCAAACATCACAGTCCTAACAAAAGTGCTAGACCCATAACACTTGAAACTGATCAAGACGTAATGGTGCTACTACCAGACAAGCATAATAAAATGGTAACTTCATGCCAATGGCCTTTCAAGGTGATACAAAAACTTTCAGATGTTGACTATGAGATATCGATAAACGGACACTTAAAGATATTTCATGTCAACATGTTGAAACCTTACTTTTCACGACAGGAGACAGAAGTAGAGACAGACGAACATATTGCACCCACACCTAGTGATCAGACGACAGACGTACACAACGCAACTACACTAGTTAGCGAGACTGGCAAATCCGACGATATCCATACACCTAGCGAGCTTACAGAATACGCACTTAGCACCACCACCGTACTGAATCAGGTAGACGACGACGGAATGGAACTACCTGTTCCAATTGTGGACAAGACTGCGACATTAGATAGCATACGGATAGAACAGGGACTAACAGACGGTCAACGACGACAATTAATAGAATTAGTGACGGAGTATAAAGACATATTTTCTGACATTCCAGGTAGGACGGACAGGATCGAGCACTCCATTCTTCTTTCGGACTCTAAGCCTATCAAATGCAGGCCGTACTCTATCCCACTCAGCTATAGAGAAAGTCTAAATAAGGAAATTCTTAATTTAGAAGCGAGTGGGATCATCCAGAAATCTACATCTGAGTACTCCTTTCCAATCGTCCTAGTTAAGAAAAAAGACTACACAATTCGTCTGTGTGTGGACTATAGAAAGCTCAACAACGTCACTAAGATCGACGCAGAACCAATTCCTTCCTGCGAAGATCTTATTCTTGACATGTCCACCTCCAAAATCTTTTCTAAATTAGATCTTACTAAGGGATATTGGCAGGTCCCTATGCAGACTCAATCCATTCATCTTACTGCTTTTTCAACACCTTTAGGGCTTTACGAGTGGCGTTTTCTTCCTTTCGGACTTCGAAACGCTCCTGCCACTTTCGTACGCTTAACTAGAGATCTACTTCATGGAGTGACGAATACAGTGACGTATATAGATGATATATGTGTCCATACAGATGACTGGACAACACACTTACTGAAACTAAGACATGTCTTCGACAGGTTGCGACTCTTCGGTCTCACTGTCAAACCGAGCAAAGTCGAATTGGGCCTAAAAGAAATTGATTTTTTGGGTCATGTCATTTCACAAGGTCAACTAAAAACTGACAATAGAATTATTACCAAAATTATGAATCTGACCATGCCTACAACAAAGAAGCAGGTCAGAAGCCTTTTGGGGTTAGTAAATTACTATAGCAAATTCATACCAAATTTAGCTGAAATTACAAGTGTATTTTCCAATGTTTTAAAAGCATCTGTAAAATTAGATGTCAAAGATGCATTATTAATTTCTGCATTGTCAAAATTGAAAATCCTGTTTAGTAATGTACCAATCCTCCGCTTGCCTAATCCTAGGCTCGTTTATTATCTTAGGACAGATGCCAGCAGAATCTCCATCGCTGCAGTACTAGGCAAGTTTTATGATGGCATCTTCCATCCGATTTGCTACGTGAGCCGCAAGATCACACCTGCTGAGTCCAGATATTCCATATCAGAGTTGGAAGCCCTAAGCGTCATCTATGCGGTGAGGAAGCTGCATCGACTTCTAGCGGGTGTTCACTTCGTTGTCCAGACTGACAACTCCCCAATCACGGTCATACAAAGTGGTGTGCATCGGAATGACCGCATATACAGGTGGTCGCTAATACTACAAAATTATACTTTTAGTATAGAGCATATTAAGGGTAAGGACAACATTCTTGCTGATACCCTTAGTCGACCATCTGAGGTAGAAATACCGAAGATTCCACATGAGAATGTAGAGTAATATAGGTTAAAGTAGTACATTAGAATATTCTATGTGAGATATTTTACGAATACATAGACATTATGTTCTGAACTATGTACTAAGAACAGTGAACTACCATGAGTCCGTAGACATCAAAATAAGAACTGTACTCCGCGAACAAGTATACCACCGTGTGAACTGAGACAGCTCGTTACATACTAAGCTCCATATGTGTTCCGGTGAATCATCTGTGTTAAGCAGGGAAAAAGTGTCAGAACAGTACATAAATAATAGACACGAAAATACTTGTCTACGACACCAGCGAACTCTACAGGTGCAATACCCATAGGACACAAGTATGACTGTGTAATGTATTTAATATACCCAGGACAACTGTGAATATATAGTATACCAATGAAAGCAATTTCTCAACATTAGGGCAACGACTAACCTGGGGTATTTAAATACCATGTATATATATACTTATTGTGATATGTATTATAATGTTTTAATATAGTGATAAATTATAGGTAGATTAGGTCACTTTAATTTACATTTAGATTTAGACAATATAATAATTTTCATTTTGTAGTAGTTGAGATAAATCATTAATTTACCCACTTGCTTACCTTAAAAGTAGAATAGGATACTAAGTTAAGCGGAATAACAGCTAATTATAAACTAGAATAAAAAATTTAGATAAGAATAGTACCATTTAGGTTGTTACATTTCACTTGGTTTCATTTCATTTGAGTTCATTCCATCTTAATGAACCAATCCATTTAACAAACAGGATCATTTAGTATTGTGATTAGTTTACACCATAATAGGATAAAAAGATTATACAATTAAACATACATCAGTTACACCATTTAGAGTAAGAATATCAATCATATATTTTTTTGCATTTAAAAACATTAGTTATAATTTTGTTATATTTCACATTACCCATGTTAGAAAGGTACATAATTTATTACATTTCACATTACCTATTTCAGAAAGGTACATAACTCATCTCACATCAATTTCATTTAAATAGTTAGATTACGTCCCTTAAATTAGATAAATATTAGGATTAATGTGGCAAAATAGATTAAAATAGGTAACACATTAAATACATATTTATAGAACTAGTATTAGTATTTCAGTATTTAGAGTATTATTTCAGTAGAGTATAGTGGTTAATAATACCAGGGTACAAACCATCAACAATTTCTTTTACATGTAAATATGTTGTAAATACATGACTCGTGCAGCAATTTACGCACAGTCATTAAGCTCAACTTTGTCAAACTGAGCCAAACTTGTACAGTGTCACTCCAAGGTTTTTAAATAATTGTGAGGGTAAAAGATGTGTGACAGAAGTAAGGGTAAAAGATGTGTGACAGAAGTGTGAAAGGGAGAGCAAATGTAAATTATACAAGAGAGAGTGAGATCAGTCAGCGGATGTTTTCTGCCGCTCAACACGACTTTTTATTTTTTGTCTGCGTCAAATTTTTGTTGTCGATGGTGAAAATGTGTTGTCGTGAATGTGTTGTGTGTAGTTCAGTATAGATCTTAGAGAAAGTATTTTAAGTCTCATAAGACGGAAACGTAGTCACGAATTAGTGTTATACACTTGTTTGTGGCCACATTTAACCGAATTATGGCACTTGAAAACTAACTTACATACACATGATAGTTAGATACACATGTTAGAAGTTAGATTATACTATTAGTTAGATCCAAACACGCAAACATCCAGGAAAACAAACATATAAATTGCAACATTTTTTGTAGATCAAAGGGAGATAACTCCGGGTCAGGGGACATTAATAGACGACGAAACACTAACTTAACAGTGAAAGATAACTTTACACGCGGAAGCGAAATAGGTAAAGCCTGTCGCACACAGCTTGTGGAATGGTTGTTTAATATTATATGGGGGACATGAAGCAATTCATGTGTTGACCCTAAGAAAGTCAACTTTGTATGGGTAGTGAGTTAATTTACTATTTGAGGGCAGGTCTTATAAGACAACGGTCCGGTTCAGACATACCTCTAATTAATATAATATTGCGATTGAGAAGAGGGCTCACGCCAACCAGACAAGTTTGTGGCGATTGCCAGTAGCCAAGTAAAGTGATACTACATTGTGACAATAGTCAGTAGGAGTCTATGGAGTTACCCAAAGCCAGGTTATCAGCAGTCTTTGACAAAAATTAGATACACTAAATTTTTAGAAACCTTTTGCGTCACAACCAATGAGTCAAAGTTGATGACGCAACACAGGAGGGGAGGGTGTGTGTCAAAGACTGAAACATATAGGTCTGAGGTGTGCCTCAAGATAGAAGACCACCGGGAAGAGTGGTCAACCTCAAGTAGATTAGAGGTAACACAGTGCCCCGATATAAGGGCAGGGTAGGTGATAGAAAGGGGGACTATTAACTAGTTCTCGCATGAGACATGGAGACGTCGACCAGATAGTTGGTACTCTGGTCACGACAGAATCACGCCTACGTGATAGCCACGGAGAAGAGGGATTGCCACTCAACAGGATACGGCTGCTATAAGTGTGCTGAATGTAACAGCACGCAAAAAAGCCGAAGGACGCAACAAGGTCCTTCCGCGTGCTGTGTAGCCACGCGAGTAGGAAAGTCAGACTGGGGACTGACTTCGTAGCGAGCACTTCGTTTAGTCTCGATAGGAGTTTTTTGTAGCCAAGTAGATAGAGATTAGCCATAGGGTTAGGAAACTAGTGATAGGCAATTCTGTGGCTTTGTGTGTGATTTGATAGCGACTGTTTTGTAAATGTAAAGAGCCAACGGCAATAAAATGTATCATCCATTTCCTCTCACACGACTTGCAAGTTTCTTGTGTGGTGCCAGAGAAGTAATCCTGTGATGCCTGACACATCGGTTGTTGACAAATATGATGGAGAAAGAGGAGAATTAACAGAAGAAAGTAACTTAGAAGGTCCACCTATTCTAAAAGAAGAAGTCACTGGCGCTATCAAACATATTAAGAAAAAGAAAAACGCCTGGGCCTGATGGAATCAAAATAGAAGAATTAGTAGTACTGGGATAATTGGAGTAGATATATTACCCAAAATGTTGAATGATATTTACAGCAGTGGATATTTACCAAGTGATATGCTGGAATCTGTATTTATAGCTATATTAAAAAGGCCAGGAGCAATTGAATACGAAGACTTTCGTACAGTTAACCTCATAAACCATGTCACTAAGCTTCTACTCAGAATTATAATGAGAAGGACAAGAAAGAAAATAAAAATCGAAATTGGTGAAGAACAGTAAGGATTTGAGGAAGGAAAGGGTACACACAAAGCAATATATACATTATGAAAACTAATAGAAAGATCAATAGACACACAGAAAGATTTGTGCTTCATAGATTATACCAAGGCATTTGATAAAGTAAAACATGTTGAACTAATTAAAATGTTGGAAGTTATCAACATTGATGGGAAAGATCTCAGAATAATAAGAAATATTTACTAGAACCAAGTAGCAGCAAGTAAAATGGGATATAAAGAGGGCAATTATGAACAAATAAAGCTAGGAGTACGACAGGGATAAGTTTTGTCACCAGATCTTTCCCCCCTCTATTTTTCCCCACATATCCTTTACAGAACATTGCAGTCAACACCAGCATTTTTCAACTGCTGTTGATGTCTTGGCAAGTTTTATGTTTAGTAGTTTGCCATTGTTTTCTGAACGACCGACTCACATACCTCCATAAGTAACCTGTGCGATGCTATCCCCTGCCAAATCTCGCGCAGCTGTGTTTCGTACGAGAGTATATAAGATTACGAACAACTTCTTTAACCCCTTCGTTAGGGAGACTGGCTCTCCATCTATAGTGCCTGACTTTGAGTGTAATTCTTGTAAGAAAGATCGTAATGTCTTTGTATACGACAGGTGTGTGTAAGAAACATCCACGCTAGGTCCATGACAAAGAACGTGGCGGTCATCGCCCGGGATTGATTTTTTTTTTTTAACCCACAGGACCAGTAACGACGTTATATATTACACAACTAGACGACAAAAGCAGCAATACCGACTGATAAGACAGTGGTGTAGAAATACAAATTATGGTACTAATATCAAATCTCTCCTAAGCAGACCAACATCAATGTGCGTACAGTGAAGAGACAACCAGTTCAACAAAGAAACCGTACCTGAAACAACCCCAAGTCATTGTTTAAATCCAGCTTTGAAGGGAGCCGCAGATATAGCTAAGTTTTGATTTGAGTTCTATTCTACTAAACTTGCATCTCTAAAAATAATGTCTTCTGATTGTATAATATATATTTAAATTATTACTTGATATATTATAACTTTTCACTATAAACTGTTAAATAACTAAAATGGCATCTTTAAATGATTCCACTGAGATGGAAATTAAATGTGGAGTCTTAGGGGAACAGTTAGTAGAATGGAGTGAGAGGAAATCAAAAGAGCAAGCTGAGAGAGGTGAGAGGATACAAGAACGAAAATTGAAGAAGGCAGAACTAGATAGCAAAAATTAACAAGCAAATCTAGATAGCAAAAACAAACAAGCAGAATTAGATAACAAAATCAAACAGACAGAACTAGACCTAAACCCAGCAGAAATAAATTCACAAGTAAAAGAGTTAGAAGGCCCAAATAGGCTAAAACAACTAGAACTATAAAACTCAAAGTAATTTAGCACCTAAAAAGCTAGAACGCAAAGAACAGGAGCAGAAATTTAAGAAATATCAGGGAATTATTAAAAATGTTTGTACAGGGGACATTATATCAGCTTGGACCCAGAACTTTGAAACTAAAATGACTCATTATGAGATCCCAAAAGAAGACTGGAATATTATCTATATGAAGCATCTGGCGAGAGAACCTTTGAAAGTAATTGAGAAAATACAACCAGATCTTAGGAAATATTATTAATATATTAATAATAGGATCATGCAACATTTTCTTTTGGACAGTCAAGGGTGCAGGTTGCAGTTTTCTAAATTACACCCTAAACCCACCCAAATCTGTCTAGACTATGTTTCAGAAGTGCAGGATACTTTTAATAAATGGCTTTCAGCTGTTAAGATAAATAACAATTTTGATTTACTTAAAGACTTTATACTGAGAGATAGATTACTCACCCCATTACCAACACCTTTTGCCACATTTCTGCAAGAGAATGAATGTAGTTCCATCCAGGAGATGGAAAGAAAGGGCTCAGCATATTTCACAGTTAACAGAGACATTTTCTCAGTTACGTCTCAAGGAATTAATATTGCAGCTGCAGCAACATTTGGCAAACCCAAACCATTTAATTATAATGAAAACAAGAATGTCATTAAAGGTACAACAAACCCATGCAAGTACTGCGAAGCACTACATCAATAACATGCGATGTGCGATGAGAATCCCAACTACCAAAACCATCCAGAGAAAATGGTAAACAAACAACAAGCCAAACGCAATCAATACACAAGATTAACAAAATGCTATTTGTGCAAAGGTTCGGGCACTGGCAGAGATCTTGTGAGGGTAGAAAATTACTCAAGAGAGCTAACGCAGCAATCTTGCATAGTTCCAGTTCAGAAAGTGGAGAAGAACAAGAAAGTGGAAATTCAGTTGAAAGGATAGGCACATTTAAAGTAGATAGATGCAACACCTGTAACAAATTTCGCAATGATGGTATGCTAACCTGCGGACATAATATACCTATTGCTAGTGAGGATGGTAACGCAGTGGTAGATTCTAAAGGTAAATTGAGAATCCACCAAGGATATGTCAATAACAAATTATCGAAAATTTTACGTGATACTGACTACACGATAGTCAAGGTTCATAAATCCCTTGTAAAACAGGAAGATTATATTGGAAAACAAATTAACTGTAGAACGGTTGCAGGCAACATTGAAGAAATACCCATTGGCATGGGCCGCCATACAATCTCCTTTTTTGTCTGGTAAAGTTAAATATGCTGTATTAGATAATCGACGTTGTGACCTCATTATCGGGAACCTCCCGGAGGTAACAGATTGCTCAGATCAGAAAATCAACATCTGGTATGAGAAATACATCCCAGCAAAAGATACTACAAGAACCAAAGTATTGCAAATTCTAAAGCCTAACAGTCCATCTGCAGACAATGCTCAACAAAGTTATACTACTGTACAGAAAATATGTAAACCTTCAGAAAAGCAAGTCACATACTTATATGACAGAAATGTCAGATCACGCAATTCCTCAAAGCAATCACAGCGAAATACAGCTGATGCATGTAACACGTATGTTAAGAACAAGAGAATAACAACATGAAAACAAGAACAGGACACTTGTATATTATTATTATTATTATTATTATTATTATTATTATTATTATTATTACTGTTTTACTGTTTCACCCTGGGATAACTATTTTGTGGCTTCACTCTGGGAGTGTTCTATTGCAACTATGCAAACAATAAAGACTTATCATCAGATACATGGGTACAGGCAGTTAAAGAAACAACGATAACTGGTGACTACACAAGACTAAACAATGAAAAATATAAGATTGACCACATAGCAATGTGCAAACTTTACTACACCAGAAACGGAGAAGACAGCGACACAACACGAGACGAGACCGTGCCCAGCCTCATGTACAAATTGAGTAAAGAGTTTTGATACTCAGAGGTCAACGTATCACACTGTGAAAGAAATACTCATAACATGTCACAAGAGGAGAATGAGGGAGACGTCTCATAACAGTATGCAAATATACCTTAACATAATCACAACTGTTATGATAGAATAGAACATTTCCACAGACCAATACCAAGGGACATAATTAGTTCTCTGACAGGGAAATAAATTTATTTAATATGAACCACCCATTGATGTGTGTGTGTGTGTGTGTGTGTGTGTGTGTGTGTGTGTGTGTGTGTGTGTGTGTGTGTGTGTGTGTGTGTGTGAGTGAGAGAGAGACACGTTTCCAAAGAAATAGGAAAGTGCCACATCGGGTAGTAGGGGGAGTGTGTCAGAGACCTAAAGACCACTTAGACGCAACAGACTGAGCCGACAGGATAGGCATACAGGAAAGACGGTCTGTTGACAGGGATAGAATGCGAGACAGGTATGAATGCGCAGGGACATGTCACGACTGTGGACAAACACCGACCCGAGGTCAGGGAGAGTTAGTCTGAAATGTAGTACTGACTTGACATGAACAGACTTAGAGTTCAAGCTAGAAACACGTGGCTAAGGGTCACTGACCAAGGACCAGACAGAATGTGAGAGACACAGGCGAAGACGGGACGTGATAGAGAGAGGACTGATTGCACTTGACATGAGAGACTGAGTGAAAGCTATTGCGATTGACCAATTGCGTATCTGTAAAAAGAAGCGCGTGGTATTCAGTGAGATGGTGACGGTTGGTATGAAGCGTGAACGAGATGGCTAAACTGTGTGTTAGCAGTTCGGACTTATGTACATAGACTATTGAATGTATATGCGTATAATGACATAATGTCAATAATCTTCTTCTTCTTCTTCGTTCATCCGGAGTTTTTTTTTTTTCGGACGTGATTGCGTTGTGACTGTTTACAGCAGAGCTGCGTTCTTGCGCCGTTAGGCCGACACATCCGACTTCTGCGGGCATTTGTTGACCGGGTTAACCTTCCCGGGGGGTTTCTTAGGACGTTAGACTCTCACTGTTGTGGTGTTATCTCCCATCCCATCTGGCCCATATAGAACAGCCAAAGGCATCCTGGTCGGCCCTCAAGGGAAGGCAGGGGCAGACCATGGGCATTCCCCGCCATCCAAGGAGGCTTCCATAATTGCAGAGCCAACACACAGCGCTCTGGTACTGGGCTCACCCAAGGAATCGTCACGTCCTGCACATGGCTGCTTAGCCTCACTTCCGTATATTGGGCCTTCCGTTCACCATAGGCTGTTCTTCCAGAAGCCAGAAGAATGCTGTTTGCAGATGACATCCACACAGTGAGCTTTCGATTCAGACTTTCCACGTAATGGATTTGCTATCCAAGCAATATTCCATTTTGTGCCACTAGGACACTTTTTCCACCTTTTATGAAGCCCACACAGTGAGCTTTCGATTCGGACTTTCCACGTAATGGATTTGCTATCCAAGCAATATTCCATTTCATGCCTCTGGGAGGCTTGTGTAACCGTCATGCCTGTGGTATGAAGTGTGGCAGTCTAAATACTTCTTCATGTACATTTAAATGTCAACCTGAATACAGTTAAAGTAAGCTGCAGTCGACTTGAGCTTGTTGATATCTCCATAGAGCTTGTCCTCGAATGAAGCAGGTGTGGGCCAAAATATCTTTCTCTGTTCTGCATATATTGGGCACTCTTGCAGCAAATGTTTAGCTGTCATTTTACCAGTTCCACAATTACATTCATCTGTATCTCCTATCTTTAGTTTGTTGAACAAGTGGTATTTCAGCCTGTTATGTCCTGTGCGGAGTCTGAAGATTGCTACTTGTTCTCTTCGGTCGAGTTTGTAATATGCATCATCCTTCTGGTGGCCTGGATGCTCTGATTCCCATTTGGTTCTATAAGTGCTTTTTATCAACCTCTTTGCCTCATTATAGGTTACGTCTATGTCAGGCTGTGGTAGTCGTCCGCCCTCTTTTGCCAGTCTGTCAGCCTCTTCATTTCCAGGTATACTGCAATGTGATGGGATCCACTGTATTATAACTTTTTTGGATTTCTGGCATAGACCATGGAGTGCTGCTCTTAGGTCAGCTAGTTCTGTGCTGTTTTTGCTCTTCGGTATTGAGACAGCTGACTTTGCATCTGTGAAGATAGCTATTTGCGTCTCTTTATTTTCCTCCATCAAGAGCATTTCTGCTGCAGTTTTCAGAGCCTCTACCTCCGCTTTGAAGTTACTTGAGAACTTTCCAGTTGCCACTGAATGTGTTTTTTTCACTCCATTTTTTAAATTTAGGAGAATTCCTCCTCCTCCATTCTCTACTGAATTTTTGGCTGATCCATCTGTATATGCATGGGTCCAATTGCTGCTTGGGTAATGTTCTTTTATGTAGTTTAGGGTTATTTCTCTTCTTTCGGTTTCATGCTGAGTGTTCTTTTTCTCAATACCAGGAATGTTTTCTATCATCTCAGGCAGTTGCTGCTGTCTCCAAGCTGGGAACTTGTCTGCATTGTAAATGGGTTTGACTGTTGATATGTTAAGTATGGGATCTGCCCTAATCTTTCGTTTTGCAGTTTCTACAAAGTTGCTACGCTTCAGTCTTCCCTTTCCAAAACCACTAAATCTTTTATACATAGGGTGGTCTGTCAATCTTCTAAATTTTTCAGCTTGTTGCTGGGCTCTGCTATCTCTTCTATCCTGCATTGGTTGTAAACAAGTGATCTTTTCTAATTCATTAATAGGCGTTGTCTTCAGGCTTCCAGTTATGATTCGCATTCCTTGATTTTGGACTCTACTTATTTTGTTAAAGTTTGACTTAGCTGCTGTTGCCCAAGCTGCAATGCCATATTCCAGTACTGGCCTCACCCGTCCAGTATATAACTTCTTGAGAACTTTCTCATCTGCTCCCCACGTTGTACCAGCAAGCTTTTTCATGATTGCCATTCTTTGCCTTGCTCTTGTTCGATTTTTCTCAACCTGTGTCTTCCATGTCAGGCGACGATCAAAGGTGACTCCTAGATAGTTTGGATTTTCTTCATGGCGCAATATTTTTCCATTCAATACCAGCTTAGGTTGCTGAGTTTTAGTTGAGAGGGAGAACACTGTGCATGTTGTTTTCTCCTCACTTATCTTCACTAGCCATGATTTTGACCAGTCCTCTAGCGCTAATAGGGCTTGCTGTATTCTGCTGTTAGCTGTACTAATATATTCTTCAGATGTCCATATGGCTAGGTCATCTGCAAAGGATGATGTGTGTACTCTGGCTGGTAAATTTTCCGTGATGTCGTTTATATATGCTAGGAATAATGTTGGTGAAAGAACTCCTCCTTGGGGGACACCTTGCTCCAATAGCATCATTTTGCTGGTTTGTCCTTGTACTTTTGTCCTGGCAGTTCTGTTCTCAAGGTAGTGGCTGATCCATTTGTACATTTTCCCACAAACATGCATTTTTTGCAGTTTTACTTTCAGTCCTTCCTTCCATACTTTATCAAATGCTTTTTCTAAATCTATCCAGACCGCTAGTGTGTGCTTTTTCTCTTGGAAGGCATCCTCTATTTCCTGAGCTATATAGGTTATTTGATCTTCAGTGGATCTGTACTTTCTGAATCCTGCTTGGTGAGGTGTTAAGAGTTGGTTTTCTTCCAGATGCCATGTTAGCCTGCCATTGATAATGCGTTCCATTAATTTTCCTACACAGCTAAGAAGACTGATAGGTCGATAGCCATTTGGTTCTTCCAGGTCTTTTCCTTTCTTTGGGACTGGTATTAGTATAGCTTCCTTCCATGCCTGTGGGACTATTCCCCTCTTCCAGCTGTAATTTAGGACTGCTAGTAGTTTCTTTTTTGCCTTAGTGCCTAGTCCTATTAGCATTTCATTTGTGATTCCATCCTTTCCTGGTGATGTCTTCTTTTTTAGGGTATTCATTGCCTGTTCCATTTCTTCCATTGTTAGATTTGCCATCATATATTCTGCTGCTGTCTCTGTATATCTATGATGTATCTGTTTATCTTTGATTGCTTTCTTCTGTTCGGCTGTAATATCAATGTGGTTTGCACTGGCATAGTGTTCCATTAGTGCATTTGCAGCCTTTTTTCCTGTAAGCAAGGCATTTCCTTGTTTAATTGTTATTTGTTTGTTTCTAGGTCCTTCATTGTTCATGGCTTTCACTAGTTTCCATAGTTTGTTTCCATCCCTGTCAAAATTCAGGTTTTCTGTTTTTTTCCTCCAGCAATCTCTTGTTGTTTGATTTACTGTTCTTTTATATTTTGCTGAGATGGCTTTGAGAGAGATGTTCGCTTCAGTTGTTTGTTCTCTCTCTGCGGTCTTCCTAGCATCTTCAACTTTGTCCTCCAAAATTTGTAGTTCTTCAGTCCAGTATGGTTTGTAATTTTTCCTCGCTCCTCTTGGAATAGACTCAGTGGCCGCCTGTATTATTGCTCTGTTTAGACTTTCCACCATTTGCTTCATGTTGCCATATCGTGTATTTGTGTTTTCACAATATTTGTCTGTTAGTATGGCAAATCTGTCCCAATCTGCTCGTTTGTAATTCCAACGGGGCAAAGGCTTTTGCTCCTGTGGAACATACTCCATATTTATTACAAGCTTGATTGGTCTGTGGTCACTACCTGCTAATTGGTCAAGCACATGGCGATCGATTTTGTGGAGGATGTCTCCTGTGCAGAAAGCTAAGTCTGGAGTAGAAGTGGTAATCCATCTTCTGGAGTAGAAGCTCGGTGTGTCATCCGCTTTGTTGAGTAGATGGAGATTTGAGTCTATTTCCCAGTCCTCCACTTCATCTCCTCTTTTGTCAGTATCTGGGTATCCCCATCTTTCTGAACGGCTATTAAAGTCTCCGACAACAATGCAATTTGTGTCAGTTATTTCCATGTTTGAGAGTGTAAGATCCTTATCTGCCGGGCTATACAGATTGTAAATTCTTATTTTCACGTCCTTTATCATTATATCAACACCTATAATTTCCGTTTGGTTGTCAGAGATCACAGATACTTCGCTGCAAGGTATTGTATTTCGTGTAAGTATTACAACTCCTCCTTTGTGTCCTTCGCGGTCGAAACGTGTGGCCTGATATCCCTCGACTGAAAATGTGCGATTGGCGTTAAGGTGTGTCTCTTGAATGCATGCCACATCTATTCTATCTTTATGAAGACGCTGTGTTAGGGAGGCTTTCTTGTTATAAACTCCTTCTGCATTCCATTGTAGTATGTTGAGTGTCCGGGGTGTTTGGTCAATAGCTCTTAACCTACTCCTCTGTGCCTTGACTCCACAGCACAGGGGAAGGTGACCACCAGTAGTCATGGGTGGACCCCCTCGAGGCAGGGGGCCCGGCACTATCACCGCCTGATGGGACTTCACGGGATTAGCACCATAACGCTTAATTTTCATCTGTGGCATCATGAAATGATAAAGTTACGTTGCACTTCTTTGTCAAGCCTGTGGCTCAGTACATCCGATTTCGACAAGCATTTGTTCGGGATGCTTTCCCTAGCCTTTGACTGTCCCCAGTCTACCTACAAGGCAGCAGGTTTGTGCGTCGCTTCGTCTGGTCCCTCTCCCTTGACCTGTCCGACATGGGTGACCCTACCAGTAGCTGTGCTACCGTCGGCATAGCTCTTGGGGTCATTGGAACGCGCAAGCCCCTCTACCTCGTCAAGGTGGACGCACGGCAGAGGGGATGTCAATAATCTAACTGTGATATCTGTATCTGTTGACTTCCACAAATTCCTTAGTGTTATAAATGCTCCACTAGCCTCCTGTAATCTGATTGTGATATCTTTATCTGTTGACTTCCACAAATTCCTTAGTGCTATAAATGCTCCACTAGCCTCCTGTAATCTGATTGTGATATCTTTATCTCTTGACTTCCACAAATTCCCTAGTGCTATAAAAGCTCCGCTAGTCTCCTGTAATCTGATTGAGGTATCTTTATCTGTTGACTTTCACAAATTCCTTAGTGCTATAAAAGCTCCACTAGCCTCCTGTAATCTGATGTGATATCTTTATCTGTTGACTTCCACAAATTCCCTAGTGCTATAAGAGCTCCACTAGCCTCCTGTAATCTGATTGTGATATCTTTATCTGTTGACTTCCACAAATTCCCTAGTGCTATAAAAGCTCCACTAGCCTCCTGTAATCTGATTGTGATATCTTTATCTGCTGACTTCCACAAATTCCCTAGTGCTATAAAAGCTCCACTAGCCTTCTGTAATCTGATTGTGATATCTTTATCTGTTGACTCCCACAAATTCCCTAGTGCTATAAAAGCTTCACTAGCCTCCTGTAATCTTATTGTGATATCTTTATCTGTTGATTTCCACAAATTCCCTAGAGCTTTAAAAGCTCCACTAGCCTCCTGTAATCTGATTGTGATATCTTTATCTGTTGACTTCCACAAATTCCCTAGTGCTATAAAAGCTCCACTAGCCTCCTGTAATCTGATTGTGATATCTTTATCTGTTGACTTCCACAAATTCCCTAGTGCTATAAAAGCTCCACTAGCCTCCTGTAATCTGATTGTGATATCTTTATCTGTTGACTTCCACAAATTCCCTAGTGCTATAACACCTCCACTAGCCTCCTGTAATCTGATTGTGATATCTTTATCTGTTGACTTTCACAAATTCCCTAGTGCTATAAAAGCTTCACTAGCCTCCTGTAATCAATCTGATTGTGATATCTTTATCTGTTGACTTCCACAAATTCCCTAGAGCTATAAAGCTCCACTAGCCTCTTGTAATCTGATTGTGATATCTTTACCTGTTGACTTCCACAAATTCCGTAGTGCTCGACCATGCCATGTGGTCAAGCCATCCAGGTATTTACTTCTCGGTCTTCCCCTTTGTCTGTTTCCTTCGATCTTGCCAATTGTCACCAAGTTCGCCAATTTATTTCTTTTCATAACATGCCCAAAAAATGTTGACTGTCTACGTCTAATTTCTCTAATCAATTTAATTACAATTTTCATTTGTTTCCTGTAATACTTGGTCATTGGTTTTTCTGTCTGTCCATGGTATTCTTTGCTTTCTCCTCAGAAACCACATTTCCACAGCCATCAAATGTTTTTCAGCTTGACTGCTCATTGTCCAAGTTTCACATCCATACAAAAGTACAGGCTCTATGTAGCACCTCAACACTCTTTTTCTCGTTTCAATTGACATCTTTTTATTGGTCAGTATGTTTTTCATCTTGCTAAAGGCTACTTTCGCCATGGCGATTCTTGTTCTAATCTCTTCAAGGCATCTCCCATCAGATGTTATGACTGTTCCGAGATAATTGTACCGATTCACTTGTTGAAGAATATTCCATTTACTTGTATATTACATTGTGGTATTTCGTTCTTCCTAGTGACGACCATAATCTGTGTCTTTTTACAATTTAATTCTAACCCCAGTTGTTCACTGTGTACAACAACCGCATCTACTAATTGTTGCAGATCCTGCTCATTGTCTGCAATCAATACTGTATCATCTGCATATCTAATGTTATTGATGTTTCGTCCTCCAATGCTGATTCCATTTATATCTTCTACATTTCTGAAAATATTTTCACTGTATAGGGAAAAAAGATCTGGAGACATTACACATCCCTGTCTCACACCTCTCTTAATAGGCTGATATTGTCCCACTTCATTATCAATCCTTATGGCAGCTTGTTGTTTCCAATATATGTTTTTTATAAGTCTAATGTCTTTCCCATCAATTTGTAGATCTGCAAGCATATCTACCATGTTGACATGTCTTACTCTATCGAAAGCCTTTGTGTAGTCAATAAAGCAAAGATGTATATCTTTGTTTACTTCTATAGAACGTTCAATAACTGATCGCAGCATATACACAGCATTTACTGTACCCTTTCCTTCTACAAACCCACATTGTTCTTCCCCTATTTCAGGTTATATTTTCTTCCTCACTCTTTGCATAATAATTCGTAGCAAAATCTTTGTGATGTGACTTATTATATCAATTGTTCTATGTTGATCACATTCCAAGGCTCCTGATTTATTTGGGATTGCAATAAATACAGAATTACATAATTCAGAAGGTATTTCTCCAGTATAATATAATGTTTTCAGCAGTCTGGTGTCTTGATCTATTCCATATTCTTCTAAAGCATGGATCATTTCTATTGTGATGTTATCTGAACCGGGGATCTTGCCAGCTTTCATATGTTTAAGAACATTCCAAACCTCCATCTTCATATATACATATATTATTGTTGTTGTTTAAGATTAACCTAATAAGTGATGTATGAATGAAATTGTGTAGGAAAGAAGAGAAATAAGAATGGCAGAATGGCTTTATTGCCAAACTCTTAACGCTTTAAAAATAAAGTTTGGTTGTTCGTTCTCTCCTTCATTGCCCCTTCTCTTCTTATTCTTCGTCATGTCCCTTACAACCCAAGATCTCTTGAACCATTTATCAATTCATGCCTTGGTATAGTCTCAAGCTACGATATCTCCCTGTCTACATCTTTTCTCTTTGTCGTCATATATTTAAATTTCTCATGTTTCAGCAGACTTGCAGCCTTTTATGAATTCAAACATAGCCTGTGACAAGTCCAATTTCCTAATATTCCAATGTTCGTCTTTTGTCATTGTGGTCACAATACACAATATTCTGTTATATTACAAATAAACACAACATTTTTATCATTTCTTCATGTTTTACTTTATCAAATGTCTTGGTCTAATCTATGGAGCACAAATATATGTTTTTATGTGTCTCTATTGATCTCTCCATTAGTATTCGTAATGTGTATATTTCATTATCTGTACCTTTTTCCTTCAATAAATCCATACTGTTCTTCACCATTTTCCATGTTTATTCTCTCTTTGTTCTTCTCGTTATAATTCTGAATCAAAGCTTAGTTACATAGTTTATGATATTCTCATCTTATCTCATCTTGTTCCTCTTTTACCTTGCGGTGTCGAGGTGAAACATAAACAGTGGGATAGTGCCTGTTTATGGGCTTCATATATCGACATTCCCATGCACTCTGTTATTCCGTCTGTCCATCGTTTACATGCTTGGCCTCTTCTTCTGGTTCCATTTGGTTTATGAGGTTGAATGTACAAAAATCTTTGCATTCACTTGCTCCGGGTATTTTTGGTAGAGTTATAAATACAGATTTCAGTGTTTCACAAGGTATATATCCACTATTTTCGGTGGATATATAATTCAACAATAAATATCATTCAACACTTTCGTTAATACTTCTATTCCAAATTCCTCCAATACTTCTAATTCTACTATTGGGATTTTATCTGGCCCAGCTGCCTTTCCATTCTTCATGTTTCACAGCGTCAATGACTTCTTTTAGAATAGGTGGACCCTCTAAGTAACTGTCTTCTCTTAATTCTGTTATTTCTCCATCATCTTTTTTATAATGATTCCATCTTTTCACTATAGCGCATTTTCTTCTTTCGTTAGCTTGAAACGTGTCTATATCTGCAATTTTGTCTCTTGTATGAATGTAACTGTCTGTTTAGTTCACTCAGTGGTCCATAGAGATCTTCCACTGTTGTTTCTCTGGGCCAGAAGGTTTGTCTAAATATGTCGCATTTTGGGCAGTCTTGGAGTATTTGATCTGCTGTCTGCGGCACCAATCCACGTGTGCAAATGGCTGATTCGCTAATCTTAAATATTGTATACATGTAGCTGCATAATTATAGCGCATATATGTTTTTTTTAATGTTTCATAACCTTTACAGGATGTTGCAGTCAACACCAGCAGTTTTCAGCTGCTGTTAATGTAATAGGCAAGATTACGCTCAGTAGTTTGCCACTGCTTTCTGAGCGACCGGCTCACATACCCCCATAAGTTACCAGCATGGCGCGAAACACTGCCGATTCTCACGCAGCTGCGTTACTCACAAGAGTATACGGGATTATGGAGAAAGTCGTTTAACCACTTGGTCAGGGAGACCGTAAATTGTAAAGTATACAAACCTTTTCTGCTACATCGATCTTGTGCCCACCAATAAGAGGTGTCTTTAATCCGAGGTCATCAATCTAAGAAAGTAGATAAAAACTGTTTACTATGGCGGTTAAAGTAAATATGTTATTATTATCATCATTTCTTTGTTTTCCTTGCAAAATATGTTTTTAAAATGTTGCATGTCCTTTTTCAGACCGTTGTAAGTAAAGTTAGATGGCCATGATAGTGAAATTGATAGGGAGCTATGCTGATAGTGACATAAGGGAGACAGACAAGGGTTTGACGCCTGCGTTAATTGTCCACCAGCAGAAGAAAAGACGGGCCACCTATTTATCCGTGCATGCATGCATATGAGTCTACAAAATGTTATGGTCCTATCACATGACTGACCCATGGCAGATTCCTGCTTTGGGACACGTTTACAAGAAAATGTAAGGAAAGATCAACTAAAGTACAGTCAAGAAACGTCAAGTCAAATCAATTCAAGTCAAAACAATTCAAGTCAAGTCAAGGACACTATCATGTTTGGAGGCTAACTTGGCATAGGTTCCTAGCCATATATTTTTATAGACCAACTGGCACTCGATGGCTGATGTAATCTTCTTCTTCATCATCTAGTACCTTGCCAGCTGGCGTGGGTGATCATGCCTCTCCACAAATTGCGATCTCTCACAGCATGGATCAATTCGTGTGTTGATTCCCTACAGTGCCATGACACAAGACTTTCAAAAATTTTATCATGCTGTCTTCCTCTATCTCTCTTTCCACAAATCTGTCCCGGTTGTCACAACATGTTCTAGTTTTTGTCTTCTCATTGTGTGTCCAAAAATGATGACTGCTTCTTTCTGATCTTTGTGAATAAGTTAGTCTTTGCGACTTAGACTTCCCTCAAAATGTCCAGATTGCTCATTTTGACTGTCTAATTAATTTTCAGTATGCTTCTATAAACCCACATTTCCAAGGCTTCTATGGATTTTTTCACCTGTTTACCAATTGTCCAAGATTTGCACCCATATATTACAGTTGGTTCTATGTAACATGCAAGAGCTCTTTTTCTAACTTTCAGTACAGGTTTTACCAAATTTTAAACTCAACTTCATGCAAATTTGCTGTTCCTCAAGTTTCTTCATTGCTGAGCACTACAAAAATCACCATGTGCACTACATGTGCCTTCGCTTTCCTAGAAGTACATCAATGAATAATAGTCAGGCCTTGATGCCGCTATTATGAGACTAAAGGTACATGTCTTGGTGCTCCTGCATGCACTAGCTAGCTCACTGACCTACTTACTTGCCAGACTCTTTTAAAAGTTCACTTTATTTTTGGACAACCCTCGTAAGTCTGCCATTCCTTTCTGAATGGTTCTAGCTGCTCATCAAAGCAACATTGCCACAAAATTAATGTTTTATGCAACATATCTAAAAAAAGCGTGAATTAAGAGTTATAATGAGTCAATTTTGTTGTATGGAAGTGAATCATGGGCAATTAACAATTCATGAAACATTACTTGGAAGCTGCTGAGAAGAATGAATGAATGAAGAAACATAATTTTCATGGGTTTAAGAACTGAGATTGTTGGCCCTTCCGACATTCAGCCCTTCTTGTCTCTTATGTCATACATTATTTCATTCATACACAACTTATTAAATTAATCTTAAGTAACAACAATAATATAGGCATTTTAAATGCATGAGAATATGCACAAATCATAAATCATTTCTACATAACTAGTTAATATTCACTTTTATTATGGTAACTGTGGTAAGATTAGGGGAAAATACTTTAGGACAAGGATGCCTATTGCTTGCTTGCTTGCGTTTGCTGGCTGTATGTCTGATGAAGACATCCTGTTGTCCAACATCTGTGTGATGTTATACAGGACTGAGGTTTGCATGAGCATTTATTGTCCCATGTCTGGCTTATTGGTGTGAAGACTGGTGGTTCCTCGCCGTGCAGGCAGATACTCTCCGACTTCGGAAGAATCAGCGATCCTACTACGTTAGTCAGGACCCCGATGGGACCTGTTGCCCAGGACGCACGGCGAGGACGTGTTAGTAGGTCTTGGCCAGTATAGAACCTAGCCCTGGTGCCTTGGAAACACGTCTGCGTCCCGGATGCCTATTATATTAGGTTGTTTTTACTTAATTTTTTATGTGGGTCTCAGGGAGTCTCTGTGGCGAAGTGGTCAAGCCGTTTGACTCGGGCTCCGAAGGTTGTGGGTTTGATCCGGGCCGCGCCCTTTGGTTCACGAGTGAATTTTTTGGGAGACTCCTGTGGGTCGTCGCTGGAGCTACGGAGTTCGTGCTTTGTGTGACGCTTTCCGCGCTGCGGAAAGAGACCGAGCCATATGGAAAAAATCCCGGTGCAATGAAGTCGACACTGTCGACTTTTAAGCGACTTTTTTATGTGGGTCTGTTGTCTGTCATTATCTCATCTCATCATGTTCCTCTTGTACCTTGCGGTGTCGAGGTGAGGTATAAACATAGTGAGAGTGCCCGATTATGGGCTTCATATATCGATATTTCCTTGGACTCTGCTATTCCTTCCGTCTAACGTTTACGTGGTCGGCCTCTTCCCCTGTTTCCATCTGGTCTGTACATCATTGCTTGTTGTGGTATGCTGTTGACTGGTAACCTACTTGCATGGCCAAACCATTTGACTTGCTGCTTTCTAATAAAATCTACTGCTGCTTTAACCCCCATTTTAGTCATGATCTCTTCATTTCTGATCTTATCTCTTCTTGATACGTTGAGTATTCTTCTCAGGAACCTCATTTCTGTTGTTGTGATTTTTCTTTTCTCTTTTTCTGTCATTGTCCAGGTTTGGATTGGTAGCATAGAGTTGGTAGGAATATTCTGCTGTAAAGTGCTTTCTTTTTGAAGACAATGAGTGCCTGTTTTACAACGATGAAGGCAGACTACAACATCATATTAATAATCTGAGTTCAGCCTGCAGCAATAAAATATGAGTATAAACACCGCCAAAACCGAAGTAATGCAAGTTAGCAGATCGCCTGGTCCACTAAGTATACAGCTAAATAGCACAATTCTGAAACAAGTTAAAGAATTCAAATATCTTGGAAGTATGATCACAGAAGATGGCAGATTGGACAGAGAAATCGAAATCAGATGTCAAAAAGCTAGTGCACTTACATATCAACTATCACCTTTACTGAAACATCCAAATATACCCATGTCCGCAAAACGACAGATAAACAGCATATTCACACCAACCCTATGCTACCAATCTCACCTGGACTTTATCCAAATCACACCTTCGCAAGATCAACACCTGCGAGATGAGATGCCTGAGGAGAGCTTCCAACTTAACAATCCTAGACCAAGTAAGAAATGTTGTTATCAGGCAGATTGTGGAATCAACACCTTGTGCCACATTTATTGAAAGACAGAAGATCAAGTGGTTTGGCCATATCGTTAGAATGCAATACCAACAACTGCCATCACTGGCCTTACATCTAAGCTCATCTGCGACAAGACCAAGAGGAAGTCCAAGAAGAAAATGAATTGACGACATCAAAGGCATTGTACAATCACACGGAATGACACTATCCAGTGCCACCCACCGGGCGCTGGAACGCAAATTATTCCTCCCCACGACGCCTGACGGCAGAAGTGGAAGATGATGATGATGATGATGGTGATGATGATGATGATGATGATGATGATGATGATGATGATGATGATGATGATGATGATGATGAAAGTGCTTTCTTAGTAGTTATTGATACATGTTTGTTCTTTAGTATTGGTGCCATTTGTCCAATGAGTTGATTTGCCTTATTGCACCTATTTTCGATCTCGTCTTCTGATCTGCCATTTGATGATATTATACTTCATTGGTACTTGAAACTCTTTACTTGTTTCAAGGGATGTTTTTTTTTTAGGTGAATTGTTGTTGTTTGTTCTTCTTTAGTTACAGTCATTACCTCTGTTTTGCTTGTGCTAATTTTCATGTTATGATCCCTACACATTTCCTTTAGACTATTCATGTGGTCTTGCAATTCAGCTTCTGATTTTGCTATTAGTGCTTGGTCGTCCGCAAACAGGAGTTCTCTAATGGTTAGATTTGCAGATGGTTCTTCTTCTGTGTTCTCGTCATACGGTATTCTTGCTGCCTCTGCTTGGCTGGTTTCTTTACATATGTTGTCTATATATGTTATGAACAAGATATAGTATGCAAATATTTGTGACTGCATATCTATATATATATAAAAGGCGATGTATGTATGTAGGGATGTATTTGATGCGTTCGATAACGGTTCATCCGATTGAGATGAAATTTTCTAAATGTTTTCTTTTCATTCCCGTGCAGCCAACTGTCATAGTTTGTTAGTGTACAATCAGCTATTTACTTACTAAAATTTAATATTTAAATTGACATTATCATTTATATATAGCGAGGGGACTTAACTTAAGAAAAGTTATTTCAAGGGGCATAACTTTTAATAGCATTGCTATATATTTTAGATATAGATTTTTGCATTGTTTTCAAAGATTTATAAACTCTTTGTCTACAGTTATTTACAGACATATGAGTTATAATAAATAATGATATAATCTTTAAGGCATTTTCACAGTTTTCATAAAAATAATGCATCTATTTAAATAGTGAAAATTTTCTAACTCATCTTTTTATGTTTAAAGAAGTTATCTACAGTCATGTAGGTGATTAAAACCAGTTTTCATTAAAAATAATGGATGGTGTGTGGAAGGACATTCTTAGGTTACTTTTTTTTGTTATATGAATTTAATGAGACGCTCCCCGCCAGGAGCTGGGTGAAGCCACGCCGGGTCAGATAGATGGACAGACATACAGACAGACAGTCGGGAACGGAAGCTTATACGACTACTTATTCGAATTAAATGAGATGCTCCCCACCAGGGCCTGGGCGAAGTCGCGGCCGGGTCGGACAGACAGATAGACAGACAGCAGATAGACAGACAGACAGATAGTCGGGAACGGAAGCTTATATGACTACTTATATGAATTAAATGAGATCCTCCCCACCAGGGACTGGGTGAAGCCGGGCCGAGTCAGTCAGACAGACAGACAGACAGACAGACAGTCAGACAGACAGACAGACAGACAGATAGTTGGGAACGGGTGCTTATATGACTACTTATATGAATTAAATGAGATGTTCCCCACCAGGAGCTGGGCGAAGCTGGGGCGGGTCAGACAGACAGACAGACAGACAGACAGACAGACAGACAGACAGACAGACAGACAGACAGACAGACAGACAGATAGATCCCCGAAAGGCTGTGGCGAAGCCGGGCCGGGTCAGCTAGTGTGTGTGTGTGTGTGTGTGTGTGTGTGTGTGTGTGTGTGTGTGTGTGTGTGTGTGTGTGTGTATATATATATATATATATATATATATATATATATATATATATATATGTACGTGCACAATGTTGACTGTCTACGTCTAATTTCTCTAATCAGTTTACGATTTTCATTTGTTTCTTGTAGGACTTGCTCATTGGACTGTCTGTCTGTCCATGGTATTCTTTGCATTTTCCTCAGAAATTACATTTTCACAGCCATCAGATGTTTTTTCAACCTGACTGCTCATTGTCCACGCTTCACATACAAAAGTAAAGGTTCTATGTAGCACCTCAACAGTCTTTTTCTAGTTTCAATTGATATCTTTTTATTGGTCAGCATGTTTTTCGTCTTGCAAAAGGCTGCCTTCGCAATGGCAATTCTTATTATAATCTCTTCAAGGCATCCCCCATCAGATGTTATGACTGTGCCAAGATAACTGTAACGATTAACTTGCTTAAGAATATGCCAATGTACTCGTAACTCACATTTTTGTATTTCCTTCTTCCTAGTGACGACCATAATCTGTGTCTTCTTACTATTCAATTCTAACCCTAGCTGTTCACTGTGTGCAACAACCGCATTTACTAAATGTTGCAGGTCCTTTCATTGTCTGCAATCAAGACTATGATCTGCATATCTAATGTTATTGATGTATCGTCCCCCAATGTTGATTCCTTCCATATCTTCTATATTCCTGAAAATATGTTCACTGTACAAGGGAAAAAGATCTGGAGACATTGTGGATGTATGTGGATGCATGTGTATTACTTCTCCCTATTACCAAGTGTCCCTCGCCTTCATGTGAACCCACTCCGACTTCTGAGGTACTTGTAATTTACATCCCAAAGTCAAGGACGAGAAGTCAACATTTTAATTCAGCTGACCGGTGTAGGGGTTGAACCCTGTTACCTCGCCATCAGCACACCAGAAGTTTAGGAGCGAGCACTCTTATCCATTCGGCCATGATGAATATGTAAAATAGAGAAAATTATTTTGGCCTACACCCATACCATTTGACGACAAATGCTATTGAATTGTCAACAAACTCAAGTTGACTGTTGTTTTCAGGCTGTAACACATACACAAAAGTAAAAACAATTAATGTTGTTAAATATGAAGGTTATTTTTATATCTCTAAAGATAAATAATTAAAATAATATAACTGTAATTTTACCGTGATTAATTCTGGTATCCCATTGAAGCGTCCAACAAGGAAGTCAACTGTGACAAAAGGTTCCGCCTCCAGGTCTCCTGCATTATCAGCCATCTTGAAACTAGACTAGCGTATCTATCTAGATTACAGAAAGCAGCAATGTTACTTGTATATCTGAGTAAGAGTACTTTTATTTCATGGTTTATATCATCTATTCAGAAATGATGTGACATATATGCAAAATCCCCCATTTTCCATTCAGTAGTGATACCAGCCACCAGTGCTATTACTGGTGCCCTTACGGGAAGCAATCAATAGTAACACTGTAACCTACTAAGCATGTCATAAGATACCATTAAGGAGGGTTGGCGTCAGACTGGCATCCTCATCCCATAAAAAAGCTTTAGCTGCAAAGTCCAACCACCATGAACAATTCTTCAAAGATCTTAGGATGAGTTGGTTCAGAGTCTATGCTCTATTGGGAATGAAAGACAGCAGAGGAAGAAGTAGAAGTGATACATGCATCTTTCCTGTGACAATCTACAGATGTGAAATATAACTTTTTCACAAATCACTGACAAAACTGTTATGTAATGCTTATGGTACCTTGTGTAGGGGGAAAGGGGGGGGGGGGGGGGGGCCCTCTTGAGCATAGAGGCATTACGACCCCCTGGTTAGTGCAGTTGCCGCGGACTGTGCAGGTTAGAGGTTTCTTTTTGCCCTCGACATAAAGAAATCCACACCTTACCGAAGATTTAAACCCGGGTCTCCTGAAGGCATTCTAGTTACTCGGCCAGCCGCCTCACACATCACTGATGTCTACAGTATTTAGATGATTTGTTTATGTAACGTTTAATTTAAAAAGCGTCGATTTCATTTCACAAATCACTAATGAAATCAAATCCAGGCTTCAGAAATTAAATGTTACAGAAAAATTATTTGAATATTGTGGATCAAGAAGAAGATAAACATGGACATTCGACCAAGTCTGAAAATAGAAGAAAACGGTCTCATGGACAGTATCATACCTCAGACAGAAACTGTCTCACGGACAGTATCATCCCTCAGACAGAAACTGTCTCATGGACAGTATCATCCCTCAAAAAGAAACTGTCTCACGGACAGTATCATACCTCAGACAGAAGCTGTCTCATGGACAGTATCATACCTCAGACAGAAACTGTCTCATGGACAGTATCATACCTCAGACAGAAACTGTCTCATGGACAGTATCATACCTCAGACAGAAACTGTCTCATGGACAGTATCATACCTCAGACAGAAACTGTCTCATGGACAGTATCATACCTCAGACAGAAGCTGTCTCATGGACAGTATCATACCTCAGACAGAAACTGTCTGATGGACAGTATCATACCTCATACAGAAACTGTCTCATGGTCAGTATCACACCTCAGACAGAAACTGTCTCATGGATAGTATCATACCTCATACAGATACTGTCTCATGGACAGTATCATACCTCATACAGAAACTGTCTCATGGACAGTATCATACCTCATACAGAAACTGTCTCATGGACAGTATCACACCTCAGACAGAAACTGTCTCATGGACAGTATCATACCTCAGACAGAAGCTGTCTCATGGACAGTATCATACCTCAGACAGAAGCTGTCTCATGGACAGTATCACACCTCAGACAGAAACTGTCTCATGGGCAGTATCATACCTCATACAGAAACTGTCTCATGGGCAGTATCATACCTCATACAGAAACTGTCTCATGGGCAGTATCATACCTCATACAGAAACTGTCTCATGGACAGTATCATACCTCAGACAGAAACTGTCTCATGGACAGTATCATACCTCAGACAGAAACTGTTTCACGGACAGTATCATCCCTCAGACAGAAACTGTCTCATGGACAGTATCATCCCTCAAACAGAAACTGTCTCACGGACAGTATCATACCTCAGACAGAAGCTGTCTCATGGACAGTATCATACCTCAGACAGAAACTGTCTCATGGGCAGTATCATACCTCATACAGAAACTGTCTGATGGACAGTATCAAACCTCATACAGAAACTGTCTCATGGGCAGTATCATACCTCAGACAGAAACTGTCTCATGGACAGTATCATACCTCAGACAGAAACTGTCCCATGGACAGTATCATACCTCAGACAGAAACTGTCTCATGGACAGTATCATACCTCAGACAGAAACTGTCTCATGGACAGTATCATACCTCAGACAGAAACTGTCTCATGGATAGTATCATACCTCAGACAGAAACTGTCCCATGGATAGTATCATACCTCAGACAGAAACTGTCTCATGGGCATTATCATACCTCAGACAGAAACTGTCTCATGGACAGTATCATACCTCAGACAGAAACTGTCTCATGGATAGTATCATACCTCAGACAGAAACTGTCTCATGGATAGTATCATACCTCAGACAGAAACTGTCTCATGGATAGTATCATACCTCAGACAGAAACTGTCTCATGGATAGTATCATACCTCAGACAGAAACTGTCTCATGGACAGTATCATACCTCAGACAGAAACTGTCTCATGGATAGTATCATACCTCAGACAGATACTGTCTCATGGATAGTATCATACCTCAGACAGAAACTGTCTCATGGGCAGTATCATACCTCAGACAGAAACTGTCTCATGGACAGTATCATACCTCAGACAGAAACTGTCTCATGGACAGTATCATATCTCAGACAGAAACTGTCTCACGGACAGTATCATGCCTCAGGCAGAAACTGAAGTACTTTGGCCATATGAAAGATCACTGTGCTTTAGCCAGAACAGTAAACACAGAAGCCATAAACAAAATATTGCACAATTTATTGCCTGACATATTTCACTGCATCTCATCAGGTGCATACTGCAGAGTTGTATATCATTTGAAGTGAATAAACAAATCTTACTTTGGCTGAAATACTAAGTACATAGTCGCTGATATTTTTGAATGTGGAGTACGTTATCCCCGCAGAGGTCTTAGATTTAACAGGAAGTCCTTCTGTTTGCATAGCAACAGCTGGAGTGATCTAATAGATAATACTTTGATATATTTGAGCAATCAGTTATTGTTTGTCGAATACAGTATCTGAAATGCGTGTGAATCAACTTACAGAAGTAGAACGAAAAAGAGTCTTCAGGAATTCCTGTGCAGATGAAAGGCTAAAAAACACTATCATTTATGAATTTTCAACACCTCGTAAATTATGGGCATTGCATAAACAAAGAAAAAGCATTTTGTATATTGTATTCACCAAACAATAGATGAATGCTCAGATATAGTGTCATGTTAGCAATTATGTATCTCTAGCCAGTTTTGTGCAAACAGAAAGAGTTTGTGTTAAATATAAAATTACTGTAGTGATAATACATATTCCACATTTGAACAATATCTGTGACTATGCACTTTAATTATTTCAACTGAAGTATTAATCATTTATTCACTTCATATGATTTATAACTCTGCAGTTTTGTTTACTAATTCTATGACTGCTAATAAACAGATGTTCCGTGATGGTCAAATTCAACATTTTATGACCTGTTGACTGCACAGGGATTTCTGAAGAATGATTAACTCTCTTTTCCACACACACTGGTATGTGTTTGGTTACTCGATTTGCTAACTATCTTTCTAGTCTACCTGAGTTAAGTTTAGATGAGTCAAGAGCCAACATCACTGTACTCGATGCATTCCTATAAGCGCTCTATCCTCATCCTCAACAGCCAGCATAGATTTCCAACATTAATGGTGTCCGTTACAATCTGATTATATGTCCGTCTTGCTTTACCTCTGAGTGACGACTGTCGACCAGATCCTCTGACCACCCCTGCTACTGCATTCTCTCTAGTCTATAATAATCTGTTCTTCAACATTATTTTCATGCTCCCAAAGGGCCTTCACCACATCTACCTTATACTGCATGAAATCACCCCTTAATGATGCGGCACCAGCCAATCTGTCTGTTTGTTTATGTCCAACCACACTCCAGTCTGCCTATGTCATGGGAAGCACGATTCCTGGAAGACGAGGCAGGGGGCAACCAACACAAAGGTGGACTCAAGACATAAAAGACACCATGGACGTGAAAATACTTGAGGCTGCAGCAGTGGTGCAAGATCAAGGGTCTTTCTGGTGGAAAGAATGAGAGCGAGGTTATGCAAAGGAACTGCTACATAATGATTATGTTTGATACTGCACTCAAACATTCCATTCAAGAACTGTGTTGCTATGACAACGATTATGTGTCCTGTGTTAACTGATTTATTGCCATGGGATGATTAATCATCTTAATCGACTTCCTGTATCTGCCATAGGCTTATATACAGTAGTTTTCAATGTGCCACCCCTTTTAATTTGTTATATAATACATATCTCCTACAATATTAACAACTTTCAAATCACAACTGTGACACACCTCTACTTCCCATTTTCCACCATCTATTTTTGATTGACACTGGATCTGTTATGAAGTCTGACAATGTAAGTTGTGGCAGTAAGTAAAGCAATAACGTGGCTCAAGACACAGACCTTCACTTGAGCATGCTTCCTTAGTGACTCAATGAGTATGCTCAGGAAGATAGTGATGGGTTGGGTCCGAAGACAGTGGTTGGTGTCTCTGGGGCGGTCAAAGCTGGCAAAGATTAGTTTCATTTTCATGCCAGGGCATGTGGGTGTACAAGGAATGAGCAGGCTGACAGGCTTGTGAGTAAAGCTACTGTTGAGGGCGGACAAGCCATGGACCAGGCTGATATTCTGAATGCTCTATGAACAGTAAGACTTTTGTGAGAACCAAGTGATGACTGTAAATCTACAATCATGGTCAGACTGCGAGTACAGCAAGATAAATTAGAGGATTACTTTTTTTAGGATTAGAATTACTTTCATATTAAAACTTCCATTGTCCACTTCCATCATCAAACACCTAATGTCCACTTCCATCAACAAACTACCAATGTCTACTTCCATCACCAAACTACCAATGTCCACTTCCATCAACAAACTACCAATGTCCACTTCCATCAACAAACTACCAATGTCCACTTTCATCAACAAACTTCTAATGTCCACTTCCATCAGCAAACCCCACAATGTCCACTTTCATCAACAAACTACCAATGTCCACTTTCATCAACAAACTTCCAATGTCCGCTTCCATCAGCAAACTCCCAAAATCCCTTTCATCAGAAAACTTGCAATGTCCACTTTTATTTTTAAACTTCCAATGTCCACTTTCATCAGCAACTCAAAATGTTCACTTCCATAAGCAAATTGCCAATGTCCACACTTATGTTAAAACATCTAATGTTCATTTTTATTTTAAAACTCCCAATGTTCACTTTCATCAGCAAACTCCCAATGTCCACTTTCATCATCAAACTCCCAATGTCCACTTTCATCAACAAACTCTCAATATCCACTTCCATCAGCAAACTCCCAAAAGCCCTTTCATCAGCAAACTTCTAATGTTCACTTTTATTTTTAAACTTGCAATGTCCACTTTCATCAGTAAACTCCCAATGTCCACATTTATTTTAAGACTCCCAATGTTCACTTTTATTTTTAAACTTCCAATGTCCACTTCTGTCTAGAAACTTCCAATGTCCACATTCAACAGCAAACTTCTAATGTCTACTTCCATCAGCAAACTTCCAATGCCCACTTCCATCAGCAAACTTCCAATGCCCACTTCCATCAGCAAACCTCCAATGTCCACTTCCATCAGCAAATTTCCAACGTCTACTTTCAACAGAAAACTTCCAATGTAAATTTTCATCAGCAAACTTTCAATGTCCACTTTTATCAGCAAACTTCAAATGTCCACTTCCATCAACAACAACAAAAAAAAAAAGACAGAGAAGTTCATACAAGAGACAATATTGCAGTTATAGACAAATTTCAAGCGAATGAAAGAAGTAGAAGAAATAACACAGATCTGTTGTTATTTCATGGTTTTATTATTTTATTCTTACTAAAATTTGTTGAGTGTCTTATCACAAACCTTTTTTCTCTAGTTACTTGCATATACTTTACAGGACTTCGTAGTCGACTCCAGGAAATTTTTGCTGTTTGTGATTTTTAAGTTTACATTAAGGTTTTGGCATTGCTTTCAGAGCGATAGGCACTCGTACCTTTGTATGGAAACCAGCACAAGACATTCTGCTTCCAAATCGCCCGCAGCTGCGTTTCAAACACAGTATGCGGGATTACGAATTGCATCGATAACCCCTTTGCCACAGCGCCCGCTTTATCTCTAGAGCCCCTGTGTTCTCTGTAGTGCAATATTACTGAACATAATTTTCATGAATGCAGCTATCGTGTTATCAGACCTTCATGTGGTCTTTCTTTCTATGTGTGTGTGTGTGTGTGTGTGTGTGTGTGTGTGTGTGCACGAATGTACACTCACGTGTCACGCACATTCAATGGCAAAAAGAAATGCTCCACCACTCAATGAATGAATGGATGTGTGTGTGTGTGTGAGAGAGAGAGAGAGAGAGAGAGAGAGAGAGAGAGAGAGAGAGAGAGAGAGAGAGAGAGAGAGAGAGAGAGAGAGAGAAAGAGAGATTGCCCTGACAGCTGATGTAGGCATTCATGGCTCTCCACAGATCGCGGCCCTTCGTGTCCTGGATCAGCTCTACTGATGATATTCTTCCATGCCGCCGTCTTAATCCATCCAGCATCATTTCTCTTGGTCTGCCGCTGCCTCTCTTCCCTTTGATCTTTCCAGTTGTCACGGTGTTCTCCGATGCCTCTCTCCTCATCATATGACCAAAGAAAACAATTTGTACCTTTCTTATTGTTGTATATAATGTTCTAATTTCATTAGCCTCTTTCAGACAATAGTTGTTAGTTACTCTGGCAATCGGTAGTAATCGAAACATTTGTCTGAGGAACCAAATCTCTGTTTCTTCCAAGTCCTTCCTAATTTGTTCATTTACATTCCAAGATTCACATTTTAATAACTGTGCAGTGTTTGAAAATATTACCGGTCCAAGTTTTGTATTTACCTATTATGTTGCATGAAATTTACAGAGGGTGAAATTTGGACCAGTAATATTTTCAAACACTGCACAGTCATTAAAAATACACCCTATATATGTAATAGAATATATAAGACTTTGACCTGGTGAAGAGATAAGAGAACTCTAGTTCTTAAACTTCCAGTGCACTGATGATGAGGTAGCGGGATCATTTCCTACACGCTACAGTTTGGACTTCAATGTGACTTCTTGTTCAGAAAGCAATGGCAAACTACTGAATATAAATTGGCTAGAAAATCAATCTGCGGTTGGGGTGAATCCTGCAAATGACATGCAAATTTAACAGAATATAACATGAATAATGGTCGGCTGTACTCAGGAAAATAAAGTCAAGGAGACGTTTCCACACCTTGAGACGTGTTGAGTATAGGCTATCGTGCCAGGCCAATATTTGTATCAACCAATCGTCACTCGACTTGTGGAGTCTTTAGTATCTCACGCGGTGTCTTTTCTTCCCTGAACATCTCCTGGCATCAATTTGAGGCTGGGTTTATCTGGGAGCCAGGGTCAATGACATCCTCACATCAAGGGAGATTCAAACACCAGACCACGGGCCGGTAGACAAATGTAATAGCCATTATATCTCATTGTCTTTGTTGGCATTGTAAAAATTGTGTTCCATTTTGAAAATAATGAAAACCGTAATTTTTATTTTTTTTATTTTTTGATGAGTATATTCTGGGAAAAACAGGTAAAGAACAAATGTATCTTTTTCCAGTGTAGTCGCCACTGCTTTCAATGCTAGTCTTCCAGAGCCAATGAAGTGCTTGGATTTCTGTAGGGAAAAAAAAATGCTCTTCGGTCACTACTGTATGCTTGACCCGGTCGTGAACAGTCTGTCATGGAAGCCACGCTGTTTTGAAACTTCCTACTCAGTGAATTCATTGCTGGACGGACAGGCATGTAACTTTCATTCGCTGATGAATTTCTATAGGTTTCACCCCTTCACTGATTTAAAAAAAACGGATAACAGAACGCCGCTCCTCATTGGTGTGTGTAAAAAATGCAGCGGCCATCTTTAATTTGTCCTTATAACATCAACATGTTTGTCTGCACCGTGATGTCATATACTAAACACTCTTGACATCCTTAACAACAATATTGACAGGTTACAAGACAATGGCAAGGTTATTGTATTTCTACCACACTTGTAAGGTTTTCATTTGAAGACCCTTTGTATCTCAGTCCTTCTGGCCAGAGAGTAACAAAATGTTAGAGGTGTTTGTGCATGTATGATTATAAGGCACATTACTTCTGAGGAAGATAACAGAATTTGTGTTGTGTTGTGCATATTGTTATGATGTTAAAGACATGATTAACTTTAAAAATAAAAAGTGGCCCATCAATTCAAATGAACAAGCTGACAGGTTTGTATGTGGGTCCACTTTGGAAAGCAGATGAGCAATGGACAGGACGGATATACCGAAAGCCCTCACAGAGGCAGTGCAATTAAACAAATCAAGTGATACCTGTGAATCTGATGCCTTGACCAGAATGCAGGAACATCCGTCAAAAGGGGCGAGGCCAGACAAGAATGCGAAGCAGGGCGGCCTAAGAAGAATAGTCAACCCACATAGAAATGGTGTCATCAGCTGGGACAAACTGATGGAGATACTAAGGACAGGATTCGAGCATTTATGGACTGAATGGTTTGGCCTGCATTGAGAATAATCTGTCGACTAACTAACTAAACTAAACTAAACTAACTAGCTAAATCAACTAACTGAATCTGTTAACATAGGGCATTACATTAGTTTCTTTCATGTACTGTGAGAATATGAGGAATTCTGCACTTTAGGGAATCCCCAAGACTATCTGAATAACATACTACAAGCAGTGATTTGCACTCATAAAATTGATTTCAAATTACACCATTTGTGTGTGTGTGTTGGAGGAGCATTAAAAATACACTTTCTGCTTCTTCAACAAAGTGACTGTGCAATCTGGAGCTCACAGATTTTAACTCAGAGAAATCTATATTCTTTCATTTCTTTGTGTTGTCTACTGTGTCCATCATGGCAAAAGGTTTGTATGTATAAACACAGAGTTCCTGGTTTAAACTTCAGATGTGACAGGATTTGTCACCCAGCTTGGTCAAATGTATACAGGATAATTTTTAGTTTACTGGAACTTGGGATTAACAAGCGGTAAAGAAGATAGCTGTTGACTCAATTCTCTTTATGCTGGGGCCAAGTACATTTAACGATTTAAACCCATACTCCCAGTGCTGCATCTAGTAAATATTTATTTCGTCATCTGTTGTGTTGCAGAGATCTACTTCCGTTCTCCAAGCTAAACAATGATGAGGGGTATGCAAGACAGGTGCTGCAACGTCACATCTGTAAAGTGGCATATTAGGATATCACCAGGTCATGATTCCTCACAGCATATACAGAGTAGCTTGGAACAGGCCTGGGTTGGCAGTTTCCTCCATGTTTTTTTTTAAATTTTATTGTCAGTAGTCTCCCACGTGGCCCAGATGATGCAGCAAAAAATAAAAGAAATTCAATTTACGCTGTTCTACCTGTAATCAATCTATGTACTTTCTTTTAGCTTTCTTTCTTTCTTCTTCTTCTTCTTCATACATCTTCAACTGTCAGTTGGAGTATATTTTCAACAAGCAACTGTCAGCTTCGTAATGATGACATCTCCGTAAAATTGATCCTTAAGTGAAGCTTTGAACTACAATATCCTAGCACTAACTGTATGTGAAATCCATATATTGATCTAATTTTTTAGTTTAGGAGAAAAATTATAAAGTGAAAACCTAGTAATGATACTAAACCTTAAACTATAAAAATACATACAACCCTATACAAATCAAACAATAATATTAATAAATCAGTTACGCACTAGAAGCAAAACAATTCATTGGAACTATTTTGTTTGAAACAATACAAATGATCTTATATGCTACCAAACAAACTGAAATAAATCATGAAACAGTAATAGTAATAACTTCTGTTTCGGTGCCACGTATATTGTAGTCCCACAGACTCATGTTATCCTGCAAGATTGTGTTGTTATAATGCCATGTCTGTACTCGGCCTGTTGCTTGAAACTGTCACAGATAAATACAAAAAGAAGAAACATTTATTAAAAGGAAAAGTCTTTCCTATACAATCTCTCTCTCTCTCTCTCTCTCTCTCTCTCTCTCTCTCTCTCTCTCGCTCTCTCGCTCTCTCTCTCTCTCTCTCTCTCTCTCTCTCTCTCCCCTTCCTCCCTCTACGATCTAATAATTGACAGTCAATCTGGGTTTCGATCTAAATATTCCTGCCATAGTGCCCTTACAAAAATGACCGATAACTGGCATCTTTGTATCAACAATGGCAACATTTCTGGAGCAGTATTTGAAGACTTTAAAAACGCCTTTGATATGGTAGATCATGATATTTTAATTAGAAAATTAAAACAAATGAAGACTAGCACCAATATGGTGAACCTTATTTCGTCATTTTTATCTGACAGACAACAAGTAGTGTCCTTCAATAACTGTCTATCAAGACCCACACAACTTAATATTGGTGGGCCTCAGGGCTCAATACTAGGTCCGCTGCTTTTTGCAGTGTATATTAACGATCTTCCTTTATACCTCAATACTTCGTGTGACCTATTTGCGGACGACTGCACTATTTACACTAGTCAAGAGAGCCTTAGTGACTTAGAAAGCTCTTTACAAAACGAACTTGACAACCTTAGTAGATGGAGCAATGAAAACCGCATGTTAATTAACATCGACAAAACCAAATCCATGCTAATAACGACCAGACAAAAACTACAGAATCTAGCCATAACTGGGACACCGCTCGAGCTCCACGTGGACACGTTACCTATAATTAATGTAAATGAACATAAAACATTAGGTCTTTTAATTGACAGCCATTTAAACTGGAGCCCTCATGTTCACGTCCTTACCAAGAGAATAGCACAAAAAGTTTACCAACTTGCTAAAATTCAGCACTTTTTGGATGAAAGCACACGAAAAATATTCTTTGCATCCTATATCCAATCACCTCTCGATTATTGTTCCACAGTCTGGGATGGTTGCCCTAAATCTAATATGAAACGATTGTGTTCGCTTCAAAACCGCGCTATACGTCTAGTTTCTAGTTAAAAGTAATAAATTATACGGCCATCTAAGGCTTCTACCACTTCGAAAGCGCTTCCTTTTTAACAAAGCCAAATTAGTGTATAAATTTATATCTGAAAATACTCCAGAGTATCTTCTACCGGTAATTCAATCTAATGCAATGAACAGTAAGCGATTAAATCTATTACAGGTTCCTAAGCCTAGATTGGACTTATACAAAACTTGTTTCGCATATTCTGGTGTTCACTTGTGGAATAGCCTTCCGCCAGATCTGAAAACTCCAATGAGTCCCTACACATTCAACCGAAAACTCTTTCAATACTTACTTCATACCGACTATATGCCTCCATAAGTCACCTACTGGTATCATTTTTTCACTATCATTCTTCACTGTATTGTGTGAGCGAGAGAAGTGGGTGAGAGAGTGAGTGAGAAAGAGTGTGAGTGGAAGAATTAGTATGAGACAGAGAGAGTGAGAGGCAGGCAGGCAGGCAGGCAGGCAGACAGACACAAACACACACACACACACACACATACATACACACATCCATCCATACAGACAGACAGACAGACACAAACACACACACAAACACACACATCCATACATCCATCCATCCATACAGACAGACAGATAGACAGACAGACAGACAGACACAAACACACATACACACATCCATCCATCCATCCATTCCCCCCACCCACCGACCGACCGACCGACCGACATCCATCCATCCACCCACCCACCCACCCACGTACGTACGTACGTACGTACGTACGTACGTACGTACGTACGTACGTACGTACGTACGTACATACATACATACATACATACATACATACATACATACATACATACATACGTACGTACGTACGTACGTACGTACGTACGTACGTACGTACGTACGTACGTACGTACGTACGTACGTACGTACGTACGTACATACATACATACATACATACATACATACATACATACATACATACATACATACATACATACATACATACATACATACATACATACATACATACATACATACATACATACATACATACATACATACATACATACATACATACATACATACATACATACATACATACATACATACATACATACATACATACATACATACATACATACATACATACATACATACATACATACATACATACATACATACATACATACATACATACATACATACATACATACATACATACATACATACATACATACATACATACATACATACATACATACATACATACATACATACATACATACATACATACATACATACATACATACATACATACATACATACATACATACATACATACATACATACATACATACATACATACATACATACATACATACATACATACATACATACATACATACATACATACATACATACATACATACATACATACATACATACATACATACATACATACATACATACATACATACATACATACATACATACATACATACATACATACATACATACATACATACATACATACATACATACATACATACATACATACATACATACATACATACATACATACATACATACATACATACATACATACATACATACATACATACATACATACATACATACATACATACATACATACATACATACATACATACATACATACATACATACATACATACATACATACATACATACATACATACATACATACATACATACATACATACATACATACATACATACATACATACATACATACATACATACATACATACATACATACATACATACATACATACATACATACATACATACATACATACATACATACATACATACATACATACATACATACATACATACATACATACATACATACATACATACATACATACATACATACATACATACATACATACATACATACATACATACATACATACATACATACATACATACATACATACATACATACATACATACATACATACATACATACATACATACATACATACATACATACATACATACATACATACATTGTAAAGTATACAAACCAGTTCTGCTAAGTCCTCCTTGTGCCCACCAATAAGAGGTGACTTTAACCCGACGTCAAGCTAAGAAAGAAGATAAAAACTGTTTACCATGGTGGTTAAAGTAAATATGTTATTGTTATAATCATGTCTTTGTTTTCTCTGCAAAATGTGTTTTTTTTTATATTGCATGTCCTTTGCAGACCGTTATAAGTAAAGTTAGATAGACATGACAGTGCAATTGATAGGGGGCTATGCCGATAGTGTGATGAGAGAGACAGACAAGGGTTTGATACGCGCATTAATTGTCCGTCAACAGAGGAAAAGATTGGCTACCTATTCATACACGCATGCCTGTTTACAAAATGTGATGATCCTATCACATGACTGACCCACAGAAAGTTCCTGCTTTGGGGCACGTTTACAAGAAAATGTAAAGAAAAGTCAACTAAAGTACAGTCAAGAAACGTCAAGTCAAATCAAATCAGATCAATTTAAGTCAAATCAAGGACACTTTCATGCATGGAGGCTTACTTGGCATATGCTCCTATCCACATATTTTTATAGACCAACTGGCACTCGATGGATGATGTAATATTCTTCTTCATCATCCAGTACCTTGCCAGCTGGCATGGGCGATCGCGCTTCTCCACAAATTACAATCTTGCTTCTCAAAAAGTTGCTATCTTCGGCGGCATGGATCAATTCATGTGTTGACTCCCTCCCGTGCCATGACATAAAACGGTCAAGAATTTGCTCTCGCTGTCTTCCTCTATCTCTCTTTCCACAAATCTGCCCCAGTTGTCACAACAAGTTCCAGTTTTGTCTTCTCATAATGTGTCCAAAATGATGACTGCTTCTTTCTGTTCTTTGTGATAAAGTTGTGTTTACGACTTAGTTTCCCTCAATATGTGCAGATTGCTCATTTTGGCTAATTAATTTTCAGCATTCTTCTATAAAACCACATTTCCAAGGCTTCTAGAGATTTGTTTGGCCTGTTTACTAATTGTCCAAGATTCACAGCAATATGTTAACATTGTTAAAACATGTTTCCTTCACTTTCATAGAAGTACATCAACGAATAATCGTCAGGCCTTGATGCCGCTATTATGAGACTAAAGGTAAATGTCTTGGTGCTCCTGCATGCACTAGCTAGCTCATTGACCTACTTACTTGCGACTCTTTTAAAAGTTCACTTTATTTTTGGACAGCCCTCATAAGACTGTCATTCCTTTCTGAATGGCTCTAGCTGCTCACCAAAGCAGCATTCCACAAAATGAATGTTTTTTGCAACATATCTGAGCCAATTCTGTTGTGTGCAAGTGAGTCACTGACAATTAACAATTCATGAGAAATTACTTGGAGGCTGCTGAGATAAACGAATGAATGAACAAAGATAATTTTCATAGGTTTAAGAATTGGGCTCATAGGTCCATTTGACATTCTGCCCTTCTTGTCCCTCTCATTTCATACATTATTTCATTCATACACAACTTATTAAATTAAGCTTAGGGGAAAATACCGTGAGACAATGATGCGTATTATATTACGTTGTTTTTATTTACTTTTTCATGTGGGTCTATTCTATATAAAAATGCTGAATTGTGGTTCTAGAGAAGAATGCTGAGATTTAGTTCTATAAAATAATGAGATGTCGTTCTAAAGAAGAATACTGAGATGTAATTCTATAGAAGAATGTTCAGATATAGTTCTGTAGAAGAATGCTGAGATATAGTTCTGTAAAAGAATGCTGAGATTTTTTAAAATATAGAACCAGGTCTCAGCTTCTTCTGTAGAACTGCATCTCAGCATTCTTGTGTGGAACCATATTTCAACTTTCTTATATACTTGAGAACAAACGCAATCCCCCCTCCCCCACCTTTGAATGTGAGCACAGTCCACACTGGACTGATTTTTGTGTATGGATTAGCTTTCCCTATCATCAGTGTCCATCGCCATCAGGCAAACCCACTCCAACTTCTGAGGTGCTTATAATTTACCTCCCAAAGTCAAGGACGAGAAGTCAACATTTTAGTTCAACTGACCAATGTAAGGATTGAACCCGCTACCTCACCTTCTGCACACCGGAAGTTCAGGAGCAAGTACTCTTATGCATTCGGCCATGCTGAATATATAAAACAGAGAAAATTATTTTGGCCTACAATTTGATGACAAACTTGAATTGTCAACAACCTCAAGTTGACTGTTGCTTTCTAGATGTAACACACAACAACAATAAATAAATAATTAATGTTGTTAAATATGAAGGTTATTATCTCTCTAAGGATAGACAGCTGAAATAATATCGCTGTGTAATTTTACCGAGATATTTTCTGTCCCATTAGAGCTTATAACACAGAAGTCGATTGTGCCAAAAGGTTCACCCTCCAGGTCTCCTGCATCATCAGCCATCTTGAAACTAGTGTAGCTATCTAGAATACAGAAAGCAGCAATGTTACTTTTATATCAGAGTAAGATTACTTTATTTCATGGTTTATATAGTCCATTTGGAAATTATGTGACATATATGCGAAAGCTTCCATTCTTCATTCAGTAGTGATATATGCCACCAGAGTATTACTGATGCCTGTCAGAGTTCTACATTGGACTAGCATTAGTGGACAAGAGTTAATAGGTACATATGATGACAAATACGGACAACCACGGAGGACAAGTTGGACATGAGTTAATCCGATAGTTTGACTAGACATCACCGAGACGGTTACTTGGGGTCACGTATGAAGGCAACGAGTGCAGAGAAACACGCTCACTCGTGAGACAGACTAGTGGTGTGGGGTTGAGCACAGCTCGGGAGGGATCACTCCTGATGAGTGAACGAGGTAAAACAAAGACAGGGGGAAGAACGGAACACAGCCTGGACAGTGTGTATTCAGCCTTCGACGGGACAGGACGTGTTCTGAAGCTACACTAAGGGACTTAGGAATATGCGCGACTGAATGAAATACTAATAGCTACTAGACTTTTGTATGAACGCATAGAAGCGAGTGCGATGTAGATAAACAGACGCTTAGAATATACGACAAAGTTATGAAGAAGTAAGGCGATGGTTTTAGACTCAGTGCGTTGGCATGGTTGGTAATAGAGATACACAGATATTAGCCGTGAGCTGTGAATATTTATAACTGTACATAGACATATTTTTTACGGGACGGATTGTCCAGACATTCAGTCTGTGATAATAAAATCCACAGCTATTTATTCTCACACCTGGTGCTGAAGTCAATTTATACTTAATAGCAACACTGTGCCTGTCAAATCGCTCTGTATACAAGCGACTAATGTTCAGATAGGCGTATTATAAAGAGAGGTTCATGACAGTTCCCTCACGGGAAGTAAACATTATTAATACTGTAGCCTAACAGACATGCCATAAGATGCCATTAAGGTGAGTTGGCATCAGACTGGCATCCTCAGTCTGTAAAAAAGCTTTAGCTGCACAGTCCAACTGGTTTACAAAGAGCTTGGGCTGAGCTGGTTCAGAGTTTATTCTCTATTGGCGAATGAACAACAATGGAGGAAGAAGTAGAAGTGATACATGCAACTTTCCTGTGACAATCTACAGATGTGAAATATAATTTTTTCACAAATCACTGACAAAACTGTCATCTACTGCCTATAGTTCCTTGTGGTGTAGGACAGCGAGGGTCTTGAGCATGAGGGATTAAGGCCGCCTGGCTAGTGCAGTCGTCGCGAACTGTGCAGGTTAGGGTTTTTCTTTTTGCCCCAGACAGAAAAAAAATCCACACCTTACCGAGGATTCAAACCCGGGTCTCCTGAAGGCATTCTAGCCACTCGGCCAGCTGCTTTACAAATCACTAATGTCCACAGTATTCACATGATTTTTCTGTAATGTTTAATTTCAAAAGTCTTGATTTCATTTAACAAATCACTATTGAAATGAAATTGAGGCTTTTGAAATTAAATGTTACAGAAAATCACTTGAATACTGTGGATCAAGAAGAAGAAAACTATGGACATTTTACAAGATCTGAACATAGAAGAAAACTGTCTTATGGACAGTGTCATACCTCGGACAGTTTTTTAACAGTTTACACCTAACATGAGTAATTAACTTTTTAATTGTCTTGGTAGCAGATTGAGTCGGAAAAGGAATCTATCTGTCTACCCTCATATGAACAACATGTAGTAAACACTTGCCATTAAGCTTTTAAGTAGTCAGATTAAAGCCTATGGAATCCTTGCCTAAAACTCTTAAACAATGTTGGTGCCTCTATATATATCTTTCTGATTCAAAATGTAAACAGTCATCATTGTCAAGTGCCTTGCCAGCTAGTGTGGGTGATCATGTTTCTCCAAAAACTGCGACCTCCGACTGCATGGATCAATTCGTGTGTTGACTCCCTCCCGTGCCATGACACAAGACTGTCAAGAATTTGCTCTCGCTGTCTACCTCTATCTCTCTTTCCACAAATCCTTCCGGTTGTCACAATATTGTATAGTTTTTGTCTTCCCATAATGTGGCCACAAAATGATGACTGCTTTTTTCTGATGTTTGTGAAAAATTGTCTTTGCAAATTTGCCTCCCTTAAAATGTCCAGATTGCTCATTGTGGCTTTTTGGCTGTCCAATGAATTTTCAGCATCCTTCTATGAAACCACATCTCCAAGGCTTTTTCACCTGCTTACTACTTTTCCAGTACTCACGGTCGTAAGTTAAAACTGGTTCCATGTAACATGCAAGAACTGATTTTCTAACCGTAAACAATAATAAATTATAAAATAACGGTGTATTCTGAAAGACATGATTATATACCCTTTACAATATGAAATAGCAAAGTGTAAATTAAAAACTACTATCCTGTTAAAAAAAAAAACATTGGTACTATATATCCTAATTATGAATGACTGAACAGTAGAAGGGTTGAACAGAACATTATTTGCACAATAAATACTACACTGCTGCTGCTGCTGCTGCTGCTGCTGCTACTACTACTACTACTACTACTACTACTACTAATACTACTACTACCACCACCACTGCTACTACTACTATTTCTAGTACTATTAATAGTACGATTACTACTTTATGCTTTAAATTGTACCCAGTTACACATTGAAATATCAATTGGGGAACCATTTGAGGCCACTAAGACAGTTCATAAATAAACACACATGTATTGACTTGTTAAGTTCAGAAATTAAGTAAATAAAGTAAGTAAATAAATAAATAAAATTAAGTAAGTAAAGCAATAGCATGGCTCGAGACACAGACGTTCACTAGGGAATATGTCCTTAGCGACTCAATGAACATGCTCAAGAGGATAGAGACGGGGTGGATCCGAAGAAAGTGGTTGCTGTCTCTGAAGCGGTCTCGACTGGCAAAGATTAGTTTCATCTTCGTGCCAGGGCATGCGGGTGTACAAGGGAATGAGCAGGCTGACAGGCTTGCAGGTAGGGCTACTGTGGAAGGTGGACGAGCCATGGACCAGACAGACATTCTGAATGCTCTGCGAGAAGTAAGTCGTTTACGAGAACCAAGCGATGACTGGGAATCTACAACCATGGTCAGGCTACGAGATCAGCAAGTTAAAAGAGGTGTGGCCAAACGAACACTACGCGGGAAGCCAAAGAAGAGTTATAAACCAACACAGAACTGGTGTCATTAGCCGCTACACGCTGCGGGATTTGCTGAGGAGGGGATCCGAGCACTTATGAACTGAATGGTTCGATGTGCAATGAGGATGATCTGTCGACTAACTAACGAAGTTCATAAATAAACGCACATGTATTGACTAGATAAGTTCATAAATAAACACATGTATTGACTTGTTAAGTTCATTAATAAACACACAAGTATTGACATGTTAAGTTCATAAATTAAACACATGTATTGACTTGTTAAGTTCATTAATAAACACACAAGTATTGACATGTTAAGTTCATAAATTAAACACAAGTATTGACTTAAGTTCATAATAAACACACATATATTGATTTGTTTAGTTCATAATAAACACACAAGTATTGACTTGTTAAGTTCATAAATAAACATACATGTACTGACTTGTTAAGTTCATAAATTAAACACATGTTTTGACTTGTTAAGTTCATTAATAAATACACAAGTATTGGCTTGTTAAGTTCATAAATTAAACGGAAGTATTGACTTGTTAAGTTCATAATAAACGCACAAATATTGACTTGTTAAGTTCATACATAAACACACAAGTATTGACTTGTTAAGTTCATACATAAACACACAAGTATTGACTTGTTAAGTTCATACATAAACACACAAGTATTGACTTGTTAAGTTCATACATAAACACACAAGTATTGACTTGTTAAGTTCATACATAAACACACAAGTATTGACTTGTTGTGTAGTAGTGCGTCCACTAATCCGCACTTCTTTCCGCTACTTCTATGAGCGCCTAGCAATGCGTGTGTGTTTATTTATAGACGTCGGCTAGAATGTATGAATGCGGCATTCAATGCTAACGGCAACGGTAGCACCTGACACATTGTGTGTGTGTGTGTGTGTGTGTGAGGTTGTGCGTGCGTGCGTGCGCGCGCGCACACACATTGTACAACAAACAGCCTTGATTTGTTTGATATACCGAATCCGGTCCTCACAACAAAATAAAACTACAAGAAGGCGGCAGAAGCAAATTCAAATATCTGAGTTTCAATAATATAAATATAACTAATATAAGTAATAAGAGTGCCTAAGTATACTATAAGCTATTTATTAGAGTAGCAATGTATTATTAACATTGTGACTACCTTCAGTTCAAGTTTTTCAAATAAAATAGATTAGTCAGCTTAATGACAATGAACAATGTAGCTCCAAGATGTACAAATAATTTAGGCAACTTAAGCAACAAATCAAACATATAAATCACCTGCGTTAAAAATTCACAATAAATATAAATATAAGAATAATCGTACTTAGCTAGCTTGATTGCGCTAAGTTGAAAGTTAGTACCTCTGGCGAGAAGATGTACAAGTATTATAACTTGGGAGATTTCCGATGTGCTATAAATATATCAGCCTGTTCCTACGTGTCAGAAGTGGGTGAATTACTTTCCCGAACGTTGCCGGGAGAGCACCCAATTTGTCATCGAGTGACTATTATTGACACCAGACAGGCAACCAATTTGTTAGACCAGGGGTGGGCAAACTACGGCCCGCGGGCCGCATGCGGCCCGCCAAGTGATTTTATGCAGGCCCGCGAGGGCATTTAGAAATAAAAAATTTTAATTCGTTTTTAAGTTATTTTGTTGAATTTTACAGAATTTCATGTACCGTTATGATGAATGTCAATAATAAACGTAAGATTGAAGATGAATGCCGTGTTTTTATTGATGAATGGACAACTAAGTACTGTTTTATAAAAGTTGGCAGCAAATCAGTTTGCTTGTTATGTCGTGAGTCAGTGGCTGTCTTCAAGGAGTACAATTTAAAAAGACATTATCAAACAAAACATTCCGATTTCGGATACAATTTAACGACCGAAGAGAAGGAAAGGAAATGCCTTGAGTTGGTGAAAAATTTGGAGAAACAGCAAACTGTTTTCATTAAACAGTCTTCAATTCAAGATGCTGCAACTGAAGCTAGTCTTGTGCTGTCACACATAATTGTAAAACAGAACAAGCCATTTTCTAATGGCGAGTTCATCAAGGAATGTTTGCTAGATGCAGCACACATTATGTGTTCAGAACCAAAAAAACAAACAAACAAACAAACAAACAACAGAATTGACAACATTACTTTATCAAAGAGAACTGTGGTCAGACGTGTAGACAAGATCAGTGACAATTTGATGCATAAACTTCAAGATGCAAGTAAACAATTTTTGTGGTACTCTCTTGCATTGGATGAGAGTACCGATGTACATGATACTGCCCAATTATTGATATTTATACGTGGAATAAACACTTCTTTCAAGCTCACTGAAGAGTTACTGAGTGTTGAGTCACTCAAAGACACAACCACAGGCCCTGATATATTCAATGCTGTAATAAAACTCTATTGAAAGAACTGGGTTGGTTTGGAACAAGATGGCAAGTGTTACAACTGACGGAGCTCGTGCTTTGACTAGAAAAAATGTAGGTTAACAGTTAGACGAATAATTTTCTTTTCATGCTTGCAGTCCAATAATCAGTAGTCACTGCTCCTCACACTGGTGTCCCTTTTGGATGACGGATAAGATCCTTTACATACCAGATCCCAGAGAGACATTCGGGACAAAATCTATATGGCTTAAATAAAGATTAAGCCCCTGAATACCCAATAGTACAGCCGAGAATGGCTCGTTACTATGTGTAATTAGCTGGTCTTGGTATCCCCCAAGGAGTGGGAAGGAGAAGGTTGGATGAAAAGATTGACGTCTGCTATTGGATTACGAAGCAGGGCAAATTATCCCCCTGACAATACCCCTATCTGTTGATTATAATAAATCCCCCACCAAGGTAAGCAAGGCAATTGCTTCCCTTAGAAAAAAAAGTATAGTGATTGAGCTACGAGTTAAAACAAACTACGATCACTTTATATACTATCAATATGAAAACAAAAACTGATTATTTGCACAATGATGATGATGACGGTGACGGTGACGATGACGGTGACGGTGACGATAACGAGGATGATGATGATGATGATGATTGATGATGATGATGATGATTGATGATGATGATGATGATGATGATGATGATGATTGATGATGAATGATGATGATGATGATGATGATGATTGATGATGATGATGATGATGATGATGATGATGATGATGATGATGATGATGATGATGATGATGATGATGATGATGATGATGATGATGATGATGATGATGATGATGATGATGATGATGATGATGATGATGATGATGATGATGATGATGATGATGATGATGATGATGATGATGATGATGATGATGATGATGATGATGATGATGATGATGATGATGATGATGATGATGATGATGATGATGATGATGATGATGATGATGATGATGATGATGATGATGATGATGATGATGATGATGATGATGATGATGATGATGATGATGATGATGATGATGATGATGATGATGATGATGATGATGATGATGATGATGATGATGATGATGATGATGATGATGATGATGATGATGATGATGATGATGATGATGATGATGATGATGATGATGATGATGATGATGATGATGATGATGATGATGATGATGATGATGATGATGATGATGATGATGATGATGATGATGATGATGATGATGATGATGATGATGATGATGATGATGATGATGATGATGATGATGATGATGATGATGATGATGATGATGATGATGATGATGATGATGATGATGATGATGATGATGATGATGATGATGATGATGATGATGATGATGATGATGATGATGATGATGATGATGATGATGATGATGATGATGATGATGATGATGATGATGATGATGATGATGATGATGATGATGATGATGATGATGATGATGATGATGATGATGATGATGATGATGATGATGATGATGATGATGATGATGATGATGATGATGATGATGATGATGATGATGATGATGATGATGATGATGATGATGATGATGATGAATAATGTGAATAAACCTCACCAATTTAATAAAATACATAACTGTTGTTGATGGTTGTGGCATGACATCGGGAATCCAGGTGAGATGATGCTTCGATAAACTGCACTAAAGATCCAAAATGCTCCAATAGGCTTAGCTAGTATCAACTATGGTCATCTAGGATCATCTAGTCGGTATTCGGAACCACTGACCCGACCTAACGTCACCTTGTCTCTTCTCGTTGTCACTGAATGAGATCTCTCGAAAAACCGATGCTCTTGGTGAAAACTAGGAATAAATTTTAAAGAATACGTAGTTCTAAAGCCTACCCATATACAATCCTATATCTTATATAACTACCACACACATTCACATACAATAGGATGTAGGGCCGTGTCTTGCTTCCAGATTTTACTGCGTTCACTCTCCTCTTTCTCTCTATCATTCTCATGCTTTGTCGAGTCGGGGGGACTTTTCCAGTAGTCGAACACGCCTATAGGTACATCTTCTGCCTTCCTATTTACCGGTTCCGTCAAAAGAAATGAAATATCCTAAGTCATTGTCACCCATTCAAACACCCGGTTCTTTGCAGCGGCACCGTCAAATGTTGTTTTAGCAGAACAAATGGTCAGTGGCGTTATTACACGAGTGGCTGACCGCCGGGCTTAAGTACAGAGGATCAGTCTCTGTGCCTGGCCTCAGTGAGTTATGATGAACGCTCCATATATCCGTTACATATTGTGGGTAATGTCTACACCACTACATCTTTGCTCCAAACACAACCACGATGGTATCATATAAAATTCACCATGGGGTAGCCTTTTACATGTGAAGCATATTACAACCTTCGGAAACATGTATGGAGAATGCCACTTAAAATGCACAACAAACATACACCCGAGTGTGATACATTACAATAGGAGCCTACTACAGCGATAGACAGTATGTTTATAACCGTTGCGCGTAATAACAAAATAGCACAGCACACTATTCATCCCGGTGAGTTACCATATTGCATTCAGTATCTCAAGCATACAATAAACACTATGCATAGAAAGATGTTCCTACATATGTAGTAAGAATACAAAAAAGAATACACTATTCAGACAAATGAGAACGAGTTCTAATTGAATTAGCAATTAAAGTCTGTCCAAATCTGCAGTTACAGAGCAGAATAGTTATTTGAACCTAACATTCATAGAACCTTCTAAAACATAAGAATCAGACTTATGAAATTTATAATATAAATCCTTCATACATGATCCTCCAAATATTCAAGTCTGATTGAGACGTTCCTTTTCCGAGCATTTATACACATCCTTTTATCTGTGGGGTAACTTTGATTTTTCTTATCTTGCAGTGGGTGTTAGCCATGTTTTTTTTTCTAGACCAAAATTGGTGTCTGTCCGTCGTAAATTCCCCCCTGAGCGGCTGGCCACCTCACGCCTGTTGACCGATAGACGTCTCTGTTTAGTCTGAATCTCACACGTTGCGTCTTTCTCTGCGGTTAGCAAAGAGTCCGAGGTGTTACGCATTTTTCGGGGTAATCGTCGATTGGTTTCCCACCTATGTCAGTTTCCCTGGCCTGGAGTCTGCCCGGCGAGTTTCACATGCCCGTCTTCCACGTTCCCTGGAAAAACAGATGCCCCCTTTTGGTTTGAAGTTCACTGTTTGAAGTTGCAGTTACGATCTAGCAGCTTCGTTGGTGACCAGCACTGGCGTCAAATTTTAACTTGTTCAAACATAGAAACCAGACCTTAGTCATTTTGATATATGCGTGCAATGTTGTGCCAGCTTCTTAAACGTTGAGAATACGGTTTATTCTTCTGCTCATTCCTCTTGTATTCCTTAATTTGTCCATCTCGATAGTTGACCGAGATACATTATGGGATTGATATACGCGCGTTATGTGACTCTGAGTAAAAACGAGTACCTGGGAGATGAAGAATCTGGGATATCAATGATCGGCACAAACTGTAATTACAAAGTCGATCAGAGGTCATGGAGAAACAGAAATAAAAAAAGAGAACAGAAATGATCAAAAATATTTTCAACAACGTGAGATCAGTATTAATATCTAGAGAGATTAATAACGCATTAAAAATTAGAATTGTCAAATGTTATGTATATTCAACACTACTATATGGCGCGGGAGTCTGGACAATAGATAAGTGCATTAGAAAGTCGAATATAGGCCCTGGAGATGTAGATATACAGAGGAATAGGTCGTATTTCATGGAAACAAAAACATTCAAATTCAGAGGTTCTAGAAAAACTGAGCATGAAAAGACAATTGATGAAAGAAGGGAATAAAGAGGCAGGTGAAATATTTCAGCCATGTTAAAAGACATAATTTCTTCTTCTTCTTCTTCTTCTTCTTCTTCTTCTTCAGCATTCCGAGCCATTGAGGTTCTTTGCTGCAGATACAAGCCGTCTCCATTCGTCTCTCTGGTGGAACTTCTCTTGCCAGTCGTTGATTCCAAGTGCTTGTAGGTCTGTATGTATATTATATATTATCTCTCCGCCGTCTTCTTGGTCTACCTCGGGGTCTACGGTCATTTATCAAAGACATAACACCGTTATAAAAACCATTCTGGAGAGTACGGTTGAAGGTAAGAGAGCAAAACGTAAACAACAATACAATTGTTAAGATACATCAAGAGATGGACAAACAGCAGTCTGACAGAATGTACAATCAAGGTTAGAGATAGACAGTGTTAGAAATCCATTGCAGCCAACTGTCATTGTGAAGATAACGCCTGATTGATTGTTATAATCAATGGAGGCAGCTCTCTCTCTCTCTCTCTCTCTCTCTCTCTCTCTCTCTCTCTCTCTCTCTCTCTCTCTCTCTCTCTCTCTCTCTCTGTGTGTGTTTTGTTGTTGTTGTTGTTGTTTATTTCACACACAGAGGTACCACGTAAACATTACAGTCTGACACACAGAGGCACCACATTAACAGCTGAACACACAATGACACCGTGTTAACGGCTTGACAAACAGAGATGTGTAAATAGTCTGGCGCACAGAGATGCAAGGTAAACAATCTAACACACAGAGATACCACGCAAACATCAATGTTTGACTCACACCTATACAGCATAAACACTTTTACACACAGAGATACTATGCAAACAGTTTGACACAGAGAGGTGCCACTTAAACATCACAGATGGCACACAGAGATACGACATAGCAATGTAACACACACAGGTGCAACTAAAACATCGCAGTCTAACACACAGAGATGCCAAGTAAACATCAGTTTCACACACAGAAGTACCACGTAAATATAAGTCTCACACATAGAGATACCACGTAAACATCAGTTTTACACATAGTGATACTACGTAAACATCAGTTTCACACAAGAGATATCACGTAAACATCAGTATCAGGTTCACACACAGAGATACCACGAAAATATCGCAGTATTACATACAGAGATACTACGTAGACATCACAGTTTAACACGCAGAGATACCACGTAAACATCACATATATTCAGGGTGATAAAACACAAACGTTTAGACAACCAAAACACTGTATTCCGAAAACTGCGTTGTTTTAATTTAACAATCACTCTTTGGTCAGATGTCCAACATGCGTTATGTTTGTTTGGCGTACTTATATTGTAAAATCTGGCCTCTTCTCTTCATTTTAAAAAAGTAACTTAAAAGTCGACAGGGTCGATTTCATTACATCGGGTTTTTATTCCAAATGGCTCAGTCTCTTTCCGCAGCGCGGGCTACCGAAAGCATCGCACAACGCACGAACTCCGTAGCTGCAGCGATGACCTACAGGAATCTAAAAAAAAAAATGCACTCCTTAGCTCGGAATCGAACCCACAACCTCGGAAGCGCGAGGCAGACGGCTTGATCATTCGCCACTGAGGCTCCCTTTTCTTCATTTACCCCAGTGAAGTGTTAGGGGAAGGATGGGAGTGTTGTAAGGATCTTTTACTCGCTCTTTCTAATGCTATATTTAAGTTGGTACTCATTTCTCTAAGGTTATTTTTGATACCATCACTCAGTTGTCTTCGCGGTCTTAACCTTGCTCTGTCACAACTGTCAGTTATGGGGTCTTGAGTCTGAGGAATTAAGGTCGCCTGGCTAGTGCAGTCGCCGCGAACTGTGCAGGATAGAATTCTCTTTTTGCCTCAGACAGAAAACAACTCCACATCTTACCGAGGACTCGAACCCGTGCCGAAGGAGAATCCGGCATTCTAGCCACTCGGCCAGCTGCTCCTCCCCCTTTGCCCTGTATTCATTATATTTCTTCAATGTGGCTCTTTGTGCCAGAAGGCAACACTGCATCTGAGGTGGCCAAACTATTTAATCGGTTGTTCTTTAATGAAGTACACGACATGTTTCAGACCTTGTCATCCTCTAATTTCCACATTCCTAATTAATTCTATCTCTCACAGTTACTCCCGCAGCTCTTCTATGACATCATGTCTCAGTTGTTATGATTATGAGCTCATTAGTTGCAGTAATCCCAAAGAAATCAGGAGCCTTGGAAAGTGATCAACATCGAACTATTAGTATACTGAGCAACATAACGAAGACTTTGCTAAGAATTATTATGCAAATAAAGAGTTAAGATGAAAATACAACCCAAATTAGAAGATCAATGTGGGTTTGTATAAGGCAAAGGTACAATTAATGCTGTGTATATGCTGAGAACATTAATTGAACATTCTTTAGAAGTAAACAAGGAGCTACATCTTTGCTTTATTGACTTCACGAAGGGTTTCGATAAAGTAAGACATGTCAACATGATAAAGATGATTGCAGATCTACAAATTGATTGAAAAGACCTTAGACTTGTAAAAAAACATATTTTGGAAACAACAAGCTGCCAAAAAGATTGATAACGAAATAGGCCAATATCAGCTTAATAAGAGAGGTGTGAGATAGGGATGTGTAATGTCTCCAGATCTTTTTTCTCCATACAGTGAAAATCTTTTCAGAAATGTAGAAGATAAGAAAGGAATCATCATTGGGGGACGTAACATCAATAACAATAGATATGCGGATGATACATTATTGATTGCAGGCAATGAGCAGGATCTGCAACATTTAGTAGATGCAATTGTTACACACAGTGAACAACGAGGGTTAGAATTAAATTGTAAGAAGACAGATTATGGTCACCACTAGGAAGAAGGAAGTACCACAATGTAATATACAAGTAAATGGGAATATTCTTAAACAAGTGAATCGGTACAATTATCTTGGAACAGTCATAATATCTGATGGGAGATGCCTTGCAAAAGGCTACCTTCTCCATGGTGATTCTTGTTCTAATCTCTTCAAGATGAAAAACATGCTGACCAATAAAAATATGTCCATTGCAATGAGAAAAAGAGTGTTGATGTGCTACATAGAACACGTACTTGTGTATGGTTGTGAAGCGTGGACAATGAGAAAAGCTGAAAAACATCTGATGGCTATGGAAATGTGGTTTCTGAGGAAAACGCAAAGAATACCATGGACAGACAGAAAAACCAATGACCAAGTCCCACAAGAAACAAATGAAAATCGTATACTCATTAGGGAAATTGGACGTAGACAGTCAAACAATTTTGGTCACCTTATGAGAAGAAACAAATTGGAGAACTTGATGACAACTAGCAACATCGAGGGGAAGAGAACAAGGGGAAGGCAGAGAAGTAAATACCTGGATGGCTTGATCACATAGTTTGGCGAAACTAGAACACTGAGCTGATCCACGACTCTGGTGGTCGAGTGAGATGGCGAATCATGACCGCTTATGCTTATCGGCATGGCACATGATGAATGAAGTCACAATAAGCATCTGTATTTGAACAAGCAAATGTACAGGCTTTCTCTGTGTGACATACCACTATGCTCATGTGGGCAGTGTGCTCAACCTATTGAGCATGTTCTTCATGTGTCAAAGTACATAGCGAGGTGCTGTCCTCTGCCAGTCTCCCTGGAGAAGGGATTAACAACTTTCTCCATAATCTCCTATATCCACGTGATGAACACAGCTGCGCGAGATTCGGCAGCGGATCGCATCGAGTTGATTACTTACAGGGTATGTGAGCCGATCGCTCAGAAAACAATGGCACACTAATGAGCGTAATCTTGCCAAGAACATCAACAACAGCTGAAAAATGCTGGTGTTGACTGCAATGTCCTGTAAGGGAAATACAACTTTAAAAAAAAAAAGTGTGTCCTCTAATCCCTGCTTCTGTCCTTTACTTCTATGAACACCAAACAACACATGTCTGCAATGAAGTCTCTTGCCTTGTAGACACCCTTTTCTTCTTCATCCTCCTCCCCTTCTTCTTTTCCTTCTTCATTCTCTACCTTTTCTTGCTCCTTTCATCCACTTCTTTCTTCTTATTCTTCTTCTCTTCCTCTTCATCGACCTCTTCTCGTTCACATCTTCTTCCGACTCCCCTTCCTGCTCCACCTGTTTCTCCGTCTCCTCTTCTCATTAGGATCCTTCGCTTGTTGTGAGCTTCTGATAAATCCAGACAAACATACATCACTTTAGAGTAATATATTCAACATATTCTACGAGAGAGAGAGAGAGAGAGAGAGAGAGAGAGAGAGAGAGAGAGAGAGAGAGAGAGAGAGAGAGAGAGAGAGAGAGAGAGAGAGAGAAAATAATACATGATTTGATAAAAATTTTAACTCTCCGTCTGTTCCAATCCACACTGAAATATGTATGGGTTCTATTAATTAGATTCTGTTATTAAACTTTATAACACAGGCAATTCAGAGTTACTGCTGATTTACATGTACTACTTAACCTTGCTGTCATGACTGATGATAATTTCTTATATTGTGCTTAAAAAGGACATACTAACTGCAACTCATGGAGGGGACCAAGGATGGAGTTATACCTCTAAATAGCACAAAGCCTGGGCTGAATTGTAGAGACCATGTGTTGCCCATGCAGCATGATCCCCCTCTCGGCCTGCCTAGTTTACTCCAGAGGAAAGGAAACACCATTGCAAGACAAGCTACAGAAGATGCCAGATCAGCAAAGTGATGCTCTAACCATCTGCATGTCGGAGCTTCAATGCTAGACCACATGTGGACCAAAGCTTAGGGCCTGGTCTACAATGCCATAACATTTAGTCTTAGGTTGATTTACATGTCATCTTCTTTAAAAACTGCATTTGTGGTGAAGGGGTAGCAAATGCAATTCTCAATCCCACATACCGCTTTCAAAATCAGCTGCAGACAATTTAGAAACATACCGCCTTGTGTTGATTTTTAACAATGGCATGAGCATCAGTCGTTCAGAAATCAATGACAAACTACTGAACGTAAACTTGCCTAGTAAATCCCAAACAGCCCAAAAATGCTGGGGTCAACTGCGACATCTTGTAAAGGACATGCAACTAATTTTGCGTTTAACTCCTTCACTGGTCAGTTGGACTAAAATGTTGACTTCTCGTCCTTGATTTGGGGACGTAAATTACAAGTAACTCAGAAGTCGGAGTAGGTTCGCCTGATGGCGAGGGACACTGGCAATAAGGAAAACTAATTCACAGGCAAAAATGAGTCCAGTGCACCAGAAGTAGTAGCATGTGTATTTATTACGCTTGAGTTCAAGGTCAGCGAGCGCCGAAAAAATATATACAAAAAATAACTACACCTCAGAGACACTTGTGCTTTCAAATAATCAAATTCAATAATTTAACTTTCTGATATAGGCAACACATAATTGAATGTGATTTATATTTAATCTACTCTAAAATCTATACAACTCAGAGGCACTTGTGTATTGTATTAATGAGATACCACTATTAAACTTTATAACACAAGCAACAGTTTTTTTTTTCACAATGTGATTTATATTTTTTTTTAAATGTTGCATATCCCTTACAGGACGTTGCAGTCAACACCAGTATTTTTCAGCTGTTGTTGATGTACTAGGCATGTTTTACATTCAGTAGTTTGTCATTGCTTTCAGAATGACCGGCTCACATACCCCTGTAAGTTACCAGCACAGCACGAACCGCTGTCGATTCTTGCAGCTGCTGTTTTCCCCACATGGATATATGGGATTATGAACAATGTCGTTAACAACTTGGCCAGGGAGACCAGTTTATATTGCATCTACTTTAAAACCAAACTAACTCCAAGACATTTGTGCTTTCTATATGGAGATTCAATGATTAAACTCTATGGCACCGGTAACACAGAAGTAACTGTGATTTAGACATAATCTACTTTAAAACCATTTCTTGTTGCATTAATTAGATCATACTATTAAACTTTATGACACTGGTAACACACAAGTAAATATGATTTATATGTAATTTATTTTAACTATTTATTTAACCAACTTCCATTAAGAGACGTTCAATATTCACTTTCAACAGTAGCTTTACAATATCCATCAGCGCCACCCCCCTCCAAACTCCACTTTCAATGGCAGTCTTCGAAAGCCCAGTTCCATCAGCAAACTTCCAATGTCAACTTTCATCTGAAAATTTCCAACGCTTCATCCAACGTCCAAATAACCCCTTTGCCACAGCGCTGGCTTTATCACTAGACTCCTTGTGTTTTCTGTAGTGGAATATTGCTGAACATAATTTTCATGATTGCAGCTATCATGTTATCAGAGACCTTCATGTGGTTTTTCTCTCCATGTGTGTGTGTACAAGTACATGCATGTGTCTTACATATATTATGGCAAAAAGAAATGCTCCACTCAATATATATATATATATATATATATATATATATATATATATATATATATATATATATATATATATATATATATATATATATATATATATATATATGTGTGTGTGTGTGCAGCAGAATCTTTTTTCTACATGCTACAGTTTGAACTTCAACATTATCTTCTCATTCAGAAAGCAATGGCAAACTACTGAAGGTAAAATTATCTAGAAAATCAATCTGGGTTGGGGTTGATCCTGCAAATGGCATGCAAATTTAACAGAATATAACATGAATAATGGCCGGTTGTACAGAGACAAATCAAGTCAAAGACACATTTCCACACCTTGAGACATGTTGAATATATCGTGCTAGCCCAATATTTGTATAGACCAATAGACAAATGTGATAGTCACTGTATCACACAGGCTTTGTTGGCCTTGTTAAAATTGTGTTCCATTTTGAAAATATCTCTCGGGAAACTCAGTCCTTCTAGTCAGGGAATGACAAAATATGACAGGTATGTATGATGATTATAAGGCACATTACTTCCGAGGAAGATAACAGAATTTGTGTTGTATACTATTATAATGTTAACAGATTCAGTGCCAAACAAAATACAGGTTTGGACCAAACAATAATGGCTAGTGGAAAATGGGAAGTGGAGGTGTGTCACAGTTATGCCTTAAAAGTTGTTAATATAGCAGCAGACATGTTATATTATAATGCAATGACAACATTTGGGAAATATATAAGTCCATGGCAGATACGGGAGGTCACGTAAGACAATTAATCATCCCATGGCACTTAATCAGTTAAAGATATGGTTTAACTATAACAATGAAACTGGTCTATCAATTCAAATGAAAATGCTGACAGGTTTGTAGGCGGGTACACTTTGGAAAGTAGTTGAGCAATGGACAGGACGGATATACTGAATGCCCTCAGAGAGATAGTGAAATTAAAGTAATCAAGTGATGACTGTGAATCTGCAACCTTGATCAGACTGCAAGAAAATCCATCAAAAGGGGCGAGGCCAGACAAGAACGCTAAGTGGGGGAGGGGGGGGCCTAAAAATAATAGCCAACCCTTACAGAAATGGTGTCATCAGCTGCCACAAACTGAAGGAGATACTAAGGACAGGATCAAAGCACTTATGAACTGAATGGTTTGGCCAGCAGTAAAAATAATATGTCGACTAACTAAACTAAATAACAATAGTGCCTTCACAAATGTTTTCCCCCATATAAAAATCCATAACTCAGTAACCAACTGAGGGAAAATTATTTGATTTAGCATATAACCTTATCATTATGTACACCCATCAGGAAAAATTTGGGTTCTGTAGATTTTACAGCAGATCTCAATGTTTGTTTATATGCGGTATATAATTTACGGGTCAGAGATGAAGTGCATACTATGAAATGTATTACATCTTCACATGGAAACATCAGTGTTAAAAATGAATATTCTCTGTGGTAACCAGGAATTTTCTTATGAGAAGCACGTCATATAGGGGAGCGGAAGTGTTCAGAGGTCATTACCAGAATGGACCTGCATTACTGTAAAACAAGTTTGTTAGCGTGAATTCAATGTATTTTCGCCAAAACATCAAAGAAATTTCATAGCTTTCCGTGATTTCAGTTGCCTTTGGACATAGCAAAGACATATTCTTTGGGTGGGAGTAAATATAAGACTGCAGGAACAATTTCATAACAATGCAGCAGATACTTTTTTTAAAACATTGAAAGTGAATGAGGGAAAACATTTGTGAACGCACTATATAACTTGGATCAGGCCAGGGTTGGTCATGTCTCCTCGATGGGGTTTAGGTATTTTATTGTCAGTAGTCTTCCATGTAATGCCCAGATGAAAGCAGTAAGAAATAAAACAAATTTCCTTCACACTGTTCTACATGTAATCAATCTCTACTTTCTTTTAGCTTGTTTTCTTCTTCTTCTTACATTTTCAAATGTCAGTTGGAATATATTTTCAACAAGCTTTCTAATGTTGACATCTCTATAAAGTTTGTCCTCAAGTAAAGCTTTAAAGCACAGTATCCTAGCACTAACTGTGTGTGAAATCCATATATTGTTCTCATTTCTTTAGTTTAGGAGAACAATTATACAGTGGAAACCTGGTGATGATACTAAAACCGAAACAATAAAAATACAACCCTATACAAATAAAACAATAATAAATCATGCTGGAATTTTCGTCCTTGGCTTGGTGGTGTAAATTATAAGTACCCCAAATCAAACAATAATCAATCATTTAAGCTCTATCCTTCTAGAAGCAAAACAGTTCACTGGATCAATGAGCGAACGAAAGAAGAAGAAGAACTGGATAAATGTTGTTTTACATCAATACAAATGATCCTATACGCTACGAAACAGTAACAGTAATAACAGTAATTTCTGATTCAGGTTCATGTATACCATAGTCCCATAGACTCATTTCATCCTGCAAGATTATGTTGTTATATCTCCATGTCTGTACTTTGCCTTCTGCTTGAAACTGTCGTGGATAAATACAAAAAGAAGATACATTTATTAAAAGGACAAATCATTCCTATAAGACATTTCTCTCTAAACAAAAACAAAAAAACAACTTAGCATACAAAGCATTATTCAATTTTGTTACAGGGTATATTTACCTTCGAGGTCAGCGTGGCTGAAAGGATAAGAGCACTTGCTCAAAACTTCCTGTGCCTTGAGTGTGGAGTAGTGGCTTCATTCCCTACATCATTCATTCATTCAGTTGAATTCTCTTTGCTTTATCGTCTTTTGTAGCCAACCTTCTTCAATATTCAGATCTTGTCGTATGGATGCATTTATTCTTTTCTGTATCCAAGATATTCTTAGAACCCGTCTATAACATTTGTATTCAAAGGCATTTATGTGCTGTTCAGCTTGTTTAGTAAGTGTCTAGGTCTCACGGGCGTTTGTTGCAATGGGAAAGATGCATGCTCTTAAAAATATAATTTTTGTAGGTCTATCTGTCCCACGTCACAATTTATTCACTTGTTTTAGTTTGTGTAGGTCTATCTGTCTCCTGTCACAATTTATTCACTTATTTTAGTTTTTGTAGGTCTATCTGTCTCCCATCACAATTTATTCAGTTGTTTTAGTTTGTGTACGTCTATCTGTCTCCCGTCACAATTTATTCACTTGTTTTAGTTTGTGTAGGTCTGTCTGTCTCATGCCACAATTTATTCAGTTGTTTTAGTTTTTGTAGGTCTATCTGTCTCCCGTCACAATTTATTCAGTTGTTTTAGTTTTTGTAGGTCTATCTGTCTCATGCCACAATTTATTCAGTTGTTTTAGTTTTTGTAGGTCTATCTGTCTCCTGTCACAATTTATTCAGTTGTTTTAGTTTTTGTAGGTCTATCTGTCTCCCGTCACAATTTATTCAGTTGTTTTAGTTTGTGTAGGTCTATCTGTCTCCCATCACAATTTATTCACTTGTTATAGTTTTTGTAGGTCTATCTGTCTCACGTCACAATTTATTCACTTGTTTTAGTTTTTGTAGGTCTATCTGTCTCCCGTCACAATTTATTCAGTTGTTTTAGTTTTTGTAGGTCTGCCTGTCTCACACCACAATTTATTCAGTTGTTTTAGTTTTTGTAGGTCTATCTGTCTCACGTCACAATTTATTCAGTTGTTTTAGTTTGTGTAGGTCTATCTGTCTCCCATCACAATTTATTCACTTGTTTTAGTTTGTGTAGGTCTATCTGTCTCCCGTCACAATTTATTCACTTGTTTTAGTTTGTGTAGGTCTGTCTGTCTCACGCCACAATTTATTCAGTTGTTTTAGTTTTTGTAGGTCTGTCTGTCTCACGCCACGAATTTATTCAGTTGTTTTAGTTTTTGTAGGCCTATCTGTCTCACGTCACAATTTATTCAGTTGTTTTAGTTTGTGGAGGTCTATCTGTCTCCCATCACAATTTATTCAGTTGTTTTAGTTTGTGTAGGTCTATCTGTCTCCCGTCACAATTTATTCACTTGTTTTAGTTTGTGTAGGTCTGTCTGTCTCACGCCACAATTTATTAAGTTGTTTTAGTTTTTGTAGGTCTATCTATATCCCGTCACAATTTATTCAGTTGTTTTAGTTTTTGTAGGTCTATCTGTCTCCCGTCACTATTTATTCACTTGTTTTAGTTTGTGTAGGTCTGTCTGTCTCACGCCACAATTTATTCAGTTGTTTTAGTTTGTGTAGGTCTATCTGTCTCTCGTCACAATTTATTCACTTGTTTTAGTTTTTGTAGGTCTATCTGTCTCACGTCACAATTTATTCAGTTGTTTTAGTTTGTGGAGGTCTATCTGTCTCCCATCACAATTTATTCACTTGTTATAGTTATTGTAGGTCTATCTGTCTCACGTCACAATTTATTCACTTGTTTTAGTTTTTGTAGGTCTATCTGTCTCCCGTCACAATTTATTCAGTTGTTTTAGTTTTTGTAGGTCTGCCTGTCTCACACCACAATTTATTCAGTTGTTTTAGTTTTTGTAGGTCTATCTGTCTCACGTCACAATTTATTCAGTTGTTTTAGTTTGTGTAGGTCTATCTGTCTCCCATCACAATTTATTCACTTGTTTTAGTTTGTGTAGGTCTATCTGTCTCCCGTCACAATTTATTCACTTGTTTTAGTTTGTGTAGGTCTGTCTGTCTCACGCCACAATTTATTCAGTTGTTTTAGTTTTTGTAGGTCTGTCTGTCTCACGCCACGAATTTATTCAGTTGTTTTAGTTTTTGTAGGCCTATCTGTCTCACGTCACAATTTATTCAGTTGTTTTAGTTTGTGGAGGTCTATCTGTCTCCCATCACAATTTATTCACTTGTTTTAGTTTGTGTAGGTCTATCTGTCTCCCGTCACAATTTATTCACTTGTTTTAGTTTGTGTAGGTCTGTCTGTCTCACGCCACAATTTATTAAGTTGTTTTAGTTTTTGTAGGTCTATCTATATCCCGTCACAATTTATTCAGTTGTTTTAGTTTTTGTAGGTCTATCTGTCTCCCGTCACTATTTATTCACTTGTTTTAGTTTGTGTAGGTCTGTCTGTCTCACGCCACAATTTATTCAGTTGTTTTAGTTTGTGTAGGTCTATCTGTCTCTCGTCACAATTTATTCACTTGTTTTAGTTTTTGTAGGTCTATCTGTCTCCCGTCACAATTTATTCAGTTGTTTTAGTTTTTGTAGGTCTATCTGTCTCATGTCACAATTTATTCAGTTGTTTTAGTTTTTGTAGGTCTGTCTGTCTCATGTCACAATTTATTCAGTTATTTTAGTTTTTGTAGGTCTGTCTGTCTCATGTCACAATTTATTCAGTTGTTTTAGTTTTTGAAGAGCAATACCAAACATGGTACACAATCAAATGAACAAGTGCTGGTCAGCATGGCCAAATGGATAAGAACGCGTGTTCTTAAACATCCGGTGTGCTGATGCCAAGGTTAGCGGTTCAACCCCTACATCGGACAGTTGGACTAAAATGTTGACATGTATTAGGGAATATATTTTCCTTCAGCACTGAATCAGTTAATTTCTGTTAACTTCACAAATTCCCTAGTGCTATAAAAGCTTCACTAGCCTTCTGTAATCTGATTGTGATATCTTTATCTGTTGACTTCCACAAATTCCCTAGTGCTATAAAAGCTTCACTAGCCTTCTGTAATCTGATTGTGATATCTTTATCTGTTGACTTCCACAAATTCCCTAGTGCTATAAAAGCTTCACTAGCCTTCTGTAATCTGATTGTGATATCTTTATCTGTTGACTTCCACAAATTCCCTAGTGCTATAAAAGCTTCACTAGCCTCCTGTAATCTGATTGTGATATCTTTATCTGTTGACTTCCACAAATTCCCTAGTGCTATAAAAGCTTCACTAGCCTCCTGTAATCTGATTGTGATATCTTTATCTGTTGACTTCCACAAATTCCCTAGTGCTATAAAAGCTTCACTAGCCTCCTGTAATCTGATTGTGATATCTTTATCTGTTGACTTCCACAAATTCCCTAGTGCTATAAAAGCTTCACTAGCCTCCTGTAATCTGATTGTGATATCTTTATCTGTTGACTTCCACAAATTCCCTAGTGCTATAAAAGCTTCACTAGCCTCCTGTAATCTGATTGTGATATCTTTATCTGTTGACTTCCACAAATTCCCTAGTGCTATAAAAGCTTCACTAGCCTCCTGTAATCTGATTGTGATATCTTTATCTGTTGACTTCCACAAATTCCCTAGTGCTATAAAAGCTTCACTAGCCTCCTGTAATCTGATTGTGATATCTTTATCTGTTGACTTCCACAAATTCCCTAGTGCTATAAAAGCTCCACTAGCCTCCTGTAATCTGATTGTGATATCTTTATCTGTTGACTTCCACAAATTCCCTAGTGCTATAAAAGCTCCACTAGCCTCCTGTAATCTGATTGTGATATCTTTATCTGTTGACTTCCACAAATTCCCTAGTGCTATAAAAGCTCCACTAGCCTCCTGTAATCTGATTGTGATATCTTATCTGTTGACTTCCACAAATTCCCTAGTGCTATAAAAGCTCCACTAGCCTCCTGTAATCTGATTGTGATATCTTTATCTGTTGACTTCCACAAATTCCCTAGTGCTATAAAAGCTCCACTAGCCTCCTGTAATCTGATTGTGATATCTTTATCTGTTGACTTCCACAAATTCCCTAGTGCTATAAAAGCTCCACTAGCCTCCTGTAATCTGATTGTGATATCTTTATCTGTTGACTTCCACAAATTCCCTAGTGCTATAAAAGCTCCACTAGCCTCCTGTAATCTGATTGTGATATCTTTATCTGTTGACTTCCACAAATTCCCTAGTGCTATAAGAGCTCCACTAGCCTCCTGTAATCTGATTGTGATATCTTTATCTGTTGACTTCCACAAATTCCCTAGTGCTATAAAAGCTCCACTAGCCTCCTGTAATCTGATTGTGATATCTTTATCTGTTGACTTCCACAAATTCCCTAGTGCTATAAAAGCTCCACTAGCCTCCTGTAATCTGATTGTGATATCTTTATCTGTTGACTTCCACAAATTCCCTAGTGCTATAAAAGCTCCACTAGCCTCCTGTAATCTGATTGTGATATCTTTATCTGTTGACTCCCACAAATTCCCTAGTGCTATAAAAGCTCCACTAGCCTCCTGTAATCTGATTGTGATATCTTTATCTGTTGACTTCCACAAATTCCCTAGTGCTATAAAAGCTCCACTAGCCTCCTGTAATCTGATTGTGATATCTTTATCTGTTGACTTCCACAAATTCCCTAGTGCTATAAGAGCTCCACTAGCCTCCTGTAATCTGATTGTGATATCTTTATCTGTTGACTTCCACAAATTCCCTAGTGCTATAAAAGCTCCACTAGCCTCCTGTAATCTGATTGTGATATCTTTATCTGTTGACTTCCACAAATTCCCTAGTGCTATAAAAGCTCCACTAGCCTCCTGTAATCTGATTGTGATATCTTTATCTGTTGACTTCCACAAATTCCCTAGTGCTATAAAAGCTCCACTAGCCTCCTGTAATCTGATTGTGATATCTTTATCTGTTGACTTCCACAAATTCCCTAGTGCTATAAAAGCTCCACTAGCCTCCTGTAATCTGATTGTGATATCTTTATCTGTGCCATCAGCTTTGCCTGCATTGCTACCTAAGTGTGTGTATGAATCCATCTCTTGAAGTGAGGTTTCACCAGGGGAGATCAGGTTATCATTTGCTTGATTTCCCATCATTATTTGTGTCTTTCCAAATTGTTATGACCTCCCATCCAATGCTGTTAGTCTATCCAGCATCTGATTTTGTGCGTGAGACAGGAGGACAATGTCATCGATGATGTCCAAATCATCTAGACACTTTATTCGAAGAGTCCATGTAATAATCAGTATTAATTAGCCAGGTATTATGATATTTTTAGTCAGGTCTTAGTCAGATATGACTAAGCTACCATATAACAGTAAATGGTACTACTGCTCTCTGTCAGCACCGAATGTTGGGCGGCGCTCATCAAACATGACACCCTACATTGTGCCAATGGCTTCAGGTGGAGGAGCTCAATTGGGAGGGTACTAGCCTCATCCTAGTGCAAGGAAATGCAACCTCAAGACTAAATGCCATGGCAGGGCAGACCAGGCCCTAAGCCTTGGTCAGCAACTGATCTTGAATGGAAGCTCTGACAGGTGGACAGTTAGAGCATTGCTTTGCTGATCTGGCAGCTTCTGCAGCTTGTCTTGATCCAGATCTATTGGTGTTACCTGTCCTCTGGAGTAAACTAGGCAGGCCGAGAGAGGGATAATACTGCATGGGCAACAGTTGGTCTCTACAATTCAGGCCAGGCTTTGTGCTATAGAGAAGTATAACTCCATTTTACAAACTATCATCTGTAAAAATGGCATGATATTTGCACACTTCCCATATATATATATTATTACTATTACTATTATTATTATTATTATTATTATTACTGTTGTTTAAGATTAACTTCACAAGTGATCTATGAATGATATCCCTGTCTACCATCTTTTCTTGTTGCTGTTATCTGTTTACATTTCTAATGTGCTAGTGAATTTCAGCAGACTTACAGACTTTTATGAATTCAAACATGGCCTGTGACAAGTTCAATTTTCTAATATTTCAATGTTCGTCTTTTGTCATTTTGGTCACAATACACAATATTCTGTTACATTACAAAGAAACACAACATCAGTGTTGTTATACTCCAACATTTTTATCATTTAATCATGTTTTACTTTATCAAATGCCTTAATATAATCTATGAAGCACAAATAAATGTCTTTCTGTGTTTCTAATGATCTCTCCAGTAGTGCTCAAATGTGTATAATGCATTATCTGTACCTTTTCCTTCAATAAATCCATACTGTTCTTCACCATTTTCCATTTTTATTTTCTCCCTTGTTCTTCTCGTTATAATTCTGAGTCATGGCTTAGTGACATGGTTAATGAAGTTTTCATCTCATCTCATCTTGTTCTTCATGTACCTTGCTGTGTTGAGGCGAAACATAAACAACGGGAGAGTGCCCATTTATGGGCTTCAGATATCAACATTCCCATGGACTGTTATTCCCTCTGTCCAACATTTACATGGTTGGCCTCATCTTCTGGTTCCATTTGGTTTATGAGGTTGACTGTATAAAAATCTTTGTATTCACTTGCTCCAGGTCTTATTGGTAGAGCTATAAATACAGATTTCAGTGTATCACAAGGTATATCTCCACTATATGGTCCTTGACTTGGGGAGGTAAATTACAAGTACCTTTGAAGCCAAAGTGGGTTCGCCTGATGGCGAGGGACACTGTTAATAGGGAAAGCTAATAAACGCAAAATTCAGTCCAGCACTACAAGAAGTAGTGTGTATGGACTACGCCTGCGTTCAAAGCGAGCGAGCGTAAAATAAAAAAATATCCACCATTTTCAGTGGATATATAATTTAACAATAATTATCTTTCAATACTTTCGTTAATATTTCTACTCCAAATTCTCCCAATACTTCTAATTTTTCCTTTCTTCATGTTTCACAGCATCAATGAAGTGGACCCTCTAAGTAACTTTTTTCTCTTAACCCCTTTACCGTGTGTCACGAGTTAACTCGTCATAAAAATTTTTGGCTTTAACCGTGCATCACGAGTTAACTCGTCATCAGATGTAAAAGTCTTCTGTGTGCCGTGCGTCCCGAGTAAACTTGTGTTAATACAAAAATAGCATAGGAAATGCATAGGGCGGCTAATCCAACAGCCAGTTCAACAGCGGAAGATAAAAGTAGGTCATCACGTGATGCCAAAAGTGAAAGTGGACAGTAAACAAGAAAAAAAAGGTACGAAAGAACAAAAAACTTTTTATTGTGATTTTATTATGATTATAATTTATAACTTTGTAGTATGATTATAATTTATGCATAGTATAGCTTGTGTAGATGTATGCGTACATACATGTATCCTATGGGCATGTATTTGCATAGTTTTTATTAGCAAGCTTGTAATCTACAGAGTACGTGCATGAACAACATGGCTGGGTTTTCATATTTTTTTTTTTTTTTTTTTCAGATGCTAATTTTCGAATAAAACAGAACACCATGACAAGTCATAAACGTCCACTTACGAAAGAAAAAATTCAGGAGTTACTATTTGATGACAATGATGAAGTTACTTCTAGTTCTGAAGACAGCGATTGAACAGTATTGAACAGTACCATTTAGTACAGAACATTTCTTATTTTCCTCACAATTTCTAAAAGACAACTCATTTTCACTTAAAAAAAACATTTTTATTTTGCCAGGACAACATAACATATCAAATTATGAAAGAAAAAAAATACACAGTTTGCATAACAAAAAAAATTTCTTTTTCCACGGTAAAGGGGTTAATTCTGCTCTTTCTCCATCACCTCTGTTATAATAATTCCATCTCTTCATTATAGCGCATATTCTTCTTTCGTTCGCTTGTACTGTGTCTATAACTGCAATGTTGTCTCTTGCACGAATATAACTGTCATTTTGGTTCACTCAGGGGTCCTTGGAGATCTTCCACTGTTGTTTCTCCAGGCCAGAAGGTTTGCCTAGATATGTCATATTTTTGGCAGTCTTGGAGTATGTGATCTGCTGTCTGCGGTACCAATCCACATGTGCACATGGCTGATTCACCAATCTTGAATTTTTTTACACATGTGGTTGCATATTATAGTGCATATATGTATACATATATAAATTGTAAAGTATACAAACCGTGTCTGCAAAATCCTGTTTGTGCCCACCAATAAGAGGTGACTTTAACCCGACATCACGCTAAGAAAGTAGATACAAACTGTTTACTATGGTGGTTAAAGTAAATATGTTATTAATATCATCATTTCTTTGTTTTCCCTGCAAAATATGCTTTTTTTTAAAATGTTGCATTTCCTTTGCAGACCATTATAAGTAAAGTTAGATGGACTTGATAATTAAATTGATAAAGGGGCTATGTTAATGGTTTCACGAAAGAGACAGACAAGGGTTTGATTTCTGCATTAATTGTCTGCCAACAGAGGAAAAGACTGACCACCTATTCATCCATGTATTAGGCCTACAAAATGTGATGGTCTTATCACATGACAGACCCATAAATCATGTTTACAACAATATGTTAAGAAAGGTCAACTAAATTAACATCAAGAAATGTCAAGTTAAATCAATTCTAATCAAAACAATTCAAGTCAAGGACACTTTCATGCATGGAGGCTTACTTGGCATATGCTCATAGCCACATATTTTTATAGACCAACTGGCATTCAATGGCTGATGTAATCTTCTTCTTCATCATCCAGTACCTTGCCAGCTGGCGTGGGTGATCATGCCTCGTCACACATTACGATTTCCGGCATCATGGATCAGTTCGTGTGTTGACTCCCATCCATGTGACAGTCAGACATCTAGACCTGTTAGAATCTTCTCACTATCTCTCTTTCTCCAAATTTTTCTGGCTTTCACAACATGTTCCAGTTTTTGTCTTCTCATAATACGGCCAAAAACGATGACTGCCTCTTTCTGATGTTTGTGATAAGTTGTCTTTGCGACTCAGCTTCCCTTAAAACGTCCTGATTGCTCATTTTGGCTGTCCAATTAATTTTCAGCATTCTTCTATAAAACCACATCTCCAAGGCTTCCAGGGATTTTTTTGCCTGTTTACTAATTGTCCAGGATTCGCAGCCGTATGTTAAAACTGGTTCTATGTAACATGCAAGAACTCTTTTTCTAACTTTCAAGGACAGTGACTTATTGCACAAAACGTTCTTCATTTGATAGAATGCAGTTTTTGCTTGTCCTATTCTGCTCTTTATCTCAGTGATGCATCTTCCATCTGATGTTATCCATGTGCCTAGATATCTGAATTTCTGCACTTGCCCCAAAATAACGTCCTGTACTTTAATTGCACATTTAGGCACAATCTGTTTCTTTGATATCACCATGACTTCTGTCTTTCTATTATTCAAACTAAGGCCATTTTTTCACTTTCTACAACCACTGTATCTATCATTTCCTGTAGATCCTTCTGACTTGTTGCTATCAAGATGGTGTCATCAGCATAACGTAAGTTATTTATATTATGTCCACCAACCAGGATCCCTGGCATATTTTCTGTAGATCTCATTATATGTTCACTGTACAATGAGAACAAATCAGGAGACATACACAACCTTGTCTGACGCCCTTCTTTATACACTGAAATGTTCCTACAAGGTTATTGATTCCTATGGCTGCTCTTTGCTGCCAATATATGTTCTTTATTGCCGTCAATGTTCAGTTGCTTTAGTAAGTTTATTATTTCATCATGCCTCACATTGTTAAATGATTTTGTGTAGTCTATGAAGCATAAGTGCAGATGTTTTTATTTTTACTTCTATAGCTGTTTCTAATAGTGTCCTGAGAATATATATAGTGTTGTTTGTGCCCTTTCCCTCCACAAATCCACACTGTTCATCAGTAATTTCTGGTTTAATCTTGCTGCTGATTCTTTTCATAATTATTCTGAGTAACAGCTTTGTCATGTGACTCCTAAGACTTATTGTGCATTCTAAAGTGCCTGGTTTCTTTGGCAGAGCTATAAAGATGGATTTTAATAGGTCATTAGGAACGTACTCACTAATGTTGATGTCATTTAGAAATGTCAATATTTTGATTCCAAAATCACCCAGAGCCTCAATTTCCTCAAATATAATTTTGTCTGGACCGGGTGCCTTTCCTTTCTTCATGCAATGTAGTGCATCTTCAACTTCCGCAGCAAATATTGGTGGACCTTCACCACTGTTTTGAATGTTTACATCCGGTCTCATATCATCATACAGCTCTTCCAGATATTCCATCCATCTATTGACTATATCATCTTGTCCCATCAATATTGCACCATTCTTTGATTTTAATCATCCAATATTCACTTATGTTATGGTAACTGTGGTAAGCTTAGGGGAAAATACTGTAGGACAAGGATGCGCATTATGTTAGGTTGTTTTTATTTACTTTTTTTATGTGGGTCTTTTGTCTGTCGTGATATGGTACACACATAATTTGTGACTGTATGTGTATGGTTGTTGGTGTCTTTCATTTGCTGTGAAGTTCTATAAAATAGCTATGAAATGTTGTATAAAAGAATTCTGAGATGTAGTTTTATATAAAAATGCTGAGTTGTGGTTCTAAAGAAGAATACTGAGGTGTAATTTTATAGAAGAATGTTGAGATGTAGTTCTGTAGAAGAATGCTAAGATGATTTTTTTTATATAGAACCACATCTCTTAATTCTTCTATAGAACTACATCTCAGCTTCTTCTGTGGAACCATATTTCAGCTTTCTTATATACTTGAGGACTCCGGGAAGGTTAACCCAGTCAACAAATGCCCGCAGAAGTCGGATGTGTCGGATTAACGGCTGTAAACAGGCAAAACGCAAATCACGTCCGAAAAAATTCTCCGAATGAGTGCAGAAGAAGAAGAACGCTACTTCCCCCCTCTCGCTCTGAACTTGAGCATAGTCCACACTGGACTGATTTTTGCATGTCGATTATCTTTCCCTTACCAGTGGCTGTCACCATCAAACGTACCCACTCCGACTTCTGAGCTACTTGTCATTTATGTCTCCAAGTCAAGAACGAGGAGTCAACATTTTAGTTCAACTGATAGATGTAGGGGTTGAACCCGCTACCTCACCATCTGCACACTAGAAGTTCAGGAGCAAACACTCTTATCCATTCAGCCATGCTGAATATGTACAACAAAGAAAATTATTTTGGCCTCCACCCGTACAATTTGACGACAAACTCTATTGAATTGTCAACAACCTCAAGTTGACTGTTGCCTTCAAGGTGTAACCCCCCCCCCCCCCCCCCCCCCCCCAAAAAAAAAAAATAGAATTAATGTTGTTAAATATGAAGGTTATTTTTTTTATCTCTCTGAAGATTTTTTTTTTTTTCATATTCTTTACAGGACATCACTGTCAACATCAGCATCTTTCAGCTGATTGTTGATTTCTTGGCAAGATTACGCTCAGTAGTTTGCCATTGCTTTCTGAACAACCGGCTCACATACTCCACAAGTTACCGATGCGGTTAGAACCGCTACTGATTCCCGCTGTACGTCACGAGAGTACACAGGATTTCTCTAAAGATAAAGTTAAAATAATATTACTGTGTAATTTTACCTTGAATATTTTTAGGTTCCCATTAGAGCGTACAACATGGAAGTCAACTGTGCCAAAAGGTTCACCCTCCAGGTCTCCTGCTTCGTCAGCCATCTTGAAACTAGTGTAGCTATCTAGAATATAGAAAGCACCAATGTTACTTTTAAATCAGAGTTCTTCATTCAGAAAGATTACTTTTATTTCAGGGATTATACTGTCTATTCAAACATGATGTGACTTGTATACGAAAGCTTCCATTCTTAATTTAGTAGTTGTAGCATGATGTCTTCAGACGTTCGCATCCCCAGTCCATTTACATTTCTCAATACTCAGTAGTTAACCACGTAAGCCGTCATGATACCCTAACTAAAAATAGAATCGTAGATTCTAGATCGAGAGAGGGTAGATGAATGGTGGGGACTCAATTTCATTGGGTAACCCTTGGGCTGGTAACGCTCCTTAATACATAATTAGCCCGCCAGTCGAAGCCTTGATTCCATCCCGTAAAGACGTGTTCAAGATGCAGTGGTAAAATTTGCCCAAAAGCATTCTTTGGGATGTGGTCATCTGCACTCCAGGTACCTAAATCATTTAATATGTTATGTGTAAACCTGATGAAGTGAGACAGAGACGAATGGCCGAGTATTTTCTTGAGAAAATGCGAAAGAAGACAGAACTTCGTTGTACAGTGACTCTAAAACTGCTGCTCAAAACCTGTCATGTCTACCGCAGTGAAACATTCTTACCATGTCTATTGTCTGTCTGATTTGATGATTTGCATATGTTTATGACTGTAAACCACGCTCAATGCATATGGCAAAACCTTTGTGCGCTCTGAACATTCATTGAGTGCCTATCATGACCATTCTTAACCAAACTGTACATCGCTCTTGAGAGTTACCTTTGGCAGTTATGTTTCAGAATGTGTGATGCTATATACTGCATGTAATTTCTCCCTTATAATGGCTGAGAATGTTTGAGTGAATGAGATGGTAATTATATAATTAACTTCTCATATTTGTAAAAGTAAAGACACTTATTAAATCCATGTTTGCAGGACTGCATTGCACTGTAGAAATTAACCTACAGTGTCTGTCAGATGAATACATGGGAAGGCTCATGCTATTTGTCAGGGAAAATTCATGTTTTCTTTCATTATGTGTATTCCACATGTGAAAGCATTTCTAGTGCATGATTTCTGCCATACTTCTTCTTCTTCTTCTTCGTTCATCCGGAGTTTTTTTTTCGGATGTGACTGCGTTGTGCCTGTTTACAGCAGAGCTGCGTTCTTGCGCCGTTAGGCCGACACATCCGACTTCTGCGGGCATTTGTTGACCGGGTTAACCTTCCCGGATTTCTGCCATACAATGCCTACTTCTTGGTGCTTAATCACACTGTCTGTTCTCATGGTACACCGGTCCCTGTGATCTACTCATTGTGAGAATTTACAAGATAATTGTGTGAAGCTGCCTCTGATTGGGAGTATGTGCCTATGACTTCACGGTTTTGGGGATGAACCTGGAGAAAGGATATCACCCCAAACCCCCAAATAAAATTGCACTTCATCATCAGTGAGAGGCGGGTGTTCGAATATCACACTCCTTTTCCCCTCCCATTCCTCTCTGAATCTGTGATAGTACTGTATAACTATGACCATGTTAAACAGATGTAAAACACATGTTGCGCCTTTGTTTATTAACAGAGAATGAGGAAGATGGGGGAGGCCTTTCAATTACCAGGACAACTCCAGGGAAGTCCTGAGCTCTAGCTTCAACTCCAGCTGAAAAATAAGACTCCATAAAGTACCACATGAACAACAGGTTGCAAATGGTCAGCCTGAATCCACTAATTCTGGCCTATACAGATGGCACTGAAGAAAAGTCTTGATTAAAGGCCTAAGACAGGGATACTCTCTATTCTTTGTAAATGTTCCAGGCTATATCTTCAAGAGAAATTCAAGAAGAAACCTTGGGAGGAGAAATCACCTGGTCTTCAGCATGTCACTACCGGCTAAGAGTGGACATCAATGTGTACCTGGAGATTACCATACCTCTCCTCAAAACCATATCTTGAGGAGTATTCCAGCTTAATGTTGGCTGAAAGGCTAATGGAGAAGAAGTATAATAAATAGAGCAAATTCTCAAAATGGATTAGTGTTAATTAGATGTGGTGATTTAGTTACATCAGAACCTTTTGTGGGAGATAGACTGACAGAGAAGAATGATGGGACATAATAGTTTTTAGATCTTCATCTACTGAAAAGTAAAACTAATCCCAAATTATCAACTTTGCGCAGTCTACTCACCCTATGGAAGGACATGTTTGTCACTTGCTTCGGACTAGTCAAAGTGGGGAATAGCCTGAACTGGAAACACATTCTGGGGAAACTGAAAACTGAGACATTCCCAACACTTTCATTGGTGCTAAAAGACTGTACACGGATCAGTATAGCAGTGTCTCCCTATACTTGTGCCCGGCTATAGGTTTTTCATGTGTTTTCCTCATTTGACGGTTGGAAAAAGTGATAGCATGATTAAAGTGTTGTGGTGTAGGATATCTTGATGTAGTAGAGATATGATGGAGGAGGGTTTGTTTTAGATTGATGTTTCTGTGGGGATAATGAGTGAGGTGTTTGGGTTTTCATAGATAATGTCACTATAATTTGCATATAAACTTATATTTGAGATGTAAATTGTTGGCAGAATATGAAGCCTGAGTCTTCACTTGACCTCATCAGACATTAATAAAAGATTAGTTGTAAGAGAACAGCTTTGAGATATATGTCCCTGTGGTTGTCTTGTCCAACTGGTGTCAAGCATCTTCATGGTGACTGTTACTCTACTGTTGTTGTTGGTTACAGAGATTGTGAAAGTCTGTGTGGTTGTTGTCAAGTATCTTTCATGATGTATGACTTGTCTAACCTGTTGGTGTGATCATTCTTTGTGAATGTTTGTCCAACTGTTGTCAAGATCTTCTCATGTTGTCTTGTTCAACCAGGGTAAAATACAGTTGTTGTTGTTATGTTCACTACAATGGTACAATTGTCAATGTGATCATTTGTCCAAGTGTCTTGTGTCACTTGAAATAATATTAAAGAGATCAAAACATGAGGTTGGCGATCAGAGCACAGTCAGCTGGAAGATGAGAGAACTGCTTTCATTGGTTACTGTGGGTAACTGCCAAGATCTCTATATATATATATGGCCTAGAAGAGAAATCATCTATAAATAATTCTGTGTAGAACTTAACTTAGGTCTAATTTCTCACAGTGGGGGTACTCGATGAGCCAAAATTCTGAATGGTTTCTCTACAAGGGTTATGCGAGAATAAATATCAATACCTCTAGACAACACTTGCTGTTACTAACCTGTATCTTTTATAGAGAGATATACTTTATAGAACTTCACTCATTGGAACTTCTGTAATTCTCTATAAACCCACCAAAAAACCTCACAGTAGTGATACAAGCCACCAGTGTATTACTGGTGCCCTTACGGGAAGCAAACACTAGTAACACTGTAACCTACTAAGCATGTCATATGATACCATTAAGGAGGGTTGGCATCAGACCGGCATCCTCATCCTGTAAAAAAGCTTTAGCTGCAAAGTCCAATCACCATGAACAATTCTTGAAAGAGCTTAGGATGAGTTGATTCAGAGCCTATGCTCTATTGGGGAATGAAAGACAGCAGAGGAAGAAGTAGAAGTGATACACGCATCTTTCTTGTGACAATCTACAGATGTGAAATATAAGTTTTCATAAATCACTGACAAAACTGTCATGTACCTTGCGGTGTAGGACAGGGAAGGGGAGGGGTCTTGAGCATGAGGAATTAAGGCTGCCTGGCTAGTGCAGTTGCCGTGGACTGTGCAGGTTAGGGTTTATCTTTTTTTCCCCCGACAGAAAAAAATCCACACTTTAGTGAGGATTCTTCTTCTTCTTCTTCGTTCATCCGGAGTTTTTTTCCGGACGTGATTGCGTTGTGCCTGTTTACAGCAGAGCTGCGTTCTTGCGCCGTTAGGCTGACACATCCGACTTCTGCGGGCATTTGTTGACCGGGTTAACCTTCCCGGGTAGTGAGAATTCAAACCTGGGTTTCCTGAAAGGGGAACCCATTGTTCTAACCACTAGGCCAGCCGCTTCAATAATCACTAATGTCCACAGTATTCACATGATTTTTCTGTAACATTTAATTTCAAAAGCCTTGATTTCATTTCACAAATCACTAATGAAATTAAATTGGGGCTTTTGGAATTAAATGTTAAAGAAAAATCATTTGAATACTGTGGATCAAGAAGAAGAAAAATATGGACATTTTGCAAGATCTGAACATAGAAGAAAGCTGTCTTATGGACAGTGTCATACTTCAGACTGTTTTTTAACAGTTGACAACTAAAATGAGTAACTAACTTATTAAGTGTCTTGGTAACTGATTGAGTCAGAAAATGGATCTATCCGTCTGTCTACCCTCATATGAACAACATGTAGTAAACACTTGCCATTAAGCTTTTAAGTAGAGTCAGATTAAAAACCTATGGAAGCCTTGCCTGAAACTTTTCAACAATGTTGGTGCCTCTATATACATCTATCTAATTCCAAATGTAAACAGTCATTATTGTCAAGTGTCTTGATAGCTGGCGTGGGTGATCATGCTTCTCCATAAACTGTGATCTCCGACGACCTGGATCAATTCATGTGTTGACTCCCTCCCATGCCATAACATAAGACTGTCAAGAATTTGCTCTTGCTGTCTTCCTCTATCTCTCTTTCCACAAATCTTTCGGGTTGTCACAACATGTTGCAGTTTTTGTCTTCTCATTATGTGGCCAAAAAATGATACCTGCCTTTTTCTGATGTTTGTGAGAAATTGTCTTTGCAACTTAGACTCCCTCAAAATGTCCAGATTGCTCATTTTGGATTTTTGGCTGTTCAATGAATTTTCAGAATTCTTCTATAAAACCACATCTCCAAGGATGTTTTCACATGTTTACTGCATGTCCAGGATTTGCAGATTAAGTTCTATGTAACATGCAAGAACAGTTTTTCTAACAGTAAACAATAATAAATTGTAAAATAACAGTATATTCTTAAAGACATGATTACATACTCTTTACAATATGAAATAGCAAAGTATAATTTAAAAATGAATATCATGTTTAAAAAAAAAAAATTGACATTATATACCCTAATTAATAATACTAATTATGAATGACTGAACAGCAGAAGGGTTGAATGGGATATTATTATTATTGGTACAATATGTACACTACGCTGCTACTACTACTACTACTATCATTTCTAATACTATTACTACTTTATGCTTTAAATTAAAGTAAACTGTACCCAGTTACACTCTGAAATATCAATTGGTGAACCATTTGAGGCCTCTAAGGCAGTTCATAAACAAACACACATGTATTGTTAAGTTCATAAATAAACATAACAAATAAACACACATGTAATGATGTATTATTGTTACTGGGGTGTCTAGTCTAGTTGGTCATGTGTCGAAGTACACTAGTTCAGTTCCAACAACGACAGCGAATCAATGTCCTCATTTAGAGGTGACAGGTCGGTAACTAGTAGTAGTACTACTATATCCTTTTGATTTTGTAAGGATATGCCGTGGCCTAGAAATGTCCTAGAGAGATGTATGAATGAATGCGACAACGGCAACGGCAGCACTAGGCACGGAATCAAATTTTACGATTTGTTACTTGTGCTGTACATTGTACAACTACAACAAACAGCCCTGATTTGTTAGAGATACCGAATCCTGTCCTCACAACAAAATAAAACTACAAGAAGGCGCCAGAAGCAAATACTTGCGTTTATATAATTATAAGATAAGCTATTTAATTACTATTTATTATACTATACTATCTATTTATTTATATTTATAGATTAGCACAGCAGTTTATTGTAACTTCAAGTTGTACAAAACAAATAAATGTGCATTTGTAAGCTTACTTGACTTAACGACAATGAACAATGTAATCATAACTATGATGATTATGTATGATTGTTAATTCATTGTATTATTGTTTTGATATAATGAATTATTGTAACCCCAAGATGTACAAAAAAACAAATTAGGCAACTTAAGCTAGAAATCAAGCATAAATTCATCTACGTTAAAAATACACATTAAATATAATAAAGCTTGATTACGATAACTTAAGTACCTCTGGCGAGAACAAGAGCAAGTATGATCATGGGAGATTTCCGAATGCTATATATAATAAATATATGGGCCTGTCCCTGAGTAAAAACATTTTCCAGGGAAATGAAGATTCTGGGATATGAATGAGATCATCAAAGTCGAATAGAGGTCCTGGAGAAACAGAAATCAAAAAGAGAATAGAAATGGCCAAAAATGTTTTCAACTACGTGAAATCAGTATTAACACCTAGAGAGATTAATAGCACATTAGAAATTAAAATTGTCAAATGTTATGTATATTCAACACTATTACTATATGGCGCGGAAGTCTGGACAATGCACATGTGAATTAGAAAGTCGAATTGAGGCCCTGGAGATGTGGATATACAAAAGAATATGTCGTATTTCATAGAAACAAAAACAAGCAAGCACACAGGTTCTAGTAAAACTGGAAATGACAAAAGAGTTGCGAAAAGAAGTAAAAAAAAAAAAAAACAGAGGCAGTTGAAATATTTCGGCCACGTTAAAAGACATTTAAAAAAAATTAAGTTGCATGTAATCCACAGGACGTAGCAGTCAACCGCAGCGTTTTTGATTCCTGCACAAATGTTACGTTCAGTAGTTTGCCATTGCTTTCTGAACGACCGACTCATATCATATACCTTTTTCGAAAAAAACCAGCACCGATGTGTTTCGAACCCAGGTACACGGGCTCACAAACCGCGTTCGCAAGCCCTTTGAAGGTAAGCGGGCAAAAAGTAAACAACTCTACAAGTATTAAGACACATCAAGAGATTGACACACAGCAAGCTCACGGAATATACAATCAAGGTTAGAGACACACAGTGTTGGAAATTCATTGTAGCCGATCTTCATTGTGGATGCGATATCTGATTGATTATTATAATCAATAGCGGTACCTGTTTGTGTGTATGTGTGTGAGTGTTTATTTAACACAAGATCACAGACACTGAAGTTCTAGAAAGGGCGTCCAATGCCCAGTATCTCTACTAATGAAGAATCAGATTCGTTGGGCTGGTCACTTGACTCGTATGCCAGATTACAGGCTCCCAAAACAATTTTTTTTTACGGCGAGCTGCGTTGTGGTAAACGCTCCCAGGGCGGCCAGAGGAAACGCTTTAAAGACACTCTGAAAATCTCACTGAATGCTTTTGGAATTCATCATGACACCTGGGAGACTCGAGCCAGAGACCGAAATTCGTGGCGTGCATCATTACACAAGGGTGCAGTCACTTGTGAAGCAGCCAGGACTGCAAGAGCTGTGAGGAAAAGGCTGGGCAGAAAAACTACTGCAGGAGATCCTCCTCCTGGAACGTCAAACATTCTTTGCCCACATTGTCAAAGAACATTTCGAGCCAAAATAGGCCTTATCAGCATCTTAGAACTCACAGCTCCATACTTTCAACCCCACTGAATGAAATAAATGGTCATCATCATTCTTGATGGACAACAACATATATGTGTGTGTGTTTATTTGACACACATATATATCACGTAAACATCACAGTCTGACACACAGAAACAACACGTTAACAGCTTGACACACACAGAGATGTGAATGGTCTGGCGCACAGAGATGCAACGTAAACTATTTAACACACAGAGATATTATGCAAACATAAATGTTTGACACACATCGATACAATGCAAACACTTTGACACACAAAGATACTATGTAAACAATTTGACACAGAGAGATGCCACTTAAACATTACAAATGACACACGGAGATACAACTTAGACATTGGAGTTTAGCACATAAAGATACCACGTAAGCACCGCAGTTTGACACACACAAAAACACCACATAAGCTCATAATTTTCACACAGAGATACCACGAAAGCATAGCAATTTAACACACAGAGCTTCAACGAAAACGTCGCAGTTTAACACAGAGATGCCACGTACACATCAGTTTCACACACAGAGATGCCAGTAAACATCAGTTTCACATATAGAGATGCCACGTAAACAGCATTGTCACACACAGAGATATCACGAAAACACAGCAGTTTTACTTACAGAGATACCACGTAAACATCGCAGTTTGTCACATAGAAATAAAACGTAAATATGAGTTTCACAAACAGAGATGCCACCTAAACATCTGTTTCACACATAGAGATACCAAGTAAACACCACAGTTTAACACGCATAGATATCACGTACACATAAACATTTAGAAAACCCATGCACTGTATTTGTAAAACTGTGTTGTTGTAGTTTAACAATCACTCTTTGGTCAGATGTCCAACAAGAGCTATGTTTGTTTGGCATATTTATATTGTGACATCTGGCTCTTTCTATTTCATTTACCTCAGTGAAGTGTTTGGCCGGCTTCCTGGCTTAGATGTTAGCGACTTTACTCCGTAATCTCATATACTCTCGTAGGTAACGTGATGACGGTGAGAATCAGCAGTGGTTCGAATCGCATCGGTAACTTACGGGGTATGTGAGCGGCAGCTTAGAAAGCAAATGGCAAACTACTGAGCGTATCTTGCCAAGAAATCAACATACAGCTGAAGATGCTGGTGTGACAGCGGTGTCTGTAAAGGATATGACGTGTTCTTGATACCATCACTCCATTTTTTTTTCGCGGTCTTCCCTTTGCTCTGTATCCATTATATTTCTTCAATGTGGCTCTTTGTGCCAGATGGCAACACTGCATTCTGATGTGGTCAAACCATTTAATCTTAAGAAACAATTTTTAAAATCTCATTTTTATCTGTTGATCTTTAATGAAATGCATGCCTGGTTTCAGGCCTAGTCGTCCTCTACTTTCCTCATTCCTAATTCTATCTCTCACGGTTATTCCCGCAGCTCTTCTAAGAAATCTCGTCTCTGTTGTTATGATTATGCGCTCATTAATTCACTAAGCGTCTATGTTTGACATTGAACGAATCACCAACAAACAAGAAGTAGATGGCAAGTTTTAAACACGATGACAAGTAACAAAACGGACGATGCGGTCAAAGCCTTCGTCGGCACACAGACAACAGGCCACGATGTCGTACTGTCTAGCAACTTCTCTCTCTCTCTTCTCTCTCTCTCTCTCTCTCTCTCTCTCTCTCTCTCTCTCTCTCTCTCTCTCTCTCTCTCTCTCTCTCTCTCTCTATCTCTCTCTCTGTCTCCCCTACCTCTCCTCCTCTCCAACTTTCCGGTTGTGACAACATACTCCAGCTTTTCCAGTCTTGTGACATGCCCATAATATGTGAACCGTCTTCTTCTGAAATGAGTAATTTGTTCTCTATGTGAGTTAACTTCTTTCAAAGACACTAGCTCTGATTGTTACAGGCGGCCTTTTTCACAGTTGTTCCATCTGTCCTCCGTTTATCGTGCGTATCGGTTGATATACACACTGTTGGACATGGAAGTCTGCCCTTGCCTTGTCAGATGGATTGCGGCCGTCCTCTATGAGCGTAAGGTTGCACTGCTCATGGGTTCCTGGACTTCTGACCCTGTACTATTACACCTGGGTTGCCACGGGGATCTGTAATGTCGCCAGTGCTCTTTGATGTCTAGTTAGTTAGTTAGTTAGTTAGTTAGTTAGTCGAGGTTCCAACTTCACGGCAACGGGTCGTCCCCATTATGATCCGTTCCTGTGCCAGTGAATATCACACAACATGTCCCCCACTTTACAATGTAACAATTGGAACAGACAGGAGTCTCGGCAATACAACAGTCCGCACAGGTACACTGTGCATAATGCCGCCGCCAGAATGCCAACACAAAAGTCATCCACGAAACCACAGTCATCGCCGATGAAATCGGCAGTCAACAGAAGGACCTCTTGAGCCGGGTTTTCTCACGATGGCTCGGTCTCTTTCCACAGTGCGACCGCCGATAGCGCTGCAGAGCATGACGAACTTGAACTCCGTAGCTCCAGCGCCGACTCTAGAGTCGAGAAAATGCACTCGTGAACCGAAAGCACAATCAGCTTGCTGGCCTACGCCAGCAAAATCGCAGCTATTTGCCAAGTAACAGTACAGCAGAAATGACGCAAATAAAAGTGGGTAGAATAATCGCGAACCAAAAACTAATAGAATCTAGGAGGCCGACGTAGAAAGGAGAAAACGTTAGAGAAGATGTCAACACACACGAACAGTCTATGATCAGGGGCTTGACCAAGGAGGCAGCATACGATTACATTTCAGGAACGAGATAACTTATGATACTGGCTGGACTCCACTTCTTGCCTAACGAATATTGAGAGAGGAGGACGGCATTAGCAATGCATCACACACACACATCACACACCCACACACGACACACACACACACACACCACACACACACACACACACATAATATATATATATATATATAGATATGTATATATATAATATAATATATATACAAATTTAACATAATAATAACCATACACACTACAACACACATAACAATTACAAAAAGAAGACACAGATTATGTCCACAAGGTGCCCTGGTGTACCATCAATCTTGTTATGACGACGCCGAACTGGAGATAGTAGACCGTTTTACATATCTAGGATCAGAGTAATAGCAAATTAGCCCTCGATCAGGAAATCAACATCAGGATGGCAAGCAGCAACAACAATGGACATGTTAGCACAAAGAGTCTGGGAGAACAGGAAGCTTACTGCGCAACAAAGTCCTCGTCTACCAGCCTCGTGTCCTTAGTACTTTTCTTTATGGCCTCAGTGGAAAACCTAGGACAACTTACTCACGCAAGAGAAATGTTTAAACAGCTTTGATATGCAGTGTCTGCGAAGAACTACTTGGTATTAAGTGGCAGGACAAAATCCAAATACTGGAACAGTAGTTTTTCAAATGGTTATTGGACAAGATCAGCGTTGGTTTGTTTCGTGTGACGGTGTGTTTTGTTCGCCATGCTCAGGGTTCTTGCGTAATGGACTTGGATGGACTAGGACACGTTAGCATGAGGTAGGGATGAATGATGGTGTTTAGAATACCAAAAAGACACATCTTTTTTGTTAAGTGAATAAGTACAGACGACGGTAGACGAGATCTCCTTCAAGGTCTTCGGAACTCTACTACGATGACAAAGATACACTTATTTGTGTTGTTAGTAAGTCAAGCGGGACATGATTGATACAGGCATTGATAATGCACATGGGAGCACTGTGCGGCGCGTTTGAACGTGTTGCATGGAGGGCAACTATCAGAGAATGGAATAAAGACAAAGGAGAAAATGATTGCAGATAAGCACACACAGAGCGTGAGAGACGTAAGATGGTGCAAAATGGTGGAATGACCAGTTTTCACATGCACCTACTGTGGCAACATTTGCAGCAAGAATTGGCCTACCAGCCACACTCGCCACCGCCATGGATCGTAGTTATTAAGCTTTTTGAAGCACAATGTACCAAACTATCGTCTGTCAAGACGGATAGTTGCCAATGATATATATATATATATATATATATATATATATATATATATATATATATATATATATATATATATATATATATATATATAATTATATATATATATTATATAATAATATATATATATATATAATATATATATATATATATATCGACCACGAGATTGTGAACAGATGCGATCTTATCGGATTGAGACTTAGTAAGCCAGAACAAAGTGACACTGAGGAAGATTTCTGAAGGACAGAAGTCAATTATGATGTCCAATAAGTCAATTCATATTTATATTATCATTTTATTCATATAATAATTTTATTATTATCATTATATTATATTACCGTCCCGCCTGGCCATAACAGGCACGGTATTAATCAATTGTAAGTGCTATCATTGTCATTTTGAATTATATGACAATGTGGACATGGTTGAATAAATCTGTTGCCTCATAATGCACACCGGCTTGGAGTCCGTGATTGCCGTTCATTTTGCAAGTTCTACAATCTTGTTAGAGGGTACAACCCTAAACTAGTTCAGCGTTGCCGTTGTTTGATTGTTTACCACCAGTTACCGTCTAGCAGGTAATGGAGGCTCGACGAAACAGAAGCTTGCAATCCTGAATGTCAAATCTGAACAGCCAGTAAACCTACTGTACGTCATTATTATTACACGAATACATCGAGTCAGCTCCGGAAATATTTTGGATTGTATATACTAATCAGCCGTCGTCAGTTACGTTTTCAAATGCTTGATTCTACGACGTTTCACTTCGCCACATTGTACACCAGACTTGTATACACGATGGAGTCGACAACGAAGGAATATTCCCGCAGCGACGGGAAGAACAGATCTACACATCATCGTTACTCAGTTTATCGACCAACGGCACCAGCACTTATTAAGAGTCTCGGCACCAACTTTACGTTATTCAAACAGGCCAGTTGCACTGTTCATTGTTATTTTGGCATTCTAATTGGGTGTTTCAGTTGAAGTTCGATATTTTGTTTGGTCCATGGCCGAGTCACTGGCGTAATAGTCGAGTGGGCGGTTGGAAGGGCTATCCTTGAGTCAGGTAATTACAATTTTAAGGCGCAAGGATACGTGTCGTACTATCATCAGTCAGTTCGCGCGAAATTGCATTTTGTAGCGACCCCGCGGGTGTTCGGTACTTGTGTCGTTTCGTAATAGTCTTTCTTTGTTTGTTGCTATAAGTTCTCTGTGTTTCTTTTGCATATAAATAGATATGTTCGTCTGCGTTAGTCTACCAGTAGTATAGTACGTTCTCCACCCACATGATTTCTTGTAGGCTGAAGGCTGAAAGGGTTTATGAAGGAAATATGGGGGAAATTTGTCGACTCGGCTCCAGCCTGGAGGCTGAAGGAAATTTGGGCGGGGTGAAACGGCGTGTGGGAAATTTTTTTCGTGGGAACGAAATTTTTGGGGCTGCCTGGTGGGGAAGTAATTAAGGTAAATGTTCTGGAAAGCTTGTGAGATGAGTGGTAGTACTTAAAGAGAGGGTACGGATGAGGGAGGGGTGTTATATATGTTGGTGTAGACATAATGTGTATGGTGATAAACAAAGGGTGTGATGGGTCGTGGTTATACTCGATGAAATAAGAGGTGGTTACTAAAAAATTATACACTGAACAAAAAGAGAGGTGTAGGAGTCTGACACAGTAAAACACAGAGACAAAAGTAAAAACAAAAAAGTAATATATTCAAGTGTTTTTTATTGGTATACAACATCAAACTACTCTTAAAAAAAGGTCTACGACCCATACATTAAAAAAGGAGTACGACCCCTAAAGGGGATCAGTTGGTTATTATAGATAGATGAGTGGTCCTATAGAGGTCTGTCGTGCCTGTGGTTAATAATAGAAGGTGAATGGAAATGAATAGTAAAATCACCTATGAATTAATCGATGGTAATTATTACTAGTGGGGGAATGGGTTCAATAATGAAACAATCAGGGTCGTGTATTACGAAGGCATTCTCCGGCCTTAGGGTTCGAATCGCACGCAATTGATTTGGAATCTTTGACTCTGTGACGGCGAATAGTGAAACGTGTTCACTGCCCCTGAGCTACAGTGAACTGTTCCTCTAGGCGATATATCAGCGTCTCCTTGTCGATAACAAATACATAAACACAACGAAACAGACACGAGTGCAGTCATACATAGAATCATACAGACTGACAGACAGACAGACACACAAGTATAACGAAGTTAAAATACAATCGAGCACACAACGAAACAGCCATATACAGACAAGTACAAAGACAACGAATCATACAGACAGACAGACAAACAGACACACAAGCGCGCACACACTCACAGACAACGATTACTACTGTCACAACAACAGCTATACACAAGTACACACCCATAATCAAAGACACAAAGAGGGTCACACACACAGACACCCATACACACTTGATACATTTGTATATACAGACACATAAGTACACAAAAAAACAAAGACACAACCAAAACATTACTACTGGTACCTCAATCAGTACAGATACACTTCACCCATAAGACTAAACTATACAAACCACATACCCCCTTGTGGTAAAGAACGCGGATGTCCGAGACAGCTCCTACGTCATCACCGCCATGTGCAAAAGTCATTAAGTATGAGTCAGCGGTTTGTGGGAAGCAGGCGGGCGGCGTGAGAATAGCTTGTCTTCAAAAACTGCCACGTCAGCTACGTCGTGTGCAGACCCAGTGTATAAAATAGACGGCTGTCTAGTCTTGTGAGCACATTACCAGTTCACGGGCTGACTTGGTTATCTACAGAGGTGTTTCAGGCTGATGTGAGCAGTGTAGTAAGCAGATATTGTTCACGTACTGACTTGGCTACAGCAGTGAAACAGGTTGGTGTGAGCATTGTGTAGTAACCAGCTATTTTTTCCCGTAGTGACTTGGCTAGCTACAGCAGTGAAACTTGGTGTGAGCCTTATTCGTGTCGTTGGCCTCTGATAAAACATTGAAACATTGTATACACCAGAACATTTTTTGGGATTGTAAGAAAGCGAGAAAAAAAAATACAGTTTATCAATATGACCACCAGATCGACTTTCACGTGTTCAGTGTGCGACAAAGCCTATTGTGATAAGTATACCCTTAATCGTCACATTCGGACCATTCACGATACGAAAGATCAACCACACTTATGTCATATCTGTGGACAACGTTTCAAGAGAAAAGACAATCTACAAAAACACAAACGAATACGTCATCAGCCCCGTATGGATACATCAGAACCAGAGACAACTACCTCTTCACCATCAGAGACAACACCACCAACAACCTCTACGACACCACCAACTGAAACTAATATAACTAACAGTCAGATACAACCAGACGAGAATATTCTTGAACAATTGTAGAA